>CM037791.1:44169316-44209354 GCA_021229015.1 Solen grandis | reverse complement strand
TTAAGCTATATTTGTAATTTTAGAACTTTGAGATCCATCATTATGAAAGAAGTAGATGGATAATAAGAGGAAAGTAAACAAACAAAGAAATTTTGTGTACCTTGTGTCATCTGCTGTGGGGATCAAGAACCAACTCAAGGTTTTTACTCTTTTTTTCTTATTTCTTTGTCATTCCTGAATATATATATCTTCATTCTCCCATAGCAGTGTCGAATACACACAACTGCCTGTAACATTTGTCGACCGGGGGATATTTGGCAAGCACTTTATCGTTATAAGGATCAAACAGACAAAATGCTGCTTCCATAAATGAATACTCTTTATTTGGAGATCTAAAATCTGTAAGTCGATCAAGGTTGGTTTAAGTACTGTAAGTACGAGAGTTTTAATTGGATCAAAAGTCTTCACTATATCGTTGGTTTGCAAATAATGGCGAGGCTTTTCAAATAATCGATAAAGAGCAAACGCTAATTAATAATCCCACGGGCGATGTATGGAGTAGCGGAATGATCGTTCTTGGGTTTCCGACATTGACTACATGTATGAGTGCTATAGTTGCGGTACTGTAAGTATCCCGGGAAAGAGTTGTTAGGTGAACTGGTCATTTGTTAGCCTTTGGTGCCATAAAATGGCGTTAAATAATTCAAATGATATCAAATTAATTAAATTTAGCACACAATGGTTCTTTTGTTGATTGGTTGATTATTTGAGTTTACCGTTGCTACGACAATATTTCAGTCATATAGCGACGTCCTGCTAATTATATGTGGAGGGAGACCCCGAATGCATTGAGGTATCCGGGTAAAACCATGAACCTACAGCAAGCCAGTTGGAAGGCTTCCGCACATGCAAATCCGAATAACACTGCTGGGATTCGTACACACGCGGCAAGGGGCTGAGTGAGTGCTAAAGTCAGCATCTTTACCCTCTCAGCCACACTCCTCGCAGTGATAACGTCACGATTACGTCACGATACGCTGATTTTATAATTTTACTGATCATTAGAATCAACTGCTGCGGGGAGTTTGCCTTTTCACTTGTACCTTATGCTGTATGAATACGTGAACATCGTGGTTTATACGCATGCCAGACAACAGCGTCTTCCTTCGGAGCGTTCGTATAAACGCCACACAACATAGATTCGAAAGATAAATTGGATAACTCGCATTTATAAATAATAGGACCCTTGTTTTTGAAATTGGGACACACAACCGATATCGTTACTTTGTAACATTCTTATAACGTGGCTCCGAGGCTCTTCGAGATTCCCCCAAAAGAGCGTACATACTTTTGAACAATACGAAGAACCAACTATACCAAAAGGTGTTCTCCAGAAATGTTACTGTTTTTAGCCCTACTCAATGTTGATTGATTCACCAAAAATTATTGAAAACTGTGCATGTTTGTTTATTTCTAAAAACAAATAATACAACTGCTGAATAGTCAATGCATAAACGTGATACTATGTAAGCATATTGTTGTTTTGTAACGGGGCCAAATCCGACACAAACATCAGTTCATTCTTTTAGTAATATAGATTGCAGACTCGTTATCTCGACATTAAAAAAAAATCATTTTATGTCGAGATATAAATACGCAGACATATGAATTGACCCGTAAATGTACCTTGAAACATGTGTTCATATACAATCATGCACGATTACTCGCTAGCAACACTACCATACAGCGTCGATGTTAGATCAGCGTTATCGTGAAGGAAGGTTATGCTAAAAGTTTAGCAATTTTATAAATTAGTTCCTTCATTTTGATTTTGTTTAACACGTATGTTTCTGTGTGTGCGTTTTTTATGTATAGAACACATATTGTTAAAGTGAAAATTTCGTACATGATCTTCACAACAGTAGGACAGTGGTGTGGAACCATAAATATTAAAAAAATGGTGAAACTGTAGCGACCGTCTTTAAGTTTTTACGTGCGACAATTATAATATTTTAAGTTTGTATTTTTAAACACATATTAGATTTCTGGTAAACTTACGACAGGTGGGACGCTCCACGTAACTCGCTAAAACACGTAAGTATCACGTCTGCGTATAACTCCAATCAGCATTTTGATATGTTTAGTAAGATTCACATGTTACATGCGTATGTTAGTACTCATATATTTCTCGATTTAACGGTTGTCGAAATAAAGAAGGAAAGGTACATTTTGCTAAGCTATTGTCATGATATTGTTTCTTCACCCATGATGATGATATAATAATGATGTTGTGGATCATTGTGAAGATATATACATACACCTATATCATAAAAAACATGATGCCGATAATTTACACTGTAATTTTGCAATCATCAAAGTTGTTGTTGTATTGGGGTTTACCGTCGCTGCGATAGTATTTCAATCATATAGTGACGCCCAGCTAATTACAGGTGGAGGAAGACCCCGAGTACACAGAGGTACCCGGGTAGAACCACCGACCTACCGCAAGCCAGCTGGAAGGCTTCCTCACATGAAAAATCCGAAGTCCCTGCCAGGATTCGAACCCACAGCGGTGAGGGGCTGAGAGATTTGTAGTCCACGACTGTAACCGCTCGGCCACGGCGTCCCCCATCAAAGTTATTTTCACCACTATAATTTTAGTCACCTTTAAATTCTAAATTTATTGATTTTAGTATTGATCGTGACATTATTGTTATTACATTCACACCACTTAAACGCGTATAGTGGAAATATTTAAACTGAAACTATGTTACAGGCGATGAATATTTGTCTATGTGAATTTATCACTACTGCAAGTGATTATGCAGGGATTATCTCCCCTTATCCGAAAAATATGAATGCGTTGACAATGGTAGTATCATCCTACATCGTCGAAAACCCACGGTATATATTTAATTATCACTTCTGTATATACCGTTGGATTTTAAGCTGACAAAACTTCGTTTTCATGAATATGAATTAGCTACGTGCTGATGAATGAAATGTGTAGTATTTTGAAAACGTTTCGTTGAGGTTACAAAAGCAACTGTTGACTCATAGTTTCCGCAAGACAAATCGCTAAGTAACCGTCTCATCCTCTAATCGGTTAAAATGGCTAAGTTATAATTCATTTGTACAAAGTTTTGATAACAAATATTCAACTGTCGATTATGAAGCAATGCGCATTGTGCGAACCTGTGTTGTCCGACGTTTCCTGTGTTTTTCTGACGATGATCACCCTATACTCGTAGAGCAATATGTACATGATTTTTTCTTTCATTTCTCTCTCTTCTCTCTCTCTCTACAACCATGTATCTCTTACCATGGGCTAATACACATTAACTTACCACAATTTATTTACACATTAACACAGTATACAACTTGATTCTATGGCATTCCAGTGTGAAGAATAACAATAACTCATAGTAAAGCAATATATTTAATTATCTTACTTTGTTTACATACAAGCAATCTTTGTAAAAAACAAGACGTTGTCAGAAGACACAGCTCGCAGAGCAGACCACTTTCCAGGAGAGCTAACAACTCGCTTAAATAAAATCAGTCAATACATAATTTCCAGGAGAGCTAACAACTTGCTTAAATAAAATCAGTCAATACATAATTTCACATTCCTTTTTCCTAGAGTTAAAAAGTTGATAATACGTATCGACTGTCATATCATTCTGAATGCAGGACAGCTCGTGATTGTACATATGCATGTATACACACATAGATTGAAGGTATGCATGAAAACACACACATTATAAAATTTAAGACACTGTCCAAAACCATACAATTTCAATCTAATACATTTTATGTACACATCTACAATCCAACGTAACAAGGTAAAATATTTGGAAATTGGAAAATACCACCATCAGCATTTCCACAAGCTACAGCATTTTTAGGTTTTCGTGGACTGCAACGCAGCCGCGAAAACCTACTGTTCTTCTTGTGTTTCTTTTTCCCCTTTTTTTTTTTGTTCTTTTCTTTGTTTTTTTTTTTTTTTATTATTTTTCCAATTCCACCCATTTTTGTGTCCAGCCTAGCGGCCAGATGAAAAAAGCTACAGCTATGAAATTTTGGGCATGGAGTCATCTTTATCTGACCATGTGCCTAATTGGTCAAACTTTTCACTTTTGTTTCTGATTTAGCCACTAGGGGGCGCAATGCATGTAATCACTGTTTTGCTAATAACTCAAAAATTTGAAACCTGATTTAGATGCGGTTTTTTACATAATGTTCCTTGTTGACAGCCCAATCAAATATGATGGAAATCTCATCATCGAGTACGGGAAAAAAATTGTTCTAGGAGAGGTTGAATGTTCGAACCTTGGAAAAAAGTGAAATAATGAGGGTAGGTCTACGAAAAACCTTCCCACTTTTGTTAGAGATCAGATAGAAGAATTCTGTTTGCTGCATACGATTTGCAAGACATATACGCACAAAATATATGGGTGGCGAATTTAGGAAATGCGTGGTTTGTCCTCTAGGAAAAGAGAAATTGTGTTTTTATTCGGCCAAAAAATTAAAATTTCAAAAACATGTTTTTGTCGCTCCTGACTTTATTTTCTGTTCATTCTTCATGATATTTTCACACAATATGTATTGTTATGTTTGAAAGGGCCTCACAAATCAAAAAATAAAAAAGAATTGAAAAGGTCAAGGTCATATTACGATTATTGTGTTTTTTTCGGCCACAAATAGCTCCAAAACTAAAAATATTTCATTGAGAGTATATGAACAAAAGTTTTAGTTCTTAAAGAGCTCTTTCCAGTGATGTTTAGTTTTTGAAGATCGGACTTGATTTGGTCATTATACGGCAGTCCAAAGTTTGATCCTTTTTTGGAATAATTGTAAATCAGGTTTTATGCTCCAAATTCTGATACATAAGAATAAAAAGTTTGACTTGTGCGACTAGTATACTTGATTGAACTATTTGCTGCTTTGCTAGGTACCAAACAGTAAAATTTTAATCAATTTTCTATCTCATTTTGCCGCTAGGGGGCGCTTTTCTTGAAATCATTCTTTTGCTTATAACTCAAAATGTTGAAGCCTGATCCAAATGCGGTTAATTGAATTATGTTCCTTGTTGATAGCCTAATAAAATATGATAGTTTCTAGGTATGAGTGGCTGAAACTTTTTGAGCTAGTAACGGAAGGTTGAAAGTTCGAATCTCGTAAAAAAAACTGCAAATGAGGGTAGGTCTACGAAAAACCTATCCATTTTTGTTAGAAATCAGATAGAAGAATTCTGTTTGCTGCAAATGATTTGCAAGACATAAACGCACAAAATATATGGGGTGGCGAATTTAAGAAATGCATGGTTTGTCCTCTAGAAACGGTCAAACTTCACTAAATTTTAGGAAAAATTAAAATTTCAAAATCATGTTTTTTTGTCGCTCCTGACTTTATTTTCTGTTCATTCTTCATGAAATTTTCACAAGTTATGTATTGTTATGTTTGAAAGGGTCTCACAATTAAAAAGTTAAAAAACATTCAAAAGGTCAAGGTCATATTACGATAATTGTGTTTTTATTCGGCCCCAAAGTGCTCAAAATCTTAAAATATTTCATTGAGAGTATATGAATAAAAGTTTTAGTTCTAAATAGTTCTTTCGTATAATGTTTAGTTTTTGAAGATCGGACTTGATTTGGTCATTTTACGGCAATCCAAAGTTTGATCCTTTTTTGGAATAATTGTAAATCAGTATTTATGCTTAAAATTGTGATATATAAGAAAAAGAATGTTCGATTTGTGTGACTTATATACTTGTTTGAACTATTTGCTGCATTTCTAGGTACCTAATTGTAAAATTTTTATCATTTTTTTTATCTCATTTTGCCGCTAGAGGGCGCTTTGCTTAAAATCACTCTTTTGCCTATAACTCAAAACGTTAAAGTCTAATTGAAATACGGTTTTCAGCATTTTGTTCCTTGTTGACAGCACCACAGAATGTGATGTGATGTGATGATAGGGTATGGGGAAATATTTGCGCTAGAGGAGTTTGAATGTTCTAACATTCCAAAAAAAAACAACAACAAAAAAAAAAAACTGTGCAAATGAGAGAAGGTCTTCAAAAAACCTTTGCGTTCTGTTTCATATTAAAAATTGTGGCTGAGTTGAAATAAAGTGTTCAAGTTGATTAGGTTAAAAGCGAAAACCAAGATACCGCTTGCGGTTCTAGTTATTCTTTGCACTTTTTTTGTGGCCGCTGTTGCGGCATGATTAGAAGTGCTACAAATATGAAAATTTCCATGCATACTCACATGTATCTGAAGTTGTGCACCATTAAGCTTGTTTTTTATTTTAGTACTAAGTTTTGCCGCTAGGTGGCGTTTAGCATCAAAACATATAATTGCCGATAACTCTGTTATTTGACATTTTATTTGTATGCAGTTTCTTTGCATTCTGTTCTCTGTCAACTGCCCCTTTAAATATGATGAGTGGCAATATCCATATCTTTGAAAATTTTGAGCTAGAAGAGGTTGAATGTTTGAATCTTTGAAAAAATCTGGCAAATTATGGTGTGTCCACGAAAAACATGCCCATTTTTGTTAGAGATTAGATACGCTCATTCTGTTTTTTGAAATTGATTTCGAAGATCTTTGCGCACAAAATATATGGGGTGGCGATTTCAGAAAATGCATAAAATGGCTTTCAATAAGCGGTCAAAGTGCACTAAAATATGGAGGAATTTTTTTTGTGAGAATAGGCATTTTTTTTAGTTTTTTGATGATTCTGCCATTATTTTTGAATCAATCTTTATGAAATTTTCACAGATTGTATTGTTTGTTGTTTCAAGGGACTTCACAGTTTCAAAATTTCAAAAAATGCAAAGGTCAAGGTCATATTGCGATTATTGGTTTTTTCTTTGACCTTAAATATCTCAAAATCTAAAAATATTTTATCGAAAGAATATGGGTAAAATCAAAAGCCTCTAAAGAGTACTTTTTGAAGAAATTTAGTTTTTTCAGATCAGGGTTGATTTGGTTGTTTGGTGGCAGTTTGAATTTTTGGAAAAAAAATGTCTTACCTCGTCAACAAAAAAAGAATTTTGCAAATCTGTTGAGAATTGATGAATTTATAGAGAATTTAAATACATGACCCAGAATAAAAACTGAGAAAATTTGACAGAATGTGCATCACTTGATACCTATGTTCTATAATTAGAACTCTGCTCTGCTAGCTTTGCTCTTTAGGTTGGGATGTGTAAAACTAGCCTACTATCTCACTTCCATTGTAGCAGGTAATTTAGTTATGCATCAACCCATCAGAGGTTTTACACACATAGCTACTGTATTGGCTAAAGACTCCCTGCAGTGATGACCAGATATTAACAGGTCTGATCACAGCAGATGGGGGCCTGGCTCAGTGGGACATCACATTCCTTTCGAGATGCCTTTAATTTAAGGTTTGGTCACAGCTGAATTCACCAATGAAGAAAAACACTAAGATATATAAA
The DNA here is from genome assembly GCA_021229015.1 of Solen grandis. Taxonomy (NCBI): domain Eukaryota; kingdom Metazoa; phylum Mollusca; class Bivalvia; order Adapedonta; family Solenidae; genus Solen; species Solen grandis. The sequence goes on along the minus strand of CM037791.1, from coordinate 44,201,949 downwards.
GCATTTTACATTTTGTTGTTTTTCTGGTATTTTAACTTGGCTGATCAGGTTTGAAACTGTTTCTCATCACGAAAACCGGTGCATTTGCAGTATGCAAATCTAGTTTCTTTTTGAAATTCTAAGTTAAAAAGGTGCCGTAACTGTGTCAAAAATTTACTGATTTTTCTAAAAATCAAACGTTCATTTTATTAAATATTTTGCCCGATACTGAGCTTGACATTCATTTTTTTTAGGTAAACACGTATTGTAATACCAAAATTGATTAAATCTTGGTGAAGGTTTACTACTGATAATTATTAGCACTGCTAAAAAGTGAAACTATAAATCTTTACTGAAATAAATGAATTGAATATAATTTACATAAGTGTATGAAAGCTTAAACTTAGTATAGTAACATTGTCAGTAATATACAACATAAGTGTATGAAAGCTTAAACTTAGTATAGTAACATTGTCAGTAATATACAACATAAGTGTATGAAAGCTTAAACTTAGTATAGTAACATTGTCAGTAATATACAACATAAGTATATGAAACCTTAAACTTAGTATAGTAACATTGTCAGTAATATACAACATAAGTATATGAAACCTTAAACTTAGTATTGTCAGTAATATACAACATAAGTATATGAAAGCTTAAACTTAGTATAGTAACATTGTCAGTATTATACAACATAAGTATATGAAACCTTAAACTTAGTATAGTAACATTGTCAGTAATATACAACATAAGTGTATGAAAGCTTAAACTTAGTATAGTAACATTGTCAGTAATATACAACTAACCTTAGTACAGTAACATTGTCAGTAATATACAACCAACAGAGAATAAGCGTTTCAGGGTCAGTCAGACAATACTTAATTAACATAGTGTTTGTGAGAATTCAACTTATAACCTTGTGACCTTGACCTTAAAGGTACAAATCCCAGAATCAAGAGGGGTCTCCTATTATAAGCAATAATTAAGGGCGCCATGGTCCAGAGGTAACGTACCCGAAAACGGATCCAGGTTGTGGGTTCCTTCCTTGAAGTGGGCGAGGACACAAAGTACTGGTCCAACCCAGGAACCATCGAGAGGGATTAGTATAGGTTGTAAGAACGTGTTTCCAAAGCGACATAAAATAAATAACTTTAAACTAAGAAATAATTGTGCAATATTTGATACAAAAGTGATCCTTAGAGAAACTAGTTGGACAGTGCTTCCTTAATGCAATGTTGAAGAAGTACAAATCCCAAAATAGATAGGGGTCTTGACCTTTATCTTATTAGGATAAATATGTGTACAAAACTGTTCAAATATTTTGACCTGTTACGGAGTTATCGTGCAGAAACTAAAGTTTGATGCCGCCCGCCAGCCAAACGACATACCCCAATGCAAAAGCTATGATTCCGTATTGGCGGGCTAAAATCACCCCTGATAGTAAAGTATGAACATATATACAAATAATAATACATTATAATTGGTAAACTACAGTTCAGTCTGATAATATGATACCATTACAAAGTGTGTTCATTGTTCATGATGAGAAAGATATGTTTAAGTTTAACACTGTTATAAAAACAAGAGGGCCAAGATGGCCCTGTGTCGCTCACCTGATTAAGATGGCCGTGTTAGGCAAAATGACAAAAAAATCTGGCATCTAAAGTGTTTTTCTAACATTTGACTAAGTGGCCTACATTTTGATCCTACCTGAATTTGCACACAACTGGGAATTCATTCAGTCATCATTCATATCAAGTTAAATGAAAACTGGGGAAAAATGTAGGCCTCGCTTATTTGAATTCCTTTGATGTAAACAAACATTCTGACCAAGTTACATTAAGGTTAGTCTAAAACTGTAACCTCTAAAGTGTTCACAAGATTTTTCTAAGATTTGACCTGGTGACCTAAATGCTAACCCTAAGTGACACAATTTTAAACTCATCCAAGAAATCATGTAGACAAACATCCTGACCAAATTTCATGAAGACTGCCAAAATTTGCCTCAAATTTAACAAGGTTTTTCTAAATTTGACCTGTGCCTTTTTGACCCAACATGACCCAATTTCGAACTCATCCGAGATATCATGTAGACAAACATCCTGACCAAGTTTCATGAAGATTGGGCTAAAACTGTGGCCTCTAGAGTGTTCACAATGTTTTTCTAAGATTTGACCTGGTGACCTAGTTTTTGACCCCACATGACCCAATTTAAAACTCATCCGAGATATCATGTAGACAAACATCCTGACCCAGTTTCATGAAGATTGGGCCAAAACTGTGGCCTCTAGAGTGTTCACAAGGTTTTTCTAAGATTTGATCTGGTGACTTAGTTTTTGACCCTACATGACCCAATTTCAAACTCTTCCGAGATATCATGTAGACAAACATCCTGACCAAGTTTCATGAAGATTGAGCCAAAACTGTGGCCTCTAGAGTGTTCACAATGTTTTTCAAAGATTTGACCTGGTGACCTAGATTTTGACCCCACATGACCCAATTTCGAACTCTTCCGAGATATCATGTAGACAAACATCCTGACCAAGTTTCATGAAGATTGGCCCAAAACTGTGGCCTCTAGAGTGTTCACAAGCAATTGTTGACGACGGACGACGCACGAAAGGCGATCACAAAAGCTCACCCGAGCACAAGTGCTCAGGTGAGCTAAAAACATAATATATATATACAAATCTACATTCCAGAATGAACAATAGACCAATTTATGGTTTTACAATTACCAAATTCCTTGTCATTTGAATTACAAAGTAATAAAATAACAAAAGTATTAACAAGTATATATAATTCAAGTATGTACAGCATATTTTTAACATATGATTTAATTATTCATGTTTTTATACCTCAATGGAGAATTTTAATACGTTTACAACCATAACATGAATGTTATACACGCACATAATGTCAAACACACAAAACTATATAAGAAATCCCGTCTTGAGAAGAAGAAAAACACACACACACACACACCGCACATTCAATAATAGGCTTCAAAATCAAAACGATGCGTGTTGAATAATTCAAATGGCGCTAAGTTTGTATAATGTAACTTTACACTGCAAGACTATTCATCATTGAAAACACAATGCCAATGTATAAACGGATAGGGCAGTAGTGCAAGCACTGAATGTCACCGGAAGTTGCCTCCGTTTCGTTGAGTAATTTGCTTTCGCCCATCTGAAAAAAGAAAGGGAAGAAAATGGATCATAGACACGGACGTAGGCTGCTGCATGTAAAGGCATCATAGTTGTATCGCTTATTTATATAACAGGTGTTTATCATATTATTTTACAGAAACTTATGTAACATACTTAATCATCATTATTACTTTTAGTATAACTACTTCCACTATTGCTGCTACCAGTACTTCTGCCATTAGTATTGAAATAATTATAGCAACCACAATCACTATTAATACCACTATTTCTATTACTGCTGACTGCTACTTCCACTATTGCTGATACTAGTACTACTACCACTACTGAAAAATCTAAAGAAACCACAACCTCTATCAATACCACTATTTCTATTACTGCTGACTGCTACTTCCACTATTGCTGATACTAGTACTACTACCACTACTGAAAAATCTAAAGAAACCACAACCTCTATCAATACCACTATTTCTATTACTGCTGACTGCTACTACCACTATTGCTGATACTAGTACTACTACCACTACTGAAAATCTAAAGTAACAACAACCTCTATCAATACTACTATTTCTATTACTGCTGACTGCTACTACCACTATTGCTGCTACTAGTACTACTGTCAATAGAACTGAAATATCTAAAGTAACCACAACCGCTATCAATACTACTACTTCTATTACTGCTGACTGCTACTACCACTATTGCTGCTACTAGTACTACTGCCATTAGTACTGAAATAACTAAAGTAACCAAAACCGCTATCAAAACCACTACTTCTATTACTGCTGACTGCTACTACCACTATTGCTGCTACTGGTACTACTACCATTAGTACTAAAATAACTAAAGTAACCACAACCGCTATCAATACTACTACTTCTATTACTGCTGACTGCTACTACCACTATTGCTGCTATTAGTACTACTACCACTACTGAAATATCTAAAGTAACCACAACCGCTACCAAAACCACTACTTCTATTACTGCTGACTGCTACTACCACTATTGCTGCTACTAGTACTACTGTTATTAGTATTGAAATCATTAAATCATCAACTAATATAAAACAAACACTACGTACACTAAAACAACGACAAATACTGCTACTACCACTACTACTACTACTACTACTACTGCAACATTTATCACAAGAAATATTATACAACAAAACTACTAATACTCACAACTCAAGTACTACTACCATCACTACCACAGTAAATACTACACTACAATAAATACTACTATGAACACTACTGTTGCTTCCAATACCGACACCGTCAGTTCTCCCACCACCATAAATTCTGGTTCTGGTGCCATGTTTTGTGTATAAGAAAGTTACCTACCTTGAACAGTTCACTCGGCCACACGTCAAGCATGTGATCTGCCTGTAAAACGATAAGATTAATATTAATAAATTTACAAAAAAAATTAAACGGCAAGTAACTAACTTATAAAAAATAAGTAATGATTTAAAATAAATAATGTGTATTATTTTAATTAAAATATGGGGAAAGGAGTTTGATAGACAAAAACTAAGGAGTCTGAAATGAGTACTTAAAACAATAACAACAACAACAATAACAACTAAATGATAATGGGTAAAATCATCATCAGCTGCATATCATGGCTGTTTTTCATTCACAGTTTTAGGAAATTATTCGGACATCATTATCATCATTTCACTAAAATACATTCACACAAAAAAAACGAAAAAAAAAAAAAAATAGCATTCATTATTTAAAAAAAAATACTATATAATATAAAAAACTATGGACAAATGTTTAAAAAAAAATCCGAGATTTTATGTTAAAATCACATCTGTTTATTGTTAATATATTTACAGTTTTGTTGAAAATAAAAAGAGACAGTTCAAATTAGTAAAGGTTATAAGTGTGAGCTATCTGTGAAGTTCTGTTACATGATAAGACATTCCAGGCTTTGATAGTACGTGGAAAGAAAGAGTTCATGTGATACTGTGTTATTGAATGAGAATGGTATAGCATAGTAAAAAGTCTTTGATGCTGTTATGATCTTCTATTACATTTTTTTTTAAACTTTATATAGCATAATTAGTGAGCTTTTTATTCTTTTTTCTAGGGTTGGCTGATTTAATGTTTTAAGCATTCTGAAATGCATTATTTATTACCTTTAACTTAGATTCACTGTTTTTGTGTAATCGCAAGAGTGATTTCACAAACGAAAGGTTGCAAAAAAAAATAAAACGTGATTCCATATGTAACTATTGTGTTTTTGATACGGCCCCTAGTCATGTGATCCTGTATTGGGGAAAGCGTTCCGGTAATGGAGAAAATGGCGGCTGTAAACAATACGTGTTACCAGTGATGTTGTAAAGCCCATCCATTTAAGTCAAGTATGTGTTGAAAGAGCTGATAATTTATTATGTAACTCACAAACCATTTAATACTTCCGAGGTTTGAACAAACGAAATACCCCCGTACAATGCTTAGCGATCCGTTATTGGCGACTTGACTGTATATACAAATATAGTCTATATAGTGAACAAATAGATAATAAAAGGAAAAATTTTAATATGATCTATATAAAGACTGAATGAATGATTAATAAATAAATCATACAAAATATTAGATAGGAAATAAATCTGAAAGAGATAAAACCTTTGGAATGAAAGAACAATAAAAATGGCGGCTACTGATTGAAAACAAAATTGTTATTAAAATAAAATCCAGTAAATAACGTGATTAAGAGTAAATAAATGAACGCTGATATGTGATAAGAATTGTTTAAAGAATGAAAGAAAAATAAAAGAAAATCAAAATGGCTGCTGCGTGGAAACATAAATTTTGATTTTGAACAAATAAATACCGTGATGAAGAATAAAACTAATAAATAAATAAATAAATAAATAAATAAATAAATAATTTATGAATAAATAAGATATAATGATAAGTGCCTAAAGAATGAAAGAAAGAAAAGAAAGAACATTCAAGATGGCGGATATGATATAAATATGAAGTAAAGTCTTACCTTCAGTTCTCCGTCAGCTGGAATTCCTGCACGTGATCACTACACAAATCGCCCACGTACATTCGGTCTCCCTCGGGACTGAGGCCGATGGCCCGGAGATTCTCACACAAACCGTCTTCCTCCCCCAGGATCTGTGTTGACCGGTCACCTGTAGCGGCCACAAGATGGACGGTTCCATCCTCACAACAGACAAACACTGACCCCGCCCAGTCCACTGTAACACCTTGGGGTGTGTCCAGTCCCTCCAACTTGGTCATCACTGACCAGTCACGTGTACTTATACTGGTCAGCGTGTTGTTCCCGAAGTCTGAAACATATAAGATGCCGGAACCAGGACTGACCGCGAGGTAGAATGGTCCATCAAACAGTTGATCCCCGTCAGGATCTGTCTGGAGTCTCCTCAGGACTTGTCCGTCCATGTCCAGAATCTCAACTTTCTCCGGGTCGTCATAACTCACCGCGAGTTTCCTGTCCTGAGTGACCTGGATTCCCCAACACCGACCTTTAACAGAGATGACCTTGTTCGTGTCCGTGATCTGGTCATTGGCCACTCTGATGTAACGTAGACTTCTGGCATCAGGCAGGGTAACGATGAGGTCACGAGTTGTTGATTCCTCGGTGACGTCACGAGGCACGAGCGCCGTGTCCCAGGGACCGGGAGGGAGGCGGATCTGAGATACGATTTTGTTACGTTTTGTGTCGACAAGTTTGACAGAATTGTTCCTGAAGTCACAGAGGAAAACTTTGTCCTGATCCAGAACACAGATACCTGAGATACAACATGGCCTCTCGTCTGACTTACTTCTCACTTTTATATCCCTCACGTGTTTACTTTCAACTTGAAGTCATGTCGCCGCACGTGCAGCTTCCCGAGGGTTTTAAATGAACTATTCACGTTCTGTAATTCCACGTCAGGCTCAAACCTGTACCTCGTGACCCCGTTCTTTGAATGTATTGACTCGATCTCCGACTGAATCTCCGCCATTTTCTTCTCAGTTTTTTTCATAGCGACAAACAGTTTATTGTTTTGGTTTTTATTTAATTTTTCATCGAGTTCTGAAGACAGTTTCTGCAGGTCGGTTTCCATGGTTACACAATTCTTGGATATTTTGTCCATTACTTGTATGTCGCTTACGGCTATTTGATCAATTTCTCGCACTAAAGACAGTTCCAATTTATCAAAGAATCTTACTAATTCCTCCTTCATGTGTCGAACCTGCGACCTCGTCTCCTCTTTAAGATGTTCAATGTCGGCCTTGTTTCCGTCTGCTGTTTCTTTGTTTTTCTTCACTCTCTCAATCAATTCCGACATGTTGTCACGGAGAGAGGAAAACTCCCGACTGTTTCCGATGTCTTTTGTCTCGTCGGGAATGAAACTTACACCACAGTTTCCATGATTTAAAGTCACACACACAGAACAGAGAATGTCTTTGTGTTTCTTACAGTAAAACTCTAACAAGCGACCATGTTTCTCACATTGTTCAGTTAATGGGTCACGTGGTACCACTTTCTCCTTTGGCATGGACACTTGATCTAACATCACGTGGTCTTTCAACATCAATGGGACACGGTGACCATTAAAACAACTCTCGCACAAATGATGCTTGCAAGTGTCGCAGAAGCCGTGTGCAGACCTGGATTTTCCGCCAACACTACAAGGATAACAGAGGAGAGGATCACATTCCTCGGACAGGTTTGTGGCTTCAGCCATGGTCACGTCTTTGTTGAAGATGGTCAGACGTTAATATTCGGTAGACGGGAATACGTCAGAATGCACAGTATCTGTAAATGGAAATATAAAAACTACAAATAAACACAAATGTACTACATCTAAAATGTATAACAAATATTAAGTATTGTTCATCTGTTAAATTACAGTTCAAACATCACTGTTTAGTAGAGAATTAAAGCGAAACTTGATTTAAAATATCTTTTATGCTCTTTAACCAGATTTCATAGATTTCATTAATATGAGAGTTTCTTTCCATTAATTTTCCTCTTAATATGCGAGTTACTTATGATTTCTTATTTAGATGGATAAACATGCTTTACATAAGCTAAAAAATTAATTACTTATAAAGATAAAAATTAAATAAGAACATATCAAAGAAATGGCATGTTGCGCTCTTGCATCGTGTATGACGGCGGGTTCAGGGTTCGATCCCGTTAGGCTCAAGTCTCTAACGACCCATGGTTATTCTTTGTGCAAAGTACTGGTCCAACCCAAGCAACATATGTGACATGCATGAGTGTACCTTAGTGGACCTGCAAAAAAAGGTAGAGGAAAGGAATGGATGGATTGAAAAAGAACAGGCAGACATACATACATACATACAGACAGACAGGCAGGCAGGTAAGTAAGTAGACAGACAAATCATGGGAGGATAGGACAGACAGACATAAAAAAAAAAGGTATCAAGACAGGCAGCAGATAGGGGGATATATAGACAATTAGGAAGACACGTCAGAGAGAGACACAAAGACAGACAGTTAGACAGACAGACAGGCAGGCGGATAGATAGGCAAACAAACAGACATACAGACAAACAGATAGATAGTTAAACAGACAGACAGATAGATATCTAGGCAAGCAATAGGGGGGGGAAAGGTCAAATACACTATTACATGAACATACATGAACACGATTGCATAATGACACCAGTGACACCAAGTATAAGCTGTCTACCAGTACAAATACCAGACACGAATGACAGGTTATGATGCAAGAGAGAAGAGAGTGAGAGTATATAAGCTAAACAGAACAGAGAGAGAGGGAGGGTCTAGTCAAGGCGAGTCTGGGCTAGCTTGCAGGCTAGTCTGGGCTAGTTAGCCATGTACGCCACTTGTAAAGACTGGGTTAACTATTGACCTGTCGATGGTATATATAATAAAGTTACTAGTTGGCTAAACCTATCTTCGTTATACTTAAGTCCCAGGGCTCACAGTGTTACACTACACAGGCAGGCAGGCAAGCGGATAAAAACACAAACAGACATACAGACAAACAGATATATAAACAGACAGATAGGTATCCAGGCAGGCAGGCAGGTAGATTTATAGACGAATAGGAAGACAGGACAGACCGACAGATAAATTAATTCGGGCGGGCAGGCATGCAGATATATAAACATATATGAAAACAGGACAGACAGACACATAGACAGACAGGTAAATAGACAGACAGATAGGAGGACAGACAGACAGATGCATAGGTTGACAGTCAAACAGACAGACAAGCAGAAAGTTAAATATATATAAAGGAAAACAGGAGAGACAGACCGATTCATAGATAGACAGACAGACAGACAGGCAGGCAAATAGATAGACAGACATATATATTCATGTAGGCAGACAGACAGACTGTTAGGCAGGTATGATAGAAGAAGAAGGACAGACAGACAGGGCATAGAAGAAATATATAATAGATGACAGGCAAACAGTCTAGCAGGCAGATAGACAAATATTTCTAATTTTTAAACTCACATACATGCCAAGGATACTAGTCGTCTATGTGGTTGACATTTATTTCCCCAGATGGTGGCTTCCCTGTTAAAAAAGAAAGAAAACTAGCGTAAACATGTTATAAGCATATAATAGACAATTAGAATATTTTTTATCTAAATTTAAATCAAGAATTATCAACGTCAATTCATAACTCATCATTATCCATCAAACTAAACTGAGTTCGATCCCGGCTTTGATGCAATCATGTGCAGTGTATAACGATTGACAGATTTTTTTTTTTATTTTTATCAAATAATCTCTACGGAATAAATACAGAATCATAAATGGAGCTTGATCTATCTTAATACACATCATATTTCTTCATCTGAGAACATAAAAAATATATAATTTCTAATGAAAATATGAAGCGATAAGATAAAATGATAAAATAAACCTTCATTCCAAAGATGAAACTATAATTTCATGTTTTGGGAAGAGATGAGTAGATCTACATCTAAGCTCTTCAAGAATTCGACAGAGAATGAAACTTTCAGCGTCTGATGTCATTTATGACGTCATTTAAACACGTCATATAGATAAACTGGGATTGTTTATAATTATTAGTAGAACAAAAGAAAGAAATAGAGAGGAAAAAAAACCGCAATGAATGAATGAATAGATAGACAGGCATTAATGTGTTAGTTATTAATTATATTAATGAATGTGTTAGTTATTAATTATATTAATGAATGTGTTAGTTATTAATTATATTAATTAATGTGTTAGTTATTAATTATATTAATTAATGTGTTAGTTATTAATTATATTAATTAATGTGTTAGTTATTAATTATATTAATTAATGTGTTAGTTATTAATTATATTAATTAATATAATTAATTAATGTGTTAGTTATTAATTATATTAATTAATGTGTTAGTTATTAATTATATTAATTAATGTATTAGTTATTAATTTTAATGTGTTAGTTATTAATTATATTAATTAATGTGTTAGGGTTCGGCGGTTCTGACGTATAACTCTTTAGACACCACTCTGGTTAATTATGAAACAGTATTGAGGAATTAGCAAATTCGGCCTTATTATCTTGGAATCCAGAAGAACAAACAAAACTGACTTTTTGGGGGGTGGGGGAATGTTGCAACTTGCACTAAAATACTATTCTTTGGCAAAATGTGCCAATGAAACGACAAATCATCATCAGGCGGACTTCAAACAATGGCCTTCGCAATTGCAATAACAGCAAGCATGCATTTTGTGAAAGCTGATAATGCTGTAGTCGCTCTAAACAGTGAAACTTCCTTTATTCAGTTACGATAAAAATAAATTACTGAAAATTATTTATTTGGAAGCATAAATATGAACGTTAACAAATACACATTATCAGTCTATACTATTTCACGAAGTTAACATTCCTTCTACAAAATCAAATAAATTGCCAGAATATAAAAGTGCCAAACACATCAACATTAACAATCGTCTTATCTCAATGATTCAAGGAAATATCAACGGTAAGAGCAACTTTAAGATTATTCATTTTGAGCCTTAATTTCACAACACACAATTTTTTATTAACATATCTATAGCCATACAATATTGAAATAAGTATCGCGATATGAGAGAAGAATATCGCGATATATCGCGATAAGAAAATCCCTGCAATACAATCCCTACTAAAGTATAACTAGTTAAATAAATAAATAAATAAATAAATAAATAAATAAATAAATAAACTAGATTTGCATACTGCAGATGCAACGGTTTTCGTGATGATCAACAGTTTCAAACCTGATCAGCCAAATTGAAATACCAGAAAAACAACATCATCATATAATGCTTAATAAGGGTCCGTCCGCATGATACCACACTTTAATTCCGGACCCCGGAGTGTGACCTGCACTCTTCTAAAAAAATGAGTATTTTTTGAATGCCGAAAGGGTCAAGTTTTGAAAATTTAACATAAATTCTTATGTCACGAAAATTAATGTTAAAAAATATTAATTTTGATGCCAAATGGGTAGGCCATACCCATACGGCTAATTTAGCCCTAACCAAAAAGGGTTTGTCCCTAGAAATCAAATGTCGGTGTGGTGCAGGAGGGGAGTTACTGCTGCTTTAAGTGAGCTATCAGACAGCCCGTTGTGGAGTGGGTGGAGCTTGGCCTTCCTTCTTCTTCTGTCCCTCGGGCGATGCTGGCGCAATTGAGGTGCCTCAGATCAACCCTCGGGACGACGAAACCGTCCTTCTGGTTGCTGTCTGATAGGTCATTTATTGTAGCAGGTGTTTTGTTTGTATTTTGAAATGCCTCCGAACATCACTCCAACAAAATCAAAGGGCCCCAATTTTCAGGGTTTGATTGTTTTGGAATGTTGATCTAATTCAACAGCGAGATATCTGACCTGGGAAGTATGTGTCACAGATAGGTTGAAGGGTTTATTTAAATGTTTTCTTTATTATCGAGACTCCCAAAAATAAAAGGGGTTCCATCTTAGGGGGTTTTAAGAGATATTTTACATACAGTTTCCAAAAGACCCCTTTCTTATTTGTTTGCCGGGGAAAATTGTCCTCTGGAGCTCAATGGGGGGGGGTAGGGATGGTTTTTGGGGCTCAAAAGGATAGATTTTTTTGCCCCCAAAATAAGCTGGTAAAAGAGGCTCAATTTTGCAGGGAGGGGGGGGAAAAGAAAGAAATAGTTTTTTTAGGGGGGGGGGTGGGGGGAAAAAAAATTTAAAATATTTTTTTAAAACCTTTCTCGTTTAAAAAACAAAAAAAAAATAAAATTATTGAATTTAATAACCACTCTTTTTGTTCAACTAATTTCTACTCTCCCCTTTTTAATTTTTAAAATTAAATATAAATTTAATAAAATTTTTTTTTGCAACCAAACCACCCACCCCTTTATATATTATATATATAAATTATAAAATATTTAAAATTTTTAATAATATCCCCCCCCCCTTTTTCTATTTTTTTTTTTCCCCCCCATGGGGCTTTTTACGTACAATTTTGGCTAAACGGGGAAAAAATTAATGTAATTTATTTTTATATCACTTTCTTTAAAAAAAATTTTAAATTATTTTTCCCCCCTTCTTTTTATCAAAAAATTCAACCTTTTTAAATTTTTAAATTTTTTTCCTAACCCCTTTCATTAAATATAAATTTATAAAACCTTCCCTCTTTAAACTCCCATTTTTTTCATCCCCATTTGAAATATTTTTTAATTAATTACTTTACAATTTAAAATTTAATTTTCATAATTTTTAATATTTTTCTTTAAATCAATTATATTGGGTTTGGGATTCAAACGATGGTGTTACCGGTTTTACTTGTTTTGAGTTCCTTATATTCAAGTGAACGATCGCGACGGTTTTTCACTTCGAGAAAACTTGCATTAATCAGTTGGGTCAAATATGTCTGATAAAGGGTGTTGGGTAAAATTGGTTTGATTTTTTATCACCCCGTTCTTACTTTTTAAAATTTTCAGGCCACTTTTAAAATTTTTGCATTTAAAAATATTTTTTTGAAATGAAAATTTTAAATATCACCTACCGAAAATGAAAAAGACTCACTAGGGTATAGTATTTTTAAATTTTTCCCTTTTTTTTTTTTGTTATTGTTGATTAAATGTTTGTGTTCCCTTTTCAGTCATCTTTCATTCGTTTCAGTCCATGCACACAATCAGGGCTCACCCTGGCTGAAAAAAATTTGCGCCCCCCATTCCCAAAAAAAAAATTAAAGGGCCAAATTTAATGCAAGTGGCTCCAATAGTTTCGGAAATTTTTTTTGTCTTTAATACTGGGTTTTATAAAGCTTTCTATACTTAACTGCAAAGACTTTTCAATTGGGGGCAAAATATTTAAAAAAAAAAAAAAAAAAAAAAAAATTTGGAAAAAAAAACAATACAAAATGCACAAATCTGTCATATAATTCTAAATGAAAAATTAAATGAATTTTAATGACATTTTGTTTTTATAAATAAATTAAAAAAAATATTTTATTCAATTTCAAACAAAATAGTTCATTCAATGAGAAAGGTATTTTTAATATTTGATACACAAGAACCAAACAAAAAAGAAAAAAAAAAAATGTTCAGAAAAAAAAAATATTTTTTCCCAAAAAAATCATAAATAAAACCTACTAAAAATATTATTGAAAACAAATGAATAAAAAAAAAAACGGTATAATGAAACATTGTAAGTTTTTCGCAAATGGGCCCCCATTTGTGATTGCGCAATTTTTATGCAGCCAAATGCAGTAAAACAAAAGTCGTAAGAGTGTGACAAATATAAACAAGTTATAAGTTGCCAATACCATCCCAGATTCCCACTTTGCAAATTAGGAAGCCTTTTGAATGCCGTTAAATTTTGGGTAACCCACAGCAGGGGCTGGGAAAAGTAAAGTAGATACAGTGTAACGACCTTATTTTTGTGCATTACGAACTTAAATAAACCGGACTAATTTACTATTCTTTTTTCTTCTCCCAAACACATTCCCCAAATTTGAAAAAATTTTGCCCCTTTTCATAATTTTTTGTCCTTTCGACCGACAGCGTAGCCCGCGATAAACCCCACCCCCAACAATATACAAGTTATGGGATGTGTTACCCCCAAAAGGACGGTAGACCATCCTACCCGGGATGTACCTCCCATCCAGCGGGCTTGGAGCCCAACGGGTAAAAAGGGGGTTTGGCGCATGGCTAGTCCTAGGGTTTTGAACCCAAGCGAAACCCATCCATCACAACCGCAGCCTTATGGGTGAATTAACCCAAAGTGGGAAATTGGGGTGATTTGTGGAGCTTAAGAGCAGGGTGTGTAAGGGGTATAGGCCCCCCTAGTTTTTTTTGTTTTTGAAGGGGGGATTTAGACCCCATGTTTAAATTTGATTACCCAGGGAGGGTCAACCCCCAAAAGGGGGAAAGACCCCCAACGGCCCCGGCTTCTCCAAAAACTTCATGCGAAGTAGCCCTGGGTCTTGTTTGAAATTTTTTGTTTGTTGTAGGAGTTTAAGTGGACAGGGGTTAGATCCCGTAAAATTTTTAATCTATTGAGATTCCATTTTAAAATTTAATTAGCCGCGGGTTTGGGGCAAAAAACCCCCAGGGGTTTTAAAATCCCCAACGTCCCCATTCTAAAAAAAATTATGCGGGTAATAGCCCCTAGATCTCATTTTTGTTGGGGGCCCACAGAGGTGAAAAACTTTCTTTCTTTTTCAACGTTTTAAGTATGCCAATATTTTTAAGGGGAATTCAACCATTTGATGAATCATATCGATCTTTTTTGCAGGGAAAAATAAATTTCTCTGTTTAAATATTGTAATTGGACATTCAGGCTCTTTCTAATAAATCGCGTTCATTTTTTTGTTTGTGTCTTTTAAAGAAACTACAAATGTTCTTTTTTTACACCATTCGCAGGCTGGTTTTACTAACTTTTTTTTCACCAAATTACTAAACAGCCCAATTGGGGGATTATCCTGTCATGATTTGGATTTTTTTAGAAATTCTTATTGGTTTACCTATGTGGAAAAAAAAATTTTTTCTTTTTGAGCGTCAATATTTAAAGTTTTTTTCGACTTATAAATAAAAAATGGGGGTCTCTAAAGATGAGTTGACTTTATTATTAAGATATGGAAACATTTCTTAGTGTAAATTTTAACCTGCGCCATTAACCCCTTTTTTTTGCTGACGTGACTCGGTATCCATTTTAAATTTTATATTTATATTGTTATTGGCACATTTATTGGGGATATAATTTCACAAAATTTTTGCGAAGTTTGAATAACCATTTCTAGAGACGTAGTCACTTAAGATCTGGAAAAAAACAATTTGCTGGGGGAGTGAGATTTTAGTCTCTTAAAGTTTAACCATTGTAATACCATGCTGTTTGCTCCCAGTTCACGGGTGAAGATTGATAATCATGATCTAGCTTGGGGCTTCTATCTTAATTTTCTCATTATTTTGGGTCCATTATCACTATTCCTGCGCCTGCATTTTCTTTCTCAATATCTCTGCCTGCCGTCATTATAGATTGACCAGTCCATATGGATTTGAGATAAAATAGTTGTTAGCGATGTCTAGATTAACTGACGGATTGACCAGTTTATTAATATATTTGGCTGGGCTTGAAATCTATATAGAAGAGGTTGTAGCCCATTTAGTGCCTTTAAACAAGGTTTTAAAATTTTCATTCTCATTCATTTTGAATTTCTTTATTAAATCAATTATTTCCTGCGCGTATGGCTTTTTAACACGTTTCAATTGCTACTCTTGGGGAATAACCGGGATCTATTTTGATTTCTTTATTTATTGGGAGAGAGTCTCCTAATGGGGTTGACTGACCCAGAAATTTCAGAAATGCATTTTTCTCTATGAAATTCAGGGGTATTTCACTACATTCTATAAGCATGGTACTGTGGGAGTATTTTTGCTTACAGCTTGTTATGACCTTGAGGCTTTATTTTGTAGAATTTGTAACTTGTTTAGAAGTTCAGGACAGCTGACTATAAGAAATGCTACCATAGTCAATTTTGGATTAATAAGGCCTTTGTATACCGGTAGGAGATTTTTTTTTTTACTGCTTTCCCTAGTTGTGGCCTTTGATGCCTTTAATAAGTTGATGTCAGATTCACATCTTTTTATAGGGTTCATTATATGAAATCCCCCATGTGAGTTTTTGTCAAAGGTCATACCTAATAGAGTTGCAGAATCAGAAATGAAAAGGGTTTTAACCACAAAACTTCAGTTTTGGAATCCAGGGCTGTTTTCATCTAAACTAAGTCTTTGTTTTCTAAATATGATTGCTTGAGTTTTGAGGGATTTATCACAAAACCAAATTTTTTACTCCAATTTTCAGTACATTGAGTGCTTCTTTTAATACTTCTAATTCCTTTTTGTAAAGATTTGTGTGATGTTGTCCAAATTGCATCGCCATCTACAAAATTTAGATAGGCTAATTTTGTAACCCATTTTTGGACTTGTTATTCATATTCATTATGATCTCTAAATGTGTTCATAATGAGTGAAAAGATAATTGGAGAGAGTAAAGCTACCTTTGGACAACCATTAATCGTTTCTCTAGTTTCTAGTTTCATATTTCACTCCTGCTTTAGGAAATCTGCTAGCCAATGTAACATTCTACCCTTAATTTCCATTTTCTTTAAGTAGAGAATTGCACCTGTGTTCCACATTTTATCGAATGCAGATGATAAATCTAGGAATACGGCTATTACGTTATAACTTTTGGATTGTGCTTTTCTTATGTCTTTTCTACATCATCATCATCATCTTCTTTAGTGATCGCCTCACTCTATGAAGAGTATATTCGCGATTTGGCTAAGACTATACATGCTAGCTGAGAGGGGATAAAATATGTTAATCTAAAAGAATCATACACATAATATTTGTACAAAAAGTTAAAAAGTTTAAAATATTTTAAAAACAGGTTTTGTCTAGAATGCATGGATGTCAGCCAAACAGCCTTAAAACCCTCAATTGTAGGTTGGCTGATGGCGTCTTGCGGCAAGCGGTTCCAATAGAACAATGCTAGATGGAAAGAACTGTTTTGGGTAGATGGATTTACTGCATGCAGTCAATGCGAATGTCCGTCGGTTCAGTCGGACATGTCCGGAAAATTTTCATTTTGACCGACGAAAGCTTCTGTTATTGTCGGACACAAGTCCGAATGAAAATTTCAGACAGCACCGTTTCATTTTCCGAAAATCTTACTTTCACTTTCCTCGAAAAAAGCTTCGTGCTATTTTTATCGATTATGTCGGAGTCTGAGATGACCGAGCAGTTACGATTTCGAATTGGTTCCCGGAAAACTCTAAATTTAAATAACTATCGAATGGAAACCATACGGAAAACTCTCTTTTTATCGTCAACAATGAACAACATGGCAGACATGCATTTACGAAAGGGTTTTGTATTTTTCTTTTTTTTGCTTTTCATTATTAATTAACAGTGTCACTCGTGTTTTAATTTTATTTTCAGGTTCAAATTTATCATTTCTGATTCATTATCGTTATAATTAAATCTAGTTTCTGTTCACAATGAGTTTTTTGAGATATTCTGAGGGTGCTATGCCCGGACGAAAATTGTCTGCTAGTTCTAGCATCGAACCAAAAAAGAAGAGAGCTCCTGTCGATAGAAAGTTTGTCAATTCTTGGAAAGAAGGAAGACCTTGGGTAGCATTCAGTGATGAAACAAAATTTTTGACATGTACTTCATGCATACAGTTTTATGGGAAAACCCTCCAACAAACCCAAATTTAAAAGGTCAAATAAATTTATTATGGGGTGCAGCAATATGAGAATCAGTGCGTTGTTGATCACGAAAAGAGTAAATCCCATCAAGATGCTGCAGTAGATGGCTGCTAAAAAAAGCGTCAGTTTTTGAAGTTGGCCAGTCAAAAAGCTGCAAAACTTTAACTCTATTTAAGGCATCTCAAAGAGCAAAGCTTGCCATGCTTTTTAGAAATGTACATGCTATTGAAAACATAACAGGGCCCCTCCGAGATTACGTCTGGCTGTATGACCTTGATGTTAAAAAAGACCTTATTTAGGAGAAACCTAAATCAAAAAGTCTGCTCTCCCATTTCCTTCTTCTATTGCAATACTGAGCGGCAGAGGACTGTTGACATTGTAAAAGGGGCTAACTTTTGTTCCTTTCTAATGGACGGCTCCATTAGTTTTTTTAGTTTTAAAAAAATATTTTTACTCACTCTTAAAAGCACACACACACATACACAAAACAACAACAACAACAACAAAACAGCAAATAAACTAAATTGTTTTTTATAATCATTGCACATAAAATAAATGAATTTTTTTTTCTTATTCTTTTTTGTACTTACTATTTTTATATACTATATGTTTCTCACATTTAAATGATTGATTCCAGCCATCTTTTACCTTTGAAATTTGCAAGATAAACCATTGCTAACATAATCAAATAGTAGTTTGTAGTAACCTTATTTATTTTACATAAATTTTGGGACACATTTTTCTTACAACTTATTCTAATCCCAACTTCAATTACATGTACATGATGGTTCCTGTGTTAAACGGGATTAAAAAATTTCTTCGTAATGGTTTTGGAGAACTTAAGTTCTGGTGTGTTTAAAAAACATTGCAGCTGGGGAGTCTTCTGATTGGTTTGCCTATTATAAATACTATAGAAATCAAATCTTGGTTTTTTTTTTCAGATTTTGGTGTGGAAAATGTCAAAAAAGTGTGTGACCACTTTTCAAACATCTCCACAGGGCAATGGCAACATTTGATGTGAAGAAGCTGTTCAACCAATTGAACTGGTTTAAAACTGAGACCACACAAATAATGTTCCCCATGAGGAATTTAAATTTATTTATTGATGTTAACCAATGTAATTACAAATTTTTTTCAAATGATAAAAATTTAGCCCAGTAATAGTAAGGGAATGTAACTATTTTTTTAAAAACCAGAGAAATTTTTTCTAAGATATAAATGCAACAGTATAGCTAAGTATGAATGGTAATATTATTTAACCAGAACCATTCATTTTGAAAATAAAAAACTTGTAATATACAAGTATCGAAACATATTCTGAACGTGAAAAACAAAATGTGCAGGGTGTTAAAATTTTAGTGTTAATTTACTCTGACATCTATCTATGATAGGTTTAGAAAGCAAAAGGGGGCATCAAGTCTGCAACAAGGAAAGTTGTTTTATGATGAATAAAATGATTCATCAATGATTATGCCTTTGTTGACCTCCTCCTCACTTTGCCACCAACCAGTGTTGCCTGTGAGACCTGTTTCTCCCAGATGAAACTTGTGAAAACCAGCAGACGCACTCGCTTGCAGAATAGGACCCTGAATGATCTGCTTGTTGTCCGCCTTACTTTCACCATCCAGCAGGACTTAAATCCTGATCAAGCCATGGACCACTGGATGGTAAGATATCTACTAGGGCCATTAGTAATTGAATTAAGTAGGTCCACAAAACCAAAACTGTAATAAATTATCAATAGTTAAGTAACAAAATAATTAGGCTAAACTTAAAATAAAAATGTGTGTATAATATTTTCTATTTCTGTAAATTCATCAGTTGGAGGCAGACGTTTGACATACAAGCGCCAGAAGAAGGGGCAAACCCTTGATTTAGCCGCTGACTCGGATTCTGAAATTGACTCAGCTCCTGGGTTGGATGACTTTTTCCCACTGAAGAGTTTGATGAACTTGAAGACGAGGAAATGAATGAAAAGTTTTGGGGAGTCTATTAGTGACAAAATTGAGGACTTTCAAGAAGAAGAAGAAACTATCGAAATATTGAATTTTTCTGTCGTGACATTTAAACTCTTTTCATGGTTTTCAGGGGTAGTTTTTTCGGGAAATTTTGGTCACTAAACTTTCAGAAGTTTTTGCATAGTATTTTAAACCCGCGCAAGAATAATTTTTTACATGTACTTTATTTTTGCAGGTCTCACATTTTTACAAGTGAGTGAGACAGTTTTTTATATGTTAAGCATAAATTGATAAATTGCAATAAAAAGTGATTGAAATCAAGATATCCAAAAGTTCTTATTAAATACTGTTTAAAAACATTGCAATGGATAAAAATATGTCGCGACAGATAAAAATTGCTGCGACAGGTAAAAATACGTTGCGTCAGGTAAAAATTGTATGTTTACCTGTCGCAATGTCATGTGAAGAAGGAAAAGTTTTAGCATAGTCTGTTGCATGGTACTTGAATAAATTGTTGATTATGGGGGCTAAGTGGATCTGGAATGTAGTAGTTGGGGGGGTCTGCGATAATACAATAAGGTTGTGCTTTATTCTGTAAAGCGTGGTGGCCCAAACTATGTCTAATTTAACTAAAATTTTCTTCAACAAGAGTGATTTGCTCGGCATCCGGATTGTAAGTCTGAGATCAAGTTGTTTTCTTCTAAAAATTGGCATAGTCTGGGCTTTATCATTTTTAGCCACCTGAGCACGAAGTGCTCCCAAGGTGAGCTATTGTGATCACCTTTTGTCCGTCGTCCGTTCGTCCGTGCCCGTGCGTCCCCTCCGTCGTTCAACAATTTTGCTTTAAACAACATCTTCCTCCTGAACCACTGAAGGGATTTTACCAAACTTCACAGGAATCATCCTTATGATGCCCTCTATCAAGTTTTACAAATTTTCAGATTGGTTGAAAAAGTAGGTCACAGGACTAAAAATAGATTTTAAAAAATCAAACTTTGAAAATCTTCTCCTGCAAAACTGCAAGGCCTAGAGCTTAGATATTTGGGATGTAGCATCATCTTGTGGGCCATTACCAAGATTGTACAAATCAAAGCCCTATGGTGATAAAATGCCCCCGCACCCAGGGTCACTTGTTTTACATAGATTATATAGGAAAATCTTTAAAAATCTCTTCTATAAATCCATATGGCCTAGAGCTTAGATTTTTGGGTATGTAGCATCATCTAATGGTTCATTACCAAGATTGTTAAAAATCATACCCCTATGGTGAAAAATTTGCCCCCGCAACAAGGGTCACTTGTTTTACATAGAGTTATATAGGAAAACCTTAAAAAATCTTCTTCTGTGAATCCATAAGGCCCAGAGCTTAGATATTTGGTATGTAGCACATCAATGTTCATTACCAAGTTTGTTCAAATCATAGCCCTATGGTGATAAATGCCCCTGCACCAGGGGTCACTTTTTTTTACATAGGTTATATAGGAAAACTTAAAAAATCTTTTTTCTGAAAAATCCATAAGGCCCAGAGCTTAGATATTTGGTATGTAGCATCATCTAATGGTTCATTACCAAGATTGTTCAAAGCATAGCCCTATGGTGATAAATGCCCCTGCACCAGGGTTCATTTGTTTTACATAGATTAAATAGAAAATCATAAAAAATTTTTTTCCATAAATCCAGAAGGCCTAGAGCTTAGATTTTTAGCTCACATGAGCACAACGTGCTAAAGGTGAGCTTTTCTGATCGCCTTTGTCCGGCGTCCGTCGTCCGTGCGTCCGGCGTCAACAAATTGCTTCAAACAACACCCTCCTAAACGTTTGGCCAATTTGAAAAATTTTTTGCAGGAATGTTCCTTTTGGTAAGCTCACTAAATTGTATAAATGTTCGGCCATTGCAAAAATTTAGGCACGGGACTAAAAATAGTTTTTAAAAATGAAATTTAAAAAATCTTCTTCTGCAAAACTGAAAGGGCCTAAGCTTAAAAATTGGTATGTAGCATCATCTTAGGGGCCACACCAAATTGAAAAATCAAGCCCTATGGTGAAAATGCCCCGCACCGGGGGGTCATTGTTTTACATAGAGTTATATAGAAAAATTTTTAAAAATCTTCTTCTATGAATCCATAAAGGCCTAGATTTAGATATTTGGTATGTAGCATCATTTTAGGGCCCCACACCAAGATTGTCAAACTAGCCCAGGGATAAATGACCCGCCCAGGGTCCTTTTTTTACAAGATTTTATATGGGAAAATCTTAAAAAAATTTTTTTCCCTTTAACATAAGGCCTAACTTAGATATTTGGTAGAAGAAAACATCTTATGGCCACTACCAAGATTGTACAAACATACCCCAATGGTGAAAAAGACCCCCCCCAGGGGCATTTGTTTTACAAGATTAAAAGGAAAAAATCTAAAAATCTTCTTCTATAATCAATAAGGCCTAGACAAAATTTTTTTGGTATGTAAAAATCTAAGGGTTCATTAAAAGATTTTAAAAGTCTTGGCCCCCTACGGTGATAAATGACCCTGCGCCCAATTTTCTCAAACCATATGCCCATTGCTTAAATTTGGTGTTAGTATTTCAGGGTAAATTTTTTTAGATAAAGTTATATCAAATCCTTTCTTTTAAAAACCTTGACATCATTAAGCAATGGTACCAGTGAGCGTTGGGGGATCATGGCCCTCTTTTTTGGTAGTAGTTATAAATTTTTTTTACCCAGTTTTTTTTTTTTTTTTTTTTTTTTTTTTTTTTTTTTTTTTTTTTTTTTTTTTTTTTTTTTTTTTAAAAAATTTTTTTTTTTTTTTTTTTTTTTTTTTTTTTTTTTTTTTTTTTTTTTTTTTTTTTTTTTTTTTTTATTTTTTTTTTTTTTTTTTTTTTTTTTTTTTTTTTTTTTTTATTTTTTTTTTTTTTTTTTTTTTTTTTTTTTTTTTTTTTTTTTTTTTTTTTTTTTTTTTTTTTTTTTTAAAAAAAAAATTTTTTTTTTTTTTTTCCTTTTTTTTTTTTTTTTTTTTTTTTTTTTTTTTTTTTTTTTTTTTTTTTTTTTTTTTTTTTTTTACATGGGAAAAGACCAAACTTAATCAAAAATTTGATTAAAAATATTTCTAGGGTCCGTACCCACATATTCTATAGCCCAAAACATAAAAAAATTTTTTGAAATTTTATATTTTGAAGTTTATAAAAAAGATAGGGGGTTAAAATTTTGGCCCTTGTTTAAACACTTTTTTTTAAATTACATACGATAATGTTTTAATTAAATCATATCACGATTAAATAAAATGAAAAAAAGACAAGAGAATATATTGTGCAATTTTTAAATTAAATAAAAGTTTCTTAAAAAGAATGAAAGTACAGGTAATCGTATTTTTTGGTAATAAAACCCACATTGGGCTTTTTAGGTTATAAAATTATTAAAACCAATAAAAAATTTAGGAAACATTCACCCTCCATTTCCGTTTCAGTTTTGGTTAACTTTCCTTGAAATTTTCAACGTTTACGAAGTCATTAATCTAATAGACCTAAAAAGCGATTGAAAAGTGGGTCAGTATCAAATCTTAGAAAAATTTGTTACACTTAGGGGCTCAATTTTGATCAATTTTCCTCGAACTTGGCAAAAAGTTTTGTCTTGGGATATCTGAACCTTTTCTAAAAGGGGTCGGGTTTGGATCCAAAAGTAGGTCATGGGTCAAATTTTAAAAAAAACCTTTTTAACACATGGGGGCCAAAAATTTTGATTCAATCTTCCTCAAATTTGGGTACACAAATGTCCTCAGTGAGCTTCTTGGGGCCCATCTTGGCCTCTTTTTTTTGTAAAATTTTTCGTGAAGGTAGATTCGGGATATTGGGCCATAAACTAGGTGTTCTTTGGTTTATTTTTTTAAACAGGGATAATAATGCTTCACTCCATGATCGGGGTTTTTTTCCCGTGTTTCCCTAATTTTAATATTTAAAGAGAGTTTCTTTGGGATTGGAGGGAGGTTTTAAGGGGTAGTAGTGTAACCCTCCTCCCCTGGGCCCATTTTTAAAAGAGTTCATGCCGTTCCATTCTAAGACTAAATTCAGCATTAGGAATATAGTTGTTTTTTATTTCTGTCATTTCATTAGTTTTTCAAGAATTATTTTGCTATTTCGTTTTTGTTCGATAATTTTCTATTTAACCCTTTTATCACTACAACAGTTTTGAAAGGTTGAACAGGGGCCCCAGCCAGGAAGGGGGGGGGGGGGTGCTTGGGGGGGGTCACCTTTTATTTCTAAGAATGCCAAAATTCTTTTAAAATTTGTTTTGTTTAAAGAGCCCAAAGAATTCCTCCCTTTGATCTCTTTGTCTATTTATTATTAATTTTTTCTTCTGTTCAGCTGTCCTGAAAGTGTCATAATCTGGGGTCTTTTTTTTCTTTAAGTCATTCCTTAATCTTTTTATTTTCTTACTGCTGCTTCACACTCTGCAGTCCACCATAGGACAGGATTGTTGTTGTGTGTTTTGTTTTTGGGATTGTTTTGTAAAGTATGTTTGAAGGATGTCGTAAAAGTGTGTGACTTTTTTCTCTATATCATTTTCTGTTATGTCATAGTGAAGTTTCATTGTAGCCAATTCTTGAAATTGTTTCCAATTTTCAACTGTAGCTTTGTTAAAGTTCCATTTTCCATTTTTTGGATTTTTTTTCTATCTGAGTTTTAACTTGAATTGTTAATTCAATTGGTAGATGATCACTACCCATAGAGTTGTCAATGACATAAAATTCTGAATGGGGTTGGAATTTAGCTGGGATAATGGCTAAGTCTACTGCACTATCTTTGTGTCCATGTGAAGTTGCATTACGGGTGATTTGTCCGTCATTTACTACATTTAATTTTTTGAGTGTAACAGATCTAAGAGGGGTCAGCCTCGCCGTCGCACCGAAAGTCCCCTATGGGGTTCCATATTATATGTTTTAGGTTGAAGTCTCCCATACTGATGTTATATTTGCCTATGTTTTTAAATATTCTATCATAGTTTTGTTTTGAGTTATATTTGGTTTGGGGGACATATACATTATAAATTTCAATGCTTTCTTTCTGACCATTTAGTTTGATGCCACATGTTTCTATTTCGCAGTTCGATTCTAGCTTTATTCCTGTGAATTGAAGGCCTGTTCTAACATATATACAGACTCCACCCCCATTTGTGCAGTTTGATCTGGGTTTGTTGACGGGAGCTTGATAACCTTTGAGTCGGGGGAGCTTTTTGGTTGGGGTGAAGTCTTGTTTCTGAATGCATTTTAACATCTATTTTACGGTCTATGTTGTTAAGAAAATGCTGTAGCTCAAAAGCTTTTTTACTCTCATTATCTGTTTTAAAAGAGTTTGCATTCCAGGATATGACGGCGAGGCTGGATTCATGATTTTGTTGTTGGCTTGACGCCGCCATAATTAATTTTAATTATTTATGTGGTGAAAATTGTCTGGACTTTTAACCTATAATTGAAAGGGTTTAGTACCCAAATGGGCGGAGGGCCTTGCGGAAGCTGGAAGTGTCCTGGAATGGCGAAGGGGGGGGTCCTTTCCAGAAATGGGTGGGTGGGGGTCTCGGTAGTGGGGGTCCTTTAAATGTTATTCCAGAAACTGGGGGGGGGGGGGTGTCCTCGTGTACTGGGGTCTGTGTGTTTGGGGTTCTGAGATGTTTGGTTTGTTATGTGTTGGTGGGCTGATGGTCTGTTTAGTTGATGTTGTTGTTGGTTGGTCTTGGATGATGCTGTTTGGCATTTGAATGCAATTCATTGGTCAGAATGTCAATGACCTCGGTTTCTGTTTTCCCTACTAGTGTTTTGGCTAGTTTTGTATGTTAAGTGTTTTTTTTTTTGGCTTTTTTTGGATTTGGACTGGTATTGGGCGGGGGGTTTGGGGCATTCCGCTCTGGTCTGTTCTCATTGTATTTTAGCTCACATGAAACACAACGTGCTCAAGGTGAGATTTTCTGATAGACTTTTGTCCGTCGTCAGTCGTCCGTGCGTGCGTGCGTGCGTCCGGAGTCAACAATTGCTTCAAACAAAATCTCCTACTAAACGGCTTGGCCATTTTGAAAAATATTTTGCAGGAATGTTCCTTTTGGGTGAAGCTCTACTAAAGTTATATAAATGGTTCTGGGGCCATTGCAAATTAGGTCCACAGGAGCTAAAAAAAGATTTTAAAAAGCAAACTTTGAAAAAAATTTTTCTGCAAAACTGCAAGGCCTAGAGCTTAGCTATTTGGTATTTTAGCATCATCTTATGGGCCACTACCAAGATTATACAAATCATAGCCCTATGTTGATAAATGACCCCGCACCAGGGTCACTTGTTTTACATAGAATTATATAGAAAAACTTAAAATGTCTTCTTCTATGAATCCAAAGGCCTAGACTAAGATTTTTGGTATTACATCTCTTAGGGGCCACTACCAAGATTTACAAATAAAGCCCTATTGAAAATCCCCCGCCCAGGGCACTTTTTTTACATAGAATTATATAGAAAAATCTAAAAAGTCTTCAAAAATCCAAAAGGGCCTAAGCTAAGATTTTGGATGAGCATCATCTTTAGGGGCCACCCAAAGATTTCAAATCATACCCTTGGTGATAAATGGGGACCCCGTAAAAGGGGGTCACTTTTTTTACTAGAGTTATAAGGAAAATTTTAAAAAATCTTCTCTATGAATCCATAAAGGCCAAGCTAAGAAATTTTGGTTGTAGCAAAATTTAGGGCCACTACCAAGTTTGTAACAAACAAGCCCTATGTTGATAAATGACCCCGCACCGGGGGTCACTTTTTTTACATAAGTTAAAAGGAAAATCTTAAAAAATCTTTTTTCATGAACCAAAGGGCCTAGAGCTTAGATATTTGAAAGTAGCATCATCTTATGGCCACTACCAATTTTGTACAAATCATAGCCCTAGGGAAAAATGCCCCCGCACCAGGGACACTTTTTTTACACAGAGTTATATAGGAAAATCTAAAAAATCTTCTTCTAAATCCATAAGGCTAGATTAAAATTTTTGGTTTAGCACATTTAGGGCCCACTCCCTTTATTGACAAATCATAGCCCAATGGTGATAAATGACCCCACACCAGGGTCACTTGTTTTACTAGAGTTAAATGGAAAAACTTAAAAAAATCTTTTTCTATAACATAAGGCTAAGCAAATTTTTGGTAGTAGTAGCATCAATGGTTCATTACAAAGATTTTAAAATCGGCCCTACGGTGATAAATGCCCCCTGCCCCAAAGTCTTCTCTAAACCCTTTGGGCACATTGTTTTAATATTTGGTGTGTAGTATTGTGGGGGGTAAAAATATTTTTATTAATTATACAAATCCTTGTCTGTTTAAAAACCTTTGACTCAGTTGAAGCAATGGTACTCAGGTACGATTGGGGCCATCATCCCCCTTCTTTGTATTTCAGTTTTTTTTTCTTTTTGAGTTATTTATCAGTTAATTAAGCTTTGCATCCTCTGTAACAATGGGGACAGAGTTTTCCCCCACATATTGAAAATTATGCCGATTTCTGACAGTTTTTACATCTTAAAGTTTTATGTATGCGGTTTGGGACTCTATGTTTTAATTTTAAGGGGGCACCCTCACTATTAAATGTTACTGCCTTTTTTAAAACCATTTTTTGGTTTACCTATGTGTGAAATTTGGTTGATTTAGCGGGTCCTTGGACGTCATTTTTTGCATCTTGTGAATGGTGATTACCTTTTGCTTTGGCTGTACTTTTTTGTTCGATTTCAGGTCAATGTTGTTGCTATATTGGAAGTTTATGGCCTGTGATATTTGATCATTGCGTAACCTGAATCTCATTTTTCTTCCTTTGCTTGCTAAAGGTCTGATTAGGTGTGAGCCAATTGATTTGGTGAGTTTGTCAGCAATATTCTGTCTCAGGCTTTGGGTGACTGTTATGGTGGATATGATTGCCAACCGTTATCGTGACCCACAGTGGTTGTAGTGTGGTCTTTTGTTTTGCTGTAGGAGTTGAGTGGTCTGTGTTGGTGTTTTCTTGGTGGGGTATGGGTGAGGTTGCAGGAGTTGAGTGGTCTGTGTTGGTGTTTCCTAGGTGGGGTATGTGTGAGGTTGCAGGAGTTGAGTGGTCTGTGTTGGTGTTTCCTAGATGGGGTATGGGTGAAGTTGGGTTTGAGGCGATGTTATATCCTTCATATTGGTTGGTCGGGGTTGGGGTTAGCCCGGCCACTACTTGAGAGTAGGAAGGGTTAGGTGTTGTTGTTTTTTCATTTTCTATTTCCGTGACCAGTAACTTAACAGGGGTGGCAAAGAGCATTGAATGCTCCTCCTCCGACAGGTAGCTCTCATCTATTACTAGTCGTTTGCTAAGGGGTGACCCATCGCTGCTTAGGCTACTGTCGCTAAGTGCAGATCTGTTTCTTTTAGCAACCATTTTAAATGGGGATAGTAGATTTGAGTGAGAGTTAGGTCAGATATTATCAGTTTAAAGGGTATTCTTGGTGTTTTACACTGAGAACTGGGTTTGACTCCCAGGAGACTGTTTTGACCTAATTTGAGCTCAGATATTGGGATGTACTTTTATTGCTGTACTTGAACTACTTTCTAATTTTGATATAGGGGTTTTGATTGGACGTTGATAAATTGCAACTGTCCAATCTGGGAATATGTCAGTATACAAAATTTGGAGATTTTTAGAGATTTGAGCAAATTTTGTTTTTAGTTATAATTCTTAATTAAGAATTTTGAGAGCTACCAGTCTGAGAGAGGAATATAGATAGGAGAATACAAACAATGGAATAGGTGGAAGATAGATGAGGTTGGGAGGATGTAAAATTAATATTGTCAGATTTGGCAGAGAGGAAGGAGAGAGAATGAAGGTATAGATATAAAAAGAATGACAAAGAAACAAGGAAAAAGAAATAAGAATGAAAATAAAAACCTTGACTTGTTCTTGATTCCCACAGTGGGAAGACACAGGGATCACAAGGTGCACAAAGAAAAAGTCCAGAATTTTAAGATATATAGTCCAGATAGAAAACACAAGAGCACAAGAACACAGTAAGACACAACTAATTCACAGCTAACTTAGTAGGCCAGAGAAACAACAAAATGCAAAATGCTTTATATATATTATATTAGTGTTTTTCTTCAATGGTGAATTCAGCTGTGACCAAGACTAAAAGGCATCTCGAAAGGAATGTGATGTCCCACTGAGCCAGGCCCCCATAGGCCTTCTCAATATTTATGCATACCAGAGATTCTTTTCTCAGAAGAGGTTTAGATGGGTCAGGTATACACACCAGTACAGCTGATAATATCACTTGTATAGTTATGGCGACCACTGGTGGAAGCACATCCACAAGTAAACTGTTGAAATAAATGTTCTCATTAATCATTGCATTGTTCCAGTTTATAATTCTAATGGAAAATATGATGCAGATAATTAACCCCTCATCACATCCTATCTGGCTATCCAGAGACACTGTAAACTGAGTTTAAATCACTATGTTTAAGAACAAGAGTTGATTATACAGAAATAAAAACACAACGACCATCTTCTCTGGTCGTAGGTTCTGAATCTTATATTTAAATAACAATGTGTATGTACACTGAACAATCAGTAGGCATTATATCACATGCTTGAAGTTACATATATAACGTTTATCTTTTTATACTGAGTGTATGTCAGATGAGATGTATTACAAAATTCTCCGGTTCACACACTGAAAAAAGACCAGAATTATAAGCAAATAAACAATATATAGAAAACTAAATCCAACTTGCATTTTATAAAATTACAAAACTCTATTGAAAGAAAGCTTTTTTTAATGAGAATAACAGCAACAGCGTTAAGACTTGATGCAGTTGAATTTAGTGTTCTTTATCTTGAAATCTTCAAAGATAGTTCCATGACCCTTGAGAATTCAAGAAGTCAAAATGGCTGATTTCTTGATGGTGATATATACCTTATGATTATGGTTTTATGCAATATAGGGACCCCAGAACTGCCAACAATTCCACAAGGATACATATGCCAAGAATTTCCTTCTAAAGAAGCATAAGCGTTGCATTTAAAAACTAATCCCGTTAATTGGCATCATTTTTTTTTCATGTCTTTAATTCTTTAGTTGCAAGTAGAGATAATCACATTTTTCCGCATTTAGCCATCTTACCCATGTTAGATGCTGTATGTCTGTGCTTGCTGACTTTGTGCCGGAGCTGACCAGTTTTTTTGTTTTTTTTTCATTATTAATTCTTCAAATTTCTATATCTCAGATATATTAAAATAATATTATCTTACTTCGTCCGAAATTAACTGACTTATATTTGTGTATCATGTACAGTCTAACATGTCTTAAAGAGTCAGTCAAGGGAATAAGAGAATCAGAGGTGACCTTCAAATTAAGTACATATATAAGATAAAATGCTACAGTTTGGTAATTCATTTAAATTGACCGCTTAATGAAACTGGCCGCTTAGTACAGGTGGTTGCTAATACAGGTTGAATTGTAATTTCTTATAGGCAGGCCAGGAAAACACATACCTTCTGCTTAAAATACTAATTTTATGCAACGTTTGTTGAAATTTAAAATGGAGTCATTTAAAGCTGGTCCAGACTTGGTGGGAGCTAGTTAGTACGGTAGTACCATTTGTGACTATATTTTATACTGGATCGGTCTCTCACTGGCCAGGTTACTAGTATAATATGGAATGAATGGATCTGGATTCTATGGTTGGGTTACGGCTCGAATAACCACACACTCAAGGTCAAGAGGTTCCTTGCTGCTTAAATATGCAATGTCTAGTGTAAAGATGTGTTAATATTCTCTAGACCTATTATTTTTAACCCAGCAATCTGTTAGAGCAAGGAACCTCAGGACCTTGACGTTTGTGGTAATTCGAGCTGTAACCCAGCCATAGAATCCAGATCGAAGAAGAACCAACCTTACGGCATCAGAAAAAGAGAAGAATAACGACTCGACTCAACAACTCGAAAGTGTAGCAATGGACTCAAACGAAAGGGAACTAGAGCGTCGGTAAGACTTCGACAAGAACCCCAGAAAGAAACCCTCGAAAATCACATGCAGATAGGCAACCGATTTAGTATCTTGAGTTTGGAGGAAGTTGAGAACAAAAACAACGAAAAGGAAACACACCTAGTGTATCAATAAGCCACCATGACTGTGTTAAGCAGTAACCCGACAAAAGTGACTGAGTTGGACCGTCTAGGAAGTTGGATAAATGGGGAATCTTCGCGGATAGTTGGAGGGGGTTGTGGGCAACAATGTATAGTATATATGGAATGTGAAAGCCCTGTAACAACTAAGAGTGCTATCGACATACTAACTTCAGTGAAAGAAGGAGAACTGAATAGCAACATTTCGACAGAAGTTCCAGTGAAGCCGAAAGCAAATCAAGTATTCGTTATAGATACCCTTTCCCTTCAAAACAAAAGGGATGCTATTTACGATAGATATTTTTGGAAGAACGACGGTTGCAAGAAGTTCCCAAAGCGGGCAGACCCAATTCTCATGAAAACGATTTATAAAATCAGAGACGCATAAGAGCCGAGAAGCTTCTCAAATACATTTCAGCGGCACGTGTATCAGTTATTAGACTCGGATAGATACATTCTAATTCATTATATTGGCGATGAATCTAATGTCGTACCAACACCGCATGGAAACTGTAAATCCGAAACGGAATATATTCCCGCTAAACCCTCAGTTATTGAAGAAATTAAAAAAATGCAGATAATCTCGCAGTTACAAAAAGTACTCTTAGTCGAAGTTTATTGAACAGGGCCAAATGTGGAACTGATATTAGGTTAAATACGCCTCGAAATGAAGACCAGGTAGGCTACTATCTGTACAACGAAAGACGGAAAAAGCGCCTAAGCAAAGATGACCTGTATAACAGAAATTGCTTACCACCTAGG
Organism: Solen grandis; assembly: GCA_021229015.1. Classification (NCBI taxonomy): domain Eukaryota; kingdom Metazoa; phylum Mollusca; class Bivalvia; order Adapedonta; family Solenidae; genus Solen; species Solen grandis. The sequence continues at coordinate 44,170,205 of CM037791.1, read as the reverse complement.
AGGACTACGTAATTCAATTAGATATACATCCGTGGTTAGTGTGTGTAGTTGGTATGTCCGAAATAATTCAAGAATTTATTGATTTACTCCAAATGGATCTAGACATGACAATAAAATATTATATTGATACAACGTATAAACTCGGAGAACTGTTTGTCACTGTGTTTTCTTATCAACACATCTTATTTGAAGGTTCGCCAACAATACCAGTGGCTTTCATGTTGCACGAAAAACGTGACCAGAAGTATAACGAACGATTTCTGACAATTTTAAAACAAAGCATACTAAATTTAGAAAATTCTGCGCACCCAATAATATGTGACAAGGAATTAGCTATAAAACGCTCTATATAAAATGTTTTCCCCGACGTCCAGATAATTCATTGATGAAACCATTTGAAACAAGACGTTAAACGGTGGTTGCAGAACAAAAAAGCAACGAAAGATGATTTTCAGGTTTACATTAAGCACTTAGACATGTTACTTCGAGCCATTTCAGATGAAGAATTTAACACACAACTTGAAGAATTAAAACCGTTTTGGTCACAAGAGTTGGTTAAGTACTTTGAAAAACACATATTATCAGATATCCAGGCACACTGCATCCGTAAAACATTAGACAAATACAATATATTTAATAACTATTCAGGAATTACAACCAATCCAGCAGAGAGTGTAAACAACATACTAAAATCCATGCAAAATCGCCGGGAGTTACCAATTGATATATTGACTTACAATGTACTTTCTACAAAAAGCATGACTCTACACAGATTCGTGTGGTCGTGCAGGAATCGGCAAATTCACTCTTTAAAAAGTCTTGTTACTTGCAAAAAATTCAACGAAGACATCCAAAACATACGGGGGGATGTATTGGGAAAAAGGGAAAA
>CM037791.1:44152676-44169216 GCA_021229015.1 Solen grandis | reverse complement strand
TGTGGAGGTGAAACCCTTATACATAAAATTTAGTTTTACAATGTAATAAAAAAACAAATACACACAACAAATATTAAAAACAAATTTTACTTGAATAATTGAAATGACATTTGGATAGTAATATGCTGCTTTACACTGATGCAGAATTAAATACACAATCTCAAATACATGCTCATGGCATGTACAAAAGGGCTAAACACTTTAAGAAATAAAAAAAATCGATACAAATGTTCCACGGTTGATCAATAAATTTGGGGACACATCTAATAACTAACACATGTTTAACCTCGAAGTAAAAAAAAAAAACCGTGTATCGAATAAATGGGAATGTCTTGTCTTATTGCATCACATCATAGTAAATTATATGTAATACCGCAGCTCAAATAAAGCCATGACGTTAACGTCAAACTCTATACATGTATATATCCTTCCCTGCCATGGATAGAAGCCTCGACATTCATCCGTAATTTACCCTGTTCTGCCCAGCATTTTAGATTTTTCGGGAAAAAAATCTGGGCATATTTTGTTCTTTGTCTATGTTTAAAAAAATATATAAATATAATTCTAGTATGTTAATGGACCAGCATATTTTCTGTGCAGAATCTGCGCAAACTTTCTCCGATTTAGTCCGTATATAATCTTTTTAGAGTCTAGCCAGTCAGTTTTATACAGTTAATTGGTCATGTACAGGTTATGGTAATTTACATTTCAATTAATAAAATGATAACATCTATCCTGGATAATTACAAAGAATCAATTATTTTAAAATGCAATGATTAGTGTTAAGGCGAAATCCTTTACATGTAGTTAGGATTTACAATAATATAAAATAACTAACAAATGTATAAAAAATCATATGATAGTATGTACAATTTACTTCACAAGTCTATGCATGATTCATGATTTTAGACTTTATTGTAGAACAAATTTCTGTACACATGCACGTCATGCACGCACATAATCCCAGGCACAAACACATATTAGAAGTCCCGTCTATACTTCTCAAGAAGATATACAAGCACCTCTACAATTCAACAATAAGATTTAAAATTAAAGCAATGTGTGTTGTTTAATTTAAATTAGTAAAATGTTACTTTACACTGCAAGAATATGAATAAGAAACATAATGTCAAATGCTCATAGTAAGTACATCAAGGCTTCTGTTTAAACACTTGATATTCTGTTAACAAAACTAAAACGGCTAAAACTGTTTTGTCGGATTCGTCAGGTCACCGGTAGTTGTTTCTGTTCGATGAAGAAATGGTTCATATTCGCCGTCTGAAATAAATGGAGGAAAGGGATCATCGCCATATACTTAGACTGGTGAATGTAATAGCATTATAGTTGTATCGTTGTTAACCATAAAGGAATAATATGTAAGCGGCTAGGTAGCTCATTCGGTAGAGCATTCGCCCTGTAAGCGAAAGGCCCCAGGTTCTAGTCCCGGTCAGATTGTATATTTGTCCCTGTTATGAGTTATCGATACCGTGACAAACAAATATTGATTTACATTAAAAACGTAAGAACGAGTAAATGAGAACATCTTCTAAATCCGGGGGCCTCTGTGGACGAGAGGGTCAAGTCGTTGACACTCACTCTGCCCCTCACCTCGTGGGTTCGAATCCCGGCATGTTCATTCGGATTGTCATGTGAGGAATCTTTCCGGGTAGCTTACGGTAGGTCGGTGGTTCTACCCGGATTCATCCGTGCATTCGAATCTTCCTCAACCTAACGTCGCTATATGATTTCTACTACTACTGCTACTTTAAAACCAAAATTTTAAAACCATAATAATCTACCACAGCAACGACAACTGCTGACTGCTATTTCCTCTATTGCTGCTACTACTACCATAAGTACTGAAAACAGCTCTCAATACCACCACTTTTATTCTACTACAAACCAACATAAGTTCATTTGAGGGTGATATTTTGGATACTGCAAATCTGATAAATTAAAAAGAAGCAGTCCCTATATTTCTCCTACTATGATTTCTGCAGCAGCTACTATTACTACTACCACCACAATTACCATGATTACTACATAACTACTACTACTGCTGCTGCTGCTGTTACTTTAACTACTGCTACTACTTTAACTGCTGAGACGACAAATACTACCACCACAACTACCATCACTATAACAATAATTACTACATTACTACAACACAACTTTAACTACTGCTACTACTTTAACTGCTGAGACGACAAATACTACCACCACAACTACCATCACTATAATTATACACAACAACACTACTACTACTTCTGTTGCTGCTGCTGTAACTATATCTACTACTTCTACTACTACTTCTACTACTACTACTACTACTACTACTACTACTGTTGCTGTTACTATAGCTACTACTACAACTGTTGCTGTTACTATAACTACTACTTCTAGTGCGGCTGTTACTATAACTACTACTACTGCTGCTGCTGTTATATACTCTACTATTACTGCTGTTGTTACTATAACTACTTCTACTGCTACTACTGCTGCTGCTGTTGTTACTATAACTACTTCTACTTCTACTATTACTACTACTACTACTACTACTACTACTGCTGTTGTTACTATAACTACTTCTACTTCTACTACTACTACTACTACTACTGCTGCTGTTGTTACTTTAACTACTTCAACTTCTACTACTACTACTACCATGGGTGAAAGTTGAAAATTTTTGAAATCCTGAAAATGAAGCTGGGGCTCCAGGGCAAAGCCCTGGTGGGGGGAAGGGGGCAAGGGGGACGAAGCCCCCCGAAACTCCATGAATGTAGCTATTTTGGAACCATTTAAAGCAAATACAAACTACCTCTCATGTAAGTTCTATTGGACATTTTGTTATACAAAAAAAGTTCTAAAATTTATATATATATTAATAATATCTTTAAAAATCAATTAAATGCAAGAAATTCCTCCTTGAGCTGAAATAAAATGCTTAACCTAATGTTGTAATTTCAATCTCTTCATATATGATCATTTTACAATGATCTCCTTAGTTGTTTTCTGGGCCATTAATTTCAAAACTTGATTTGATATTAAAAAATAAATTTGAACTTGGTTTGTAATGTTCTTTATAACAATGCCTTAAGCACATATTTCCGCATGATCTATAATTAAGTGTCCTCCCACAAACTTCACAAAAAGTGATCACATCTATCTTCTTCTTTTAACCACCGTCCCCATTTTTCTCCGTCTTCGTCGATTTCGTTTAGCAATTGCCATCGCCACTTATTTTTTACGTCTACCTCAAGATCGTTCGAATTGTACCCTGGGGGAAAATACTTAATGTTGTCTAAGTAACGTTGTCACGATAACTGTTCTTTCACTTAGATTAGTTAGAACTGTTTACATTCGCCGCCATTATCGATATTATAAACGGTGTCACACGGTGTCGCATGAAAATTCGATGACGTGAAATTCTTTAGCGCTCTTTTGATTGGATGATAAATGTAAATGAAATGTTGCGATTGTTTCAAAAATGTATTTATAGCTTCACGGGGTTTCCATATCAAGTACCTTATGGATTGTAGCAGAGGAGGATACTCCCACGGCGCAGCAGTTGCAAATTTTAACAAAAAGACGTCTGTTATCGAGGGAGCGTGTGTGTATATGCGGCACTCGAAAATCTGATGACGATGCCTGCTATCGATACAACGTATACCCCCCCCCCCCCCATTTTCTCAACGGATTTATGCGATTTGGAAAAACGGCCTCGGCGACCATCAAAAATCCGGAATTCCGGTATAATCCGGAAAACTTTCACCCATGTACTACTACTGTTGTTGTTACTATAACTACTTCTACTTCTACTACTTCTACTACTACTACTACTACTACTGCTGCTGCTGTTGTTACTATAACTACTTCTACTTCTACTACTACTTCTACTACTGCTGCTGTTGCTGTTACTATAACTACTACTACTACTACTACTGCTGCTGCTGTTACTATGACTACTACTATTAATGCTGTTATTATAACTACTATTACTGTTGCTGTTACTATAACTACTACTACTACTGATGTTACTATAACTACTTCTACTACTGCTGTTACTATTACTACTACTACTACTTCTGCTGCTGTTAGTATTACTACTACTACTGCTGCTGCTGTTACTATGACTTCTACTATTAATGCTGTTACTATAACTACTATTACTGCTGCTGTTACTATAACTACTACTACTACTGCTGCTGTTACTATAACTACTACTACTACTGATGATGTTATTATAACTACTACTACTACTGCTGTTGTTACTATAACTACTAGTTACATTCCAACACTACCAGGACACGCCGTCCTTAGTTATTGTTGCTATGCCTCACAAGCTAACTTTCAAGATGGCCGCCACTGATGCTGTAGCATCTGATCCCCGAACTCATATACAGGATAATATCTCAATAAAATACTTGCCTAACGGTCTTCAAATATGGGAATAATAAATAAAAAAAGGCCCACGATTACTTTACCGAAGGCCTTATTTAAAAAATCAAGATCTAATGAATAATTTACCTAAGATAAAGTAAGAGAACCTATGACAGTAAAATGTAAACATCGTGTCCATTGGAAGAATTTTAAGCCGATCAGTGTTTTCTCTACAATAATGGCACTATGAGTTATCATGTGTTCTAAAAGGCCAAAAAAGAAAAGAACGTAATTTCAGTGATTTAAATTCAAAGCGATTTTATTTCAAGTTATAAAATTCGACTGTAGGTAAATAAATCACAGACCGTTTAAATAGGAAACATTACCAGTGGTCAATATATCTTTTATAATACCGTATCTTGTATGAGTGTATGTATTTCTTCTTTTTTTATTTATTTATTTATTTATTAATTATTTTTTTTTTTTTGAGAATGTATCAATACTCAGTGGTAGTGTTCATTGACTACGGATCCGAATATATCATGTTCAATCCCCAATGCGAACGTGACATTTTAAGGGCTTAATTCCTAATGGTACTCAGGTACCGTTCCAATGTATAAATTGTTTCTTAAATGTGGTGCAGTGTTTTCTAAGGCAATGCATATGTCTGCTCTCACGTAAATGAGATTGATAAAGTCACCTCAGAGATTCAACTTGTACATAATGCCACTTTTCAAGCAAGTTCCAGACCAGCAGAGTTGCATAAGCAACACCAAAATATTGCATGTATCTCTAAGGGAGAAGATCTCCCTAAATCCAATTAACCATGTTATTGTGGCTAGACCAACTGAGACCAGGAATACGAACCCATGTTGTACAAACTAAATGTTCAGACCAACTTGGACTGATGCAACTGTTCTTACATAAGAATTATTTTAAAGCCATTCTCTGTCTTATGCCATCTGGAACACTGAAGAAAATAAAAAACCAATAAATTTTCCCATAGTTCTATAAAATACCAACATCAAGAAGAATAGATAGATAAAAAATAGAGAGAGAACATGTACAACAAAATCTGAAATATTTGAAGCAATGCTTAATTTGTATTTGTGTTTTTGTTGTTGTTGTTGTTTTACTTTTCTTTCCAATAATATTGTTTTAAAGTTTTCATTACAACAATTATAGAATTTGAAATTATTAACTGACAGTGAAAATGTTTTTCCAACACATACACACAGTACCCTAAACAATTCAAGGAGCACATAACTATATGGCTGAAATATTGTTGCAGTGAGGGTAAATTTAAGCACAACTTATCTCAACCATTTTGTTATTAACATGAACTGTGGTGAACACTTTCTAAGTAAAGGGACTAGGTAACATTTTCTCTCTAATAGCATCTGCATGAACATTGTCAGAAATATACAAGAAACTGTTTATTTTGCTTTCACAGAAACATTTCAATTACTGTCCAAATTTTATTTGCCAGTGTGAATAGTGATGTAAGAATTATGTGAGATAGAAATCTGAATGTTTTACCATTGCTATTACTTTTTCAAATGCACCTTATGCTTAAAATTTTCTGAGTTAGATATGTATCTGGTACTGACATCTTTGATGAGCTTGTAGATGATGGTGCAGCAAGAGAACCATTTCTTAAGACTCATTATGCATAGTAAAACTATTGTAAATCATTATCCTAATGATTGTCAATAAATCCCTAAACAATTGAAAAGATCCACTTTGTTCACATATGAATATTACATCCTCCTATTACAGCTGACTGTGTACCCATAACATCTTAATTTGAGTTCTAGATAATTCAGTATCATCAATGAACAACTAGTTGCTCTTGAATTCAGATGGCATTTTGAAATTATGACATCTCTATCTGACCAAATTTAAGTAAAACATTTCTTAAACTTGATTAAAAAGCACTATAACTAATTCAAGATTCAAAATAAAATCTCATTGCATGATTCTTTAATCCAAATCTACATGGAAAGAAAAATGCACAACCATTTTTTGAATAACAGGTATCACTTCTTCCATAATTTCTTTTAGAAATAGGGTTTAGGAGCAAAAAGGACATTAAAAAATAAAAGTTTACATGTGTAATTCCTGTGTAATTCACAAAAAGATGCTTTTTATTCTTTCCCTTTCACCTCCCACAGTAAAATGTTGCTATTCTCTAATTTGAGTCTCTAATTGTTCCAACTTTTCCTTTAGGTCAGCACACTCCTGGTCTTTTTCTTGTGGTCTTTTCTATATATGAAACCCTTTTCTTCCTTTAGTTGGTCCATCTCTTATGACTACAATTGAAAGAAAAAGAATAAATAATTAAAAGACTAGGAATCTTTGACACAGGAGTCTGCCCCAGCAGAACTGCCAAACACCTACCAGTCAATAGAAACAGGGCAACAGAACTTTCTTGGCAAGAGTGAGTGAGCTGAATGTAAGCAGACTAGAAAACATAGGAATATTGCTTCAGTATCTGGGAATAGTATCAACAGAAGGTTTGACACAACTGAGGATTTTTTGCAAAGAATTCTATGAAATTCATGCTGCATCTCTAAAATATGGTAAACAAAATGAAACAAAGGTTAAACCAATGTAAACTGAGGAATGTGGGCTCATAATTAACAATGCATTTCCTTTTTCTGGAGCAATACATAATGACAAAGTGTGTAAAAAGGGTGAAACTTAAATTAAGAACCAACTCATTTGTGTAGGGCACATAGTTTTAAACAAAATACATGTAATAATACGGCCTTTTATATAGAAAGAAACAATCAAGAAATAAAACTGAAAAATAAGTCATGCATATCATATGCATGTCCAAGTCCATTAATTTGATAGATTTCATTTTCTTACCAAAGTATGTCAAGAAAGTAACATGTACCTTTTGTCTAACACCAATAATCATGGCAATTGAATATGGGCTCTAGCTATCTATGGGTAGTTTCTTCTGGGATGATTCTGAAAATCAGTATTTATTATTATTTATTATCATTTATATTACTGAGCAAAATATTTTTGTATCAATCTGTTTGCCAGGTCTTTAGTATGATTTGGTGCATAACACAGGAATGGTTCATGATTAATTAGAAAAAAATCTATTGATATGTAACCTCAGTACTTCTCTCTCCCCCCCCCCTCTCTCTCTTCTTTCTCTCTCTCTCATCATTATAACTCAAACTTGGTATATTGATTTGCTATATAGGAAGAAAATGTAAGAATAAAGAATAAAGTCAGAAGCTTACTCTGTCTTGCCATTGATCTGATCCAGTATAAACTGCACATTCAGTGATGGAAAGTGTCCACTTTTTTCCATCAGTTGGAATGGGGTCTGGGAAAAGATCTGTAGGACACTTCTCTCCAACAAAGTGCTGAAAATTGCATGTGACTTTCAGTATAATATACTTATATGTACAATTATATTATTAAAATATATAATATATATTTGATCTACTAATTATTTTGTTGTACTTATCTGATACTACAATAAACGACAGTCAGTGTAAGAACACATGCGATACTTATGATAAAGTGGAATGTCATTCATTTCATTTGGAAATAGACCGAATGGTTAGAAAATTTAACGAACATTACATTCATAATTTAAACGAACATTACATTTAAAAGAAATAGTTTTTCGTTCATCTATCCATCACTGCATATTGCAAAACCCTCTCGTGAGTGTTAAAGGCAGCAATTAATTTTTGTTTCGGTTGATTGCTAAAAAACTCACCTCCGAGCAGAATAACCTCAAAAGTACACTGGTTGTGTCTTGCCATTTTCTTTTCGGAATGCCTTTATCCATCGCAGATACTTTATATTTTTGCTTTGGGTTCGGGAATATCATAGATTTAATGCTTTTCATGGGATCTGGGTATCTGTTGCACATAGCCCTCGCATAACTCCATACCAATCGTAAAATTTAGAGAATCTAGATCTTTGACGTTTGGTTGCTGCGTAGTAGCTTGTGAGCACAAGATGGTGGATAGCAACAAGTAGAACGCACTTAATATTTAGCGGTTATCTGATTGGTTTAAAATTCTCGCCTCGGAACCGTCCATTGTTACTACAACAACTACAACCACATCACTACATAACTACATTACTACTACTACTACTAGTACCACAATTACTTCCATCACTAATAGCTACATTTAGTACCACCGCAACTACAGATGATGATGATGATGATGATGATGATGATGGTGGTGATAATGATGATGATGATAATGATGAAACAATATTTCCAACTCTAAATAAACGACAATTACTGCTACCACAGCTACTACTACTACTACTACTGCTGCTGCTGCTGATAATGATGATGATGTTACTATAAAAACTGCTGCTGATTATGAAACTAGTGCTTCCAACATCACTCCCAATAAATACTACGTACACTAAAACAACGACAACTACTGCTTTTACCACCACCACCACTTCTACTACTACTACTCTACTAAAGCTGCTGCTGATGATGATGATGATAATACTACTACAAACACTGCTACCAACATCACCCCTACCAGCATTATTACAGAAAATACTACGTACACTAAAACAATGACAACTATTACTAATACTACTAATAATTACTACTACTAATTACTAATACTACTACCACTGCTTCTACTGCTGCTGCTACCGCTGCTGCTGCTGCTGATGATGATATTTATTCAAATACTACCACCAACGTCACTCCTACCATTATTAATACGATAAATACTACGTACACTAAAACAAAGACAACAAATGTTACTAATACTGCAACTATTATCACAAGAAATATTATACAATAAACCAACTTATACTTACTACTCTAGCACTATTACCATCACTACTATCGCTTCCAATACCGACACAGTCAGTTCTACCACCACCATAACTTCTGGCTCTGGTGCTATGTTTATGTGGCTAAAAATGTTACCTACCTTGAATAGTTCACTCGGCCACATTTCCAGCTTGTGATCTTCCTGTAAAACGATAAGATTAATATTATTATATTGACAAATAAATTAAACATAAAGAAACTAACTTATTGAAAATAAGTAACAATTTAAAATAAAGAACAGAACAGAACAGAACAAAACTTTTATTCACCCAGGTATTACATTAATACAACATGGGGTTTTACATAGGTTATACACACACATATATATATAATATTTGTTAATAATTTCCGGTCTTATTTAATAAGATTAAGTTCATTTGTAGCATAGATCAATTTGTTAGGCATTTTTCAATTATTTAAAGCAGACATGCTGTGTTCAGAGTGGGGGGATTACATCTTTGAATTTATAAATAAATACAAGAAAGACATTGTTTATTTTCAACACACACACACACACACACACACACTTAAACCTAGCATGATCAATTTATGTAACGTTATAATGACAACAACAACAACAAAAAAATAGATAAATACATGTGCTGGCAAATATTAATGTCAACAAAATAACCTTTGGATAAATAATTTCTTTGTTAAGTGTTTACAGCTATAAAACATAAAACAAGCAGTTATTCCTATTGTATATATACAGTCTCTGCATCATACTTTACACAAATAAAACAAGTGAACAATAATTAAAAGCGAAAAAGCATGCTTTTCTTACAGATTTAGATAGTAACAAATATGTAAAGTCACTATGATAATATTACTTATGAAAAACAAATTTAAAAATAAAGAAGAAGAGGGGTGAGTATTCCCCTTCTCTCCCCCTTTATTGCCTGATACGAAAACGAAAGTGACAAGGTATCATTGTGAGAATGCTTATTCTTTCCCCCTCTGTACAACCTTGCCGGGTACGAAATCGTAAGACGGCAAGGTAACAAAAAGCGCATGCGTACGTGATGGTGAGAAATCAGGAAAAAAAGCAAAAAAATAAATGTCAAACAATAATGGGAAACAATGGATTAAAATATTATTATATACAGTTACAAAACAACACAATCAATTATTTTCTCTCATTTGAATAAGGTGTTCCTAAAAATAGATAGCTGTTTGAGGTTATTTTTAAAACGTGCATGAAATAAGCGTGGAAATCGGGGAGCTGTTTATTCCTAGCGAGTGCGGATAGACGGTGTCTATGTAAGGAATTTCATAGATATTTCAAAAACAATGGAGGCTGAAATGAGTACAATAACAACAATAACAAGAATGACATAACCAAATAATGGGAAAAATCATCATCAGGTGCATATCATAACTGTTTTTCATTCACAGTTTTAGAAAATTATTCGGACATCATCATCAATATCACAAAATTACAAATTAATAACCAAAAAGAAAGGAACCATATTTTCGGATTTTTAAAATTAATTAATTAAATTTATAATGATCTTAATAAAATTAAAAAATAATGAAAGTTTTATGAAAGATGTGTTAAAAAAAAGAATATTCAAAATGGCGGCTGCCGAGTGAAAACAAATCAAAAACAAAAATAGAAAGGTAATAAACTAACATAAAATACGTTATAAAAAAAAAAAAAAAAAAAAATAATTATCTTTAAAAATAAAGAATGAACAATGAAATAAAAATAAATAAATAAGTTATCATGATAAGTGCCTAAGAATGAAAGAAAGAAAAGAAAGAACATTCAAGATGGCGGCTACGATATAAATATAAAGTAAAGTCTTACCTTCAGTTCTCCGTCAGCTGGAATTCCTGCACGTGATCACTACACAAACCGCCCACGTACATTCGGTCTCCCTCGGGACTGAGGCCGATGGCCCGGGGCTTCTCACACAAACCGTCTTCCTTCCCCAGGATCTGTGTGGACCGGTCACCTGTAGCGGCCACAAGATGGACGGTTCTATCCTCACAACAGACAAACACTGACCCCGCCCAGTCCACTGTAACACCGCGGGGTGAGTCCAGTCCCTCCAACTTGGTCATCACTGACCAGTCACGTGTACTTATACTGGTCAGCGTGTCGTTCCCTTCGTCTGAAACATATAAGATCCCGGAACCAGGACTGACCGCGAGGTACCATGGTAGCTGAAACAGTTGAGCCCCGTCATGATCTGTCTGGAGTCTCCTCAGGACTTGTCCGTCCATGTCCAGAATCTCAACTTTCCCCGGGTCGCCATAACTCACCGCGAGTTTCCTGTCCTGAGTGACCTGGATTCCCCAACACCGACCTTCAACAGAGATGACCTTGTTCGTGTCCGTGATCTGGTCATTGGTCACTCTGATGTAATGTAGACTACTGGCACCAGGCATGGTAACGATGAGGTCACGAGTTGTTGATTCCTCGGTGACGTCACGAGGCACGAGCGCCGTGTCCCAGGGACCGGAGGGGAGGCGGATCTGAGATACGATTTTGTTACGTTTTGTGTCGACAAGTTTGACAGAATTGTTCATGTGGTCACAGAGGAAGACTTTGTCCTGATCCAGAACACAGATACCTGAGATCCAACATGGCTCCTTGTCTGACTTACTCTTCACATTTATATCCCTCACGTGTTTTACTTTCAACTTGAAGTCATGTCGCCGCACGTGCAGCTTCCCGAGGGTTTTAAATGAACTATTCACGTTCTGTAATTCCACGTCAGGCTCAAACCTGTACCTCGTGACCCCGTTCTTTGAATGTATTGACTCGATCTCCGACTGAATCTCCGCCATTTTCTTCTCAGTTTTTTTCATAGCGACAAACAGTTTATTGTTTTGGTTTTTATTTAATTTTTCATCGAGTTCTGAAGACAGTTTCTGCAGGTCGGTTTCCATGGTTACACAATTCTTGGATATTTTGTCCATTACTTGTATGTCGCTTACGGCTATTTGATCAATTTCTCGCACTAAAGACAGTTCCAGTTTATCAAAGAATCTTACTAATTCCTCCTTCATGTGTCGAACCTGCGACCTCGTCTCCTCTTTAAGTTGTTCAATGGCGGCCTTGTTTCCGTCTGCTGTTTCTTTGTTTTTCTTCACTCTCTCAATCAATTCCGACATGTTGTCACGGAGAGAGGAAAACTCCCGACTGTTTCCGATGTCTTTTGTCTCGTCGGGAATGAAACTTACACCACAATTTCCATGATTTAAAGTCACACACACAGAACAGAGAATGTCTTTGTGTTTCTTACAGTAATACTCTAACAAGCGACCATGTTTCTCACATTGTTCAGTTAATGGGTCACGTGGTACCACTTTCTCCTTTGGCATGGAAACTTGATCTAACATCACGTGGTCTCTACATATCAATGGAACGCAGTGAACTTTAAAACAACTCTCGCACAAGTGATGTTTACAAGTGTCGCAGAAGCCGTGTGGAGACCTGGATTTTCCGCCAACACTACAAGGATAACAGAGGAGAGGATCACATTCCTCGGACAGGTTTGTGGCTTCAGCCATGGTCACGTCTTAGTTAGAGGTATTCGGTAGCCGGAAACACGTCAGAATGCACAGTTTCTGAAAATGGAAATGAAAAAAAAACTTAAAATATATAAAAAAAATGTTTTAAAATAACAAAATTGTTCATTTTTTAAATTACATTTCAAACTGCACTGTATAGTATGGAAACAAAGCGAAACTTTATTTTAAAGTTAAGACTGTTTACTCTTATCTATAATGGAAATTTAACCTATAGGCGAAATTCTTTATTATCCTCGAAATATGTTTTTAAATTTTCTTATTTAGACGGATAAACATGCCTTAAAAAATGAAGCAAACAAACAAACAAAAAAAAAGATTGCTGATCACAAAACAACAAACAATGAATTACTTATAGGTTCGATTCCTAGTTAATCTAAAAATTATAAAGAACATAAAGTAAAAACATAAAAAAGACATGTCGCGCTCTTGTGTCGCATAATACTGCGGGTTCAGGGTTCGATCCCGTTAGGCTCAAGACTCTAACGACTCATGGTAATTCTATGTGCAAAGTACTGGTCCAACCCAAACAACATGACAATCATGAGTGTACCTTAGTGGGTCCTGCAAAAATTAAGATGTAAGAAGGCATGAATGGTTGGAATGTAAAAAAGAACACAGATGAAAAGATAGGCCGATAGACAAATAGGATTAGTGGACAAACATATACACAGAAAGGCAGGTAGACATATACATAGATAGACAGGTAAACAGACAGGCAGGCAGACATATACGTAGATAGACAGGTAAACAGACAGGCAGGCAGACATATACATAGATAGACAGATGAACAGACAGACAGGCAGACATATACATAGATAGACAGGTAAACAGACAGGCAGGCAGACATATAAATAGATAGACAGATAAACAGACAGGCAGGCAGACATATACATAGATAGACAGATAAACAGACAGGCAGACATACATATACATAGACAGATAAACAGACAGGCAGGCAGACATATACATAGATAGACAGATAAACAGACAGGCAGGCAGACATATACATAGATAGACAGATAAACAGACAGGCAGGCAGACATATACATAGATAGACAGATAAACAGACAGGCAGGCAGACATATACATAGATAGACAGATAAACAGACAGGCAGGCAGACATATACATAGATACACAGATAAACAGACAGGCAGGCAGACATATACATAGACAGATAAACAGACAGGCAGGTAGACATATACATAGATAAACAAGTAAACAGACAGGCAGGCAGACATATACATAGGAAGGCAGATAGACAAATAGGACTACAGGGCATACAGATACATGGATAGACAGACAGACAAATAGACAGATAAACAGACAGGCAGGCTGATACATTATAGCCAAATGGTAAGACAGGACAGACGGATAGATTGAAATATACACGGATAGACAGGCAGACAGACACTAAGATGTATGAATAGACAGATAAACAGACAGGCAGGCTGGTACATTATAGCCAAATGGTCGGACAGGACAGACGGACAGATTGAAATATACACGGATAGACTGGCAGACAGACATTAAGATGCCAAGACAGCAGGTAAACAGACAGGCAGGCTGGTACATTATAGACAAATGGTCAGACAGGACAGACGGACAATTGAAATAAAAAAAAAATATAATAAAGAAGGCAGAAAAAAAGGATAGGGCAGACAGATACATGGATAGACAAGCAGGCAGGCAGAGTAGATAGATAGACAGATGCATAGTAGATAAACAGACAGAAACTTAAGAAAGACAGAATATTTTTATATATTTAGATTAAAATTTATTTATCTAAATTGAAATCAAGCATTATCGACCATGATCCACAAATCATCATTATGAATCGAATTAAACCGAGTTCGAATCCGGCGTTGATGCAAACATGTGCAGCGTATAACGATGGACAGATCATTTTGTTTTTCTGATTTATATCTAAGGTTATTTTTTCGATATGAGAAAGAATTATCTAGATTTGATTTAAATCATGATCTCTACGGAATAAATATCCACCATGCAGGAACAGAATCATAAATGGAGTTTGATCTATCTTTACATTTTATAGGTCGAAAACATCACATTTCTTATCCAAAAACATAAAAATTTAAATGAAAATATGCAACGATAAGATAAAATAAGGAAATAAACCTTAATTCCAAGGTTGCAACTAAAACTAAATGTATCCAGAAGAGATGAGTAGATCAGCATCTTGACTCTTCAAAAGTTCGACAGAGACTGACACTTACAGCGTCTGATGTCATAAATATATGACGTCATTATAACACGTCATATAGCAAAACGGGGATTGTTTACATTATAACGTGATCAAAAAGAAAGAAATGAAGTTGTTGCAGCTTTAGAAGTATAGTCCAGTCAAATTAAGTTTTGACCCTGAACAAATTGCAAAAGAAACTAAACTACGATAGAATAATAGATTAATGTACCCTGAACAACAAATCAAAAGTCTAGAAAAATCTAACAATGGGAAACTTATGAAAAAAGTTTTTTTAATCCGGTCCTAATGCGAAGTACAATTAAGGCCGCCAATGCTCCACCATACTTTGTATTTTATGACACGTCACATTTATTCTGTGTGACGTCACAGCGCGGCCGTGTATTGAAAATCCATCGAAAAATGTCTGATTCAGTGTTAGAACAGTATTTTTGGAAGATTTTAGGACCAACAAGATCAAGAATATTCAGGTTAGTATATTGAGAGCAATTCTACATATTAACATAGCCAACTATATCATATTATTTATGTGCGCAACTTTAATTTCCACCGGCCATGTAGCATGTGAAACTATGGTGTGGGTAGGGTAATCTAGTCACGAACTCTGTATTTTGCGACGATCTGTGGAAATTTTGAGAATAAAACTATATACAAGTGGCATTTTTTCAAAGAAATCGACGTTGTTACTTAATTTCTGTGCATAATTTTGTTTAACATTGACTTTGTGTCGGTGAGGTATTGCGTCGAGATTTTGTCATTTATTTAAACTACGGAAGCTCATCTGGGCCATAATTATAAAGTAAAAATTTCGCGAAATGACGTGTATACGCCATTTACTCATTTAACCTATAGATTTATGGTTTTGTTTCTTCTTTTGGATTATGTGTTTATCATCATATGATAGTACACAGTTATTCAATAACAATGCACTTACATTTTTTGGTTTAAACAGTATTTGACCTTTTCTTTCTCTGTTCTTAATGTTTAACCCTTGTAACAGTATTATTCATTCATGGTTTTCAGATCAGAAAGATGGAGGACTGTTGCGCCCTTTGCAATAACAGACTTGACGATGGCAATCAAACAGTAAAGTTGAGAGAAAAATGTTGTCATGGTATCAACTCTGCCAGTGCTGCCCGATGTGACAACATTACTACGATACCTGGTCAAGAGGTTCACGTAAATGTAGAAAAGACTACTGCAATCCTAATGTAATCAAGCGCGATGGCACTGTTTCGTCACCCAAGAAAAGACCTTTAAATTGCCTAAACTTCGTTCAGAGACAGAAACATTTACATTTAAGAACAATTGTTTATTCTGTGGCTAGTATGCCAAATATGAAGGGAGCAAACGTGGATTTGACGTATATCCTGTTGTCACTCTACAGTTTGAAAAAAGCATTAGGGAAGTTTGTAGAGAGAGAAAGGATGAATGGGCTATGGCAGTTCTTCAGAGGCTTGGAACAGTATCAGATCTACCGGCTGCTGAAGCATTGTACCATCAGAAATGCAACGTAAATTTCAGGTAAATTTTTTATATCTTTGAG
>CM037791.1:44092882-44142882 GCA_021229015.1 Solen grandis | reverse complement strand
ACTTGGCTGAGATTTTTTGGTTACAAACAATGTCATTAAGTTTGAATGCAATTGCTAAAGAAATGAAGATGCTAGAGTGCAAACAATGTGAAATCTGGCTTTTTTGAATTTTAAAAGGGGCATAACTCCTGACCTAATGGTATGATATCAGCCATAATCGAACTTGGCCGAGATTTTATGGTTAAAACATTGTTATAAGTTTGAACAGCTCATGAAATGAAGATGCTAGAGTGCAAACAATGTGAAATCTGGCTTTTTTGAATATTAAAAGGGGCATAACTCCTGACCTGATGGTACGATATCAGCCATAATCGAACTTGGTTGTGATTTTATGGTTATAAACATTGATATCAAGTTTGAAGATAATTGCTCATGAAATGAAGATGCTAGAGTGCAAACAATGTGAAATCTGGCTTTTTTTGAATTTTAAAAGGGGCATAACTCCTGACCTAATGGTATGATATCAGCCATAATCGAACTTGGCCGAGATTTTATGGTTATAAACATTGTTATCAAGTTTGAAGATAGTTGCTCATGAAATGAAGATGCTAGAGTGCAAACAATGTGAAATCTGGCTTTTTTTAATTTTAAAAGGGGCATAACTCCTGACCTAATGGTATGATATCAGCCATAATCGAACTTGGCCGAGATTTTATGGTTATAAACATTGTTATCAAGTTTGAAGATAGTTGCTCATGAAATGAAGATGCTAGAGTGCAAACAATGTGAAATCTGGCTTTTTTGAATTTTAAAAGGGGCATAACTCCTGACCTAATGGTATGATATCAGCCATAATCGAACTTGGCCGAGATTTTATGGTTATAAACATTGATATCAAGTTTGAAGATAGTTGCTCATGAAATGAAGATGCTAGAGTGCAAACAATGTGAAATCTGGCTTTTTTGAATTTTAAAAGGGGCATAACTCCTGACCTAATGTTCCGATATCAGCCATAATCGAACTTGGCCGAGATTTTATGGTTATAAACATTGTTTTAAAGTTTGAAGATAATTGCTCATAAAATGAAGATGCTAGAGTGCAAATGAACAAATTGTGGACGACGGACGGACGGCCGACGGACATTCATCGATCCAAAAAGCTCATCCTGAGCACACGTGCTCAGGTGAGCTTAAAAGCAATTCATTTGGTGATGTCTTGGGATAAATCATTAAATGTACGTATTAATTGGGATGTACATGTATCACACCATAGTTAAACCCTTTCCCTCATAGAGGAAACTATGAAAAGACCTATGCGAACAGCATAAAACCAGATCAGCCTGCGAGTAACTCGCAGGCTGATCAGGTTTTATGCTGTTCGCTGCTCCTCAGTGGTCTGGTAATGAGGATTTTGTAATTAAATTTGGTAAGGTTTAACAGTGGTTTTCTGCAGATCAGGCTTTATGTGGTACCTATTGAGTGCGTCAAAGTGAGTCTATATGCGGGAAAGGGTTAACAAACTAGTTCACAATACACATGTACCAATGTTTCTTTTTTTGGTGTGGCTGCCTAACCTCACTTTTGACCAATTTAGAGATGACAACGCAAAACAGAGCAACATGAGTATTTAATGATTTTCACTGGATTAGTAGATATTCCAATACACAGGGAAAAAGTTAAGCACCATTGTTTGTTGAGATGACAACTACCAGAAAGATAATTATACTTTGTATTCACAACATTTTAAAAATAGATTTTTTTTTTAATCAAAACCCTCCTCTTAGATGCACACAGAGATTTGTTTTTGACAATCCTTTATAAATACCTGCAGTATGTTACACTCTGTTTCAATGAAAGATTGTGCGCTTTATAACAATGATGTTTACTCTGCCAATTGTGGTGGAGGGGACGCTTTAATGTTACTTTTTTTGTACATCATAAAATTGTTCTTTTTGGTCCATTACTTTAACCTTGATCAAGGCCAAACATCTTTTTCAAAGACCCATATGTTTTTTATTATAAATTTACATTTTAAAAAGTCGCAGTGAAGTATGTATGTGGAATCTGTTTTAATTAAAGGCTTTAAACTGTACAATCATTGTTTTTTTTTGTTCTTGTTGTTTTTAAATCAGACACTAAAATAAAATGATACGACGAAATTCAACGATACAAATTATTCCTAGATATTTTACTTTCACTTTGAGTTTTGACTTCATTTTCAAAGCCCACTTCAGAATAAGATCGAGTACAGTACGGTTAACTAAACTATGATCGTATAACCGTACTGATAAGGTAAAACTGTCAAAACAAAATAAGTAGAATATATTCTACGTAACGACTGAGAGATCAGGTTGTTTCAGGTAGCATGGTCCCCTATATTACACATCATTTATGTTTATTGCGCCAAAACTCAAAATTGGCCACAAGCCGCTTAAAAAGCAATCCGTGTAAAATAAAGCAAATTTAATCGTTTAATGTCGTTAAAAATTGAAAAATCAAACTAAATCTTACCGCTTAAAGTATTTCTCGAAGGGTTAATCTGGGTTTTTTTTTACAAGTAAAATAACGTTTTCTTCGCGTCTCCCTCTTTTTCTGCAATCTGTTTTCATACGGGTTATTGTGAATCAACCAATCTACACGCAACTGATAATTTACGTCACGAAATGTACCTTTTTAACGGAACTGAATTTAACTGCCGGACAGTTATTAAGTTACCGAAATGAACGCTACGGAACAAACTTATTACAGTAGGATTTGAGCTTCTTAAAACTAATGCAGGCTTTTAAATGCAATGTTTTCCTATAGGCCCTTCCCGAAAAATATTATTTTCAAACGCCCGTCGAATTACGGGGCTTATTATGGAATGGAGCTGTCCGTCCGTCTGTCCTGACATTTTTTTTATGTGTTTAATAATTTCAAATTACACAATAAGGTTCCCTTTACTTCATCAGTGAAGACTGATCCTCGTCATCAGTTGTAATGTTCTCCACTTGTTGTTAAGTGGTTTATTGTACATACTCAGATCCTTGTACCTATAAGATAAGTGCATGTTGATCCAAAGATGGGATGATTTTGTACATTTCAGAGATCTAAATAAAGATGTTAATGTAGATCCGTGTACATTTATTATGAACCAGCTATATACACAGCTTAATTGATTCATATATACATTCTAACAGATCTAAAATCTAACAGTCTAGCTGGGTGGGGGGGGGGGGGGGGGGCTTCTCGAACTGATGATGGCTACGCCATTAGACGGGGCTTATCAGGAGTAGCACCACTGGTCTCTACAACACCCGAATAAAAATAAATAAATAAATAAAAAAAAGCGGTTTGGGGACTTTTGTCTATAGTTCTGACTCACCACAAAGATAAGTGGTATAATACCACACCCATTCACATTATTCTTACACAGGACCAACCATACCGTGGCCGAGCGGTTACAGTCGTGGACTACAAATCTCTCAGCCCCTCACCGCTGTGGGTTCGAATCCTGGTAGGGACTTCGGATTTTTCATGTGAGGAAGCCTTCCAGCTGGCTTGCGGTAGGTCGGTCCGGGGTTCCCCCCTTCCAGCTGGCTTGCGGTAGGTCGGTGGTTCTACCCGGGTTCCTCTGTGTACTCGGGGTCTTCCTCCACCTGTAATTAGCTGGACGTCGCTATATGATTGAAATACTATCGCAGCGACGGTAAACCCCAATACAACAACAACAACAGGACCAACCATTCCTGGAAGAACCTCATGTGCCGAGCCATAAGGACAAGGGCGGCAATGGGTTTAGCTAGGCTTCATACCTCGAAAGTGAATAGGGGGTTTGGATAAATTCTATTCTCTAGATCGCCAGTAAATAACGACTTTGGGCAATATTCTGACTCGAATTCGTAACATTGTTTAGGATAAAAATCGCATTTTCTTTAAATACAATATATGTATAAAACTACATGTATAAGAAACAGTGTTCACAAAGCAGCTCATACACAGATGGTCATTGACTAAGAATTTTGAACTATTACGTTAATCAATACCCATCTACATGCAAATGGTCCCTTTGATATTATAAAAAGTAGGTGGCCCCCCATCACACGCAATAGCGTCACGAACGGTATCGAAACTATATTTACAAATATATAAATATACCACTTGACTGATCACACATTCACTCTTCGTGCATGTTCTCACTTCACATGCTACCCGAAAATAGTGAAGACGCAATATTGTGGAACGTGCCACGCGGTACCACAAACACCTGCTTCGGGGATACCCTATTTTACATACCCGTATAATCTATTTCGCCGTTATGACGCTTACGAAAATATTTTTTCCGTGCAATGTGACCTACACCGAGATTATTTGTCAGGAAACAAACTTCACCAAGATAAACGAGGGAGAATATATATATATTATTTTATTTCTACGGATCATTTGTGAATGATCGAACTGCTTTTAAATATTTTACATAGCATTCTTGAACATCTGCTTCTCGATTTTCATTTTCAATGCAATATAATGTACCAATACTAAATGACGCAGTTCAGATTGAGGTGATACGTGGATAATGTATGATGTTACTGTTACATAGCTGAAGTGATATGTACGTTATTTATTGATTATTCATCGGGTTTAATGTCCCACCGACAGTATTCATGCGCGGATCCAATGGGGGTTAAGGGGTAATGACCAACACCCCTGGGATTATACTAAAAGTAAAGAATAGAACCCTCTAACCCCGGAAAAACCGTTGGACCCCCTCTGTTAAAATCTGAAAAGTAGAGGAAAGACCCCCACCCCCATCTACCCGTGAGGTAATTTCCATAGATTGGCACCGAGAAGTGGCTCGAGCCTCCTCCTCACCCCCACCATCACCGTACGGTGTATTTCAAATTTCATACTTATTCATGGTTATTTTCATATTTGGCCAACATATCTTTGTTGGACCCCCCCACACACACACACTATACACACAGGTAAATGGCTAGATCCGCGCATGGAACTTCAGTCATTTGGATACTATGTCTACTCGAGACACATACGGTACTGCCACACTGCAGTATCATTATGCATGGAATGATACCTCACCCATTCACATTATCCGGATACTGGGCCAACCAGTCCTGGAACTACCCTTAAATGCTGTCGCGACTGGGGATCGAACCCATGACCTCCAGACTCTGGGACGGACGCTCTATCTCGGCTTTCAGGACTGGTTGAAAAGTTTTGACTTCCTCATTTTGTCTATAAACAAAAAGAGGCGTCAACAATTAACATATCATAGAGATATGTGAACTCACACACGCACAATCCATAGAAGTTAAAATTAATATGGGAACGTTCAAGAATATCAGTATATTATCCTTATTTATTAAAACACACCCATTTAACAAAAACTTAATTGAGACGGAGAAATATTTTCTTGCACACTTTGCGAAATTGCCTGAACCAAACTTGCTAACTCCTCCCTGTGAGGTTCAGAAGACCTTGGCCAGACAGTATGTTTGTTGCCATGGCATTCGTATTAATCCGTTAGCGTGTTGATCAGTGTAATCATTCTTATCCTACACTTTTTTTTTTTTTTGCAGCGTAGCTTGCTAATCTCATTTTTGACCTATCGATGATGACGTCAGACAGTGCCGAATCAGTAATGGGTAGTTATTCCTATACTAAGTTACGCATAACAACGACCGGTAACTGAAATGTTACTTCGTTTTCATAAAGTATTCTGAGTGAATAAAAGTATTTCTGATAATATAAAGTTATTTTATCAAAATACTTCTCTCTGATGCACATCGAGAATTTTTCTGACCGAACGTATTATATATACATGCAGTATATTACAGTATGTTTCACAGAAACATGGTGCGCTTTATTACAATCATATTTACTTCGCCAGTTGCGTGGAGGGGACGCTTTAATACCGACTTTCATCTCTGCATATTTTGACTCCACAGGATGTAATGCTTTAAAGACAATGTACATAACCGTTCCACACTGTTGATTACTTTCATCCCCATCAACGCCGCATATTTAAACAAGAGGGCCAAGATGGCCCTGTGTCGCTCACCTGTGTAAGATGGCTGTGTTAGGCATAATGACAAAAAATCTGGCATCTAAAGTGTTTTTCTAACATTTGACTAAGTGACTACATTTTGATCCTACCTGAATTTGCACTCAACTGGGAATTCATGTAGTCATCATTCATATCACCTAGTTTTTCACCCTAAGTGACACAATTTCAAACTCATCCAAGATAGACGAACATCCTGACTCAATTTTATGAAGATTGAGCCAAAACTGTGGCCCCTAGAGTGTTCACAATGTTTTTCTAAGATTTGACCTGGTGACCTAGTTTTTGACCCCACATGACCCAATTTCGAACTCATCTGAGATATCATGTAGACAAACATCCTGATCAAGTTTCATGAAGATTGGGCCACAACTGTGGCCCCTAGAGTGTTCACAAGGTTTTTCTAAGATTTGACCTGGTGACCTAGTTTTTGACCCCACTGACAATTTCGAACTCATTAGATATCATGTAGACAAACATCCTCATCAAGTTTCATGAAGATTGGGCCAAAACTGTGGCCTCTAGAGTGCTCACAAGGTTTTTCTAAGATTTGACCTGGTGACCTAGTTTTTGACCCCACATAACCCAATTTCAAACTCATCCGGGATATCATGTAGACAAACATCCTGACCAAGTTTCACGAAGATTGGGCCAAAACTGTGGCCTCTAGAGTGTTCACAAGCAATTGTTGACGACGGACGACGGACAAAGCGGTCACAAAAGCTCACCCGAGCACTAGTGCTCAGGTGAGCTAAAAAGATACATTTCTCATAGGCGTAGCCAGACTTTGAAAAATACGCACAGCGAGGCACGAAGTGCCGATAAGTGGAGGGTATGAGAGGTGTTTTCGCCTCCCACTGGTGGGGGTCCGGGAAATTTTGAAAAATAAGATGTCAAATGGTGAATTCTGGCATGTCCTGGACACGTTTTTTCAATTGATCTTGTTATTCTTAAAAACTGATTTTCACAGTGGAAATTTTACAAGGTCCAAACTCTTAGGCCTCTAATATCTTCGAAAATTGTAAAATTTGATACAATAATCGGCTGAATATCCATTGAATGAATGTTTGGAATGGATACTTAAAGGGCTTAATCCCCTCAGACGTCTTTATTTAATAATATTTAAAACAAGAAATATCTTTAAAAAAGATATTCGGCGTAGGATGAAAGAAAAACGAGATTTTCATTCATGCATAAATATACTTTAATTAAGAAACTTATAAATGGAAATATATGCAAAACACATTTCAAAGACTCTAATGTTATGATAAGTTATAAAAGCATTGTTGTAAATAATTGTAAAAAACATGTCTAATTTTGGTAGTGAACAATGATGAATGGCAATGTTTTTAACAAGGTTTATTTTGCAAATAAGAAAATAGTCCACGAGATGTGTACAACAACAGGAATGTAGCAAAAAAAGTACATTTTTAAAATAATGTCTATATATATTCAAAACAAAATGTACAGTAAAGAATGACTAGACTATTATACAAAAGACGACTGACCAAAATTTATAAACAAATTTTAAGAACCTCCAAATTTTTATTTAAAAGCAGTGAAATGTTATAAATTATCCTATGAACTATAAAAAAAATCTATGATAATCCGCTGCATAAAACCTTATTTAGTTCCAGGCTGATCATGTAATGAGCAGTTAATCTGCTCGTTGTAGTTAGGACATACACTTTTTTCTTCACCTTTATTTTATTTCTTACTGACAAAAGCTTGTTCAGGTCTGATTTTATCAGTTGTAAACTGTATCAAAATAGTTTATACAGGCATATACATTAATGATCAGCACCTTAAAGCATAGATTCATTGATAAAGGACTTCTAGAACATTCCGAGGAAAAGCGCGCGAAAGACCGACGCACAACAAATTTAGTACGCTCTAGAAATAGTTCAGTATTTTTTCTATGAAATATACTTATTTATAGACGGTAATACAAAAAAATATATCTGTAAATAGGCTTGTTTGATATTTGTTCATATCATTATTGCATATGACAATTATGATATAAAAGCGTTATTAGTTGTTTTGGTTTTGGCGAATTAATTTTCAATGAGAGCGTCTCGGCAGGCTGGAAGAATTCAATATACATAGTAATTAAGGGGTTTCATGTCATAACACGGTGGATTCTTTTTTGTTGTTTTAAATCATTTTCACAAAGTAGCATTCCTCAATTGATGGAAAAGGATTGTATTTAACTTACTGAAATCACTTTCATGTTTACATCAACAAGAGGGCCAAGATGGCCCTAGATTGCTCACCTGAGAAAAGTATCATTCATTGCCTGTACGAAACAGATTGCTTTAGAATTAAGATGATGAGGTGAAACAATGTTCAGGAATTTTCTGACCCCATCCACAAAAGATATCATCATGACAAACATTCTGCCAAAGTTTGAGGATGATTGGACCAAATATGTGGCCTCTAGTGTGTAAACAAGATTTTTCTAAGATTTGACCTACTGACCTACTTTTTGATCCAACCTGACCCATTTTCGAAAGGGTTCAAGATATCATCAAGACAAACATTCTGACCAAGTTTGAGGAAGATTGGATCAAAATTGTGGCCTCTAGTGTGTAAACATCAAAATTGTTGACGGACTACAAGATTTTTCTAAGATTTGACCTACTGACCTACTTTTTGATCCAACCTGACCCATTTTCGAAAGGGTTCAAGATATCATCAAGACAAACATTCTGACCAAGTTTGAGGAAGATTGGATCAAAATTGTGGCCTCTAGTGTGTAAACATCAAATTGTTGACGGACGACGGCCGACGGACAATCAAGTATCCCAAAAGCTCACCCTGAGCTATGCTCAGGTGAGCTAAAAAGAAAAGTAATAACACCAAGCTGAATGATATATACAAGCTGCACCCCTTATTTACAGTAATTTTATAGTCCATAACGATGCGTTAACCAATAACAGGAGTCCTTTTATTCAGCTTAGAATTATTTACCGCTGTTAGCGTACATTTGATTGGTTTAAGATGCGAGTTGAAATCGAAATTATACAGCTACGCCGAAAAAAAAAAAGTATTTTAACTGTTTCGACCTCTCTAATGATCTTGTCAGGCGGTGATGAGCAATTTGTTTTAAAAAAGCTCACATATTGTTCAATGTCAATACTTTGGCTGCGATGGATTGCAGTAATGCCAATCCTGTCAGCCGCTTCTCTGCCATGGTGCTGCGGAGTTAGGTTTTCAACCTTATGCGGCCACTGAAAGATCGTGCAGCTGAAGCTGTAGATACAGGCATCGTCATGAGAACCTTGAGTATTGCGTACAAATTGGGGAGAAGCTGGTAAGTTGCATCAAGCTTCTAACAGCTGTTCATTGTTGTTGTTGTTGTATTGGAGTTTACCGTCGCTGCGATAGTATTTCAATCATATATAGCGACGTCCTGCTAATTACAGGTGGAGGAAGACCACGAATGCACTGAGGCATCTGGGTAGAACCACCGACCTACCGCAAGTCAGCTGGAAGGCTTCCTCACATGAAAAATCCGAAGTCCCTACCGGGATTCGAACCCACAGCGGTGAGGGGCTGAGAGATTTGTAGTCCACGACTGTAACCGTTTGGCCATGGCGGCCCCACAGCTGTTCCTATACCCCACCGTGAACTATTGGGTGTCTCCACACCTCCAGCTCTGCGTCAAATGAATTTCCATCATTGAACTGAGCATATCCATGCTTTATTTCATCCAGCATCCATGGGGTAAGCTGTGCTATTTGATGGGACAGTAAATATTGCGCTTTCATTCGTGGTAGTGCAATGAACAGCCGGTCTTCTACTTGAGTGAGAAGGTGGTCCATGCATGGGAGGTACAAATTCAGCCTCCAGTACTCTTCCACAGTATCGGCAGCAATGTTGTTTCTGTGGATCTGCCTAGCAGCTACCCTCGGACGTTAACTGGAATATCTTGCTGTTCGGCAAGATCGACAGATTTCTGGCAGATTTGTTGAAAATATTCCAGACTACCCCTCTTCTCTCGGAGTAGCCCATGTAGTAAGAGTGCATGTTCTGATGCTCTAACAAGATCACACTTGGGGTCTTGCATAGAATCTGATAGAGGGGTCAGAAGATCAAGTGGGACACTGACAACACAGAGAGCAACGACAAAGTCGAAAGACAGAATTGCTTTTTGAAGAGACGACGCAGTGGACATTGTCTAGGTGTCCATTCCGACCTGCAGATCTGTCAGAGTGTCCGAAATGGCTGAAAAGTTTCTGAAGAAAGCAGAAACGCTTTCGGAATGCTGCGGCCATCTGGTTGGACACAGTTTCCGTAGTTTTTCACCATTGTCACTGTGTTGTCTGTAAATGGCAAGACGTTTCGGTAAACTTGTCAAAAAGAACAAGATATCCCCAACTGTAGTAAACATCGATTAAACATAGGCAACTTTGCACGCATGGCAAATGGCTAGGTTCAGGCGATGATTACGACAGTGCACGTATTTTGCGTTTGGAAACACCTCGGCAAATCTTGCCTGCACGCCACAGATTTTTCCAGACATGTTTCCTGCACCATCGTAACCTTGGCCTACGATAGAATTTGGGTCGAGGTTGTGCTTTCTGATCTCATCAAGCAGACGACCATGCAACGCCTCACCAGTTGTGCTTTCGGTTGCAACGAATGACAAAAACTCCTCACGAATGACGTGCAAGCCCGAACTTTCCCGATCAACGTAACGTATGCAGAATGCAAATTGTTCTGTGTCGCTTATATCTGCAGATTCATCGGCCAAAATTGTAAAATAATTTGCGTTTTTGCATCGCTGAATAATTGTTTCAGAAATTGGTTGTCCGCAGAGTGATATGAATTCGTTTTGAATTTGAGGGCTCATGTATGTAGCATGGCTGGGGGCAGACGCAATATGCTCTTGAAGTACACTATCAGCTTTTGCGCGGTAGTTGAGCAATGCTCGCATTTTGGTTTTTACGTCGTTTTTTCCGCGAAGGGCTATATTCTGGCGACCACAGAGAATTATGGCTTCAATAATTGAAGTTAATGCCTGTCTGTTTCTATGAACGGTGTTTTTGTAGGCAGCTGATCCAAACTCAACAACATTCTTCTCCTCGTTGCTACATATTCTGACAAAAAGGTCGGCCTTTGTTAATGCGTTCAAGTGATCTCGCGAATTTTTGTGACCATCAATGACCTTTTTTGCGTTGCTCCAGTCAGTAAGTGGCTGGGCAACTAGAACATTTTCAGCATTGTTGAAAACATGGCAAGGCGCACAAAAAGCACCGTCCAACGCAAGGCTGTATCTTAAAAAAGAAAACTGTTTCGAGTCAAACACAAAATCGGGAACACGTCTGGTATTTTTGCCACACTCCCTCAAAGGCGCTACACAGCCTCTCGATGGTTCAAATATTAAACAAGGCAGTCCAAATGACAGCTTTATCCCCCGCCGCTGGCCAAATATTAGAATTTGTTTGGTCATAGGATTATGTTCACCTTAACCTGGCATGGTTGTAGCAGACATAGAAGATCAGTTTAAGACAATTTAACTTTCCGGAGTTATGTATGAATCTCAGAATTCGGAGGCACATATATTAAAAGTTTACTGACAAGCTTTACATGGGAAACAGTACAAAAAGTGAACATCAATGAAATACAGGATGTGTTAGGTAACCACAAAATACATGTGTAACTCAATTAAAAACTTTATATATCATGACATAATTTGTACGATTGTGAACATGACATACTATTATTTACCGAGTACAAAAAATTACTGTGGAAGTGCAATCCAGGTCAAGAAGTGGTCTGTGTAAGGCGCGGACACAAAAATAACATTTGACCTGCAAGTATGACCTTGACCTTGAGCCAGCGTGACCGCCTCATGCCTTCTGCACATCAGCTCAATATGAGGTTAACATTTTAGCCGAGTTTGAAGAAAATGTGTCCAAGCGTTCATGAGATATGGAGCGGACACGAAAATAACATTTGACCTTCAAGTATGACATTGACCTTGAGCCAGTGTGACCGCCTCATGCCTTCTGCACATCAGCTCAATGAGGTTAACACTTTAGCCGAGTTTGAAGAAAATGTGTCCAAGCGTTCATGAGATATGGAGCGGACACGAAAATAACATTTGACCTTCAAGTTTGACCTTGACCTTGAGCCAGCGTGACCGCCTCATGCCTTCTGCACATCAGCTTAATGAGGTTAACATTTTAGCCAAGTTTGAAGAAAATATGTCCAAGCGTTCATGAGATATGGAGCGGACACGAAAATAACATTTGACCTTCAAGTATGACCTTGACCTTGAGCCAGCGTGACCGCCTCATGCCTTCTGCATATCAGCTCAATGAGGTTAACATTTTAGCCGAGTTTGAAGAAAATGTGTCCAAGCGTTCATGAGATATGGAGCGGACACGAAAATGTTTCGGACACACTGACGGACTGATGGACGGACGAAGGGCATTCCTATAACCCCCCTCCCGCTTCGCGGCGGGGGATTAACTAAGCACGGAATATTTCTGTGAGTCAGACATACGTAGTCTGCTTTTGAGAACTAGGAAGCGTGGCCCAACAGGACTGGGACTTGTTTCAGGAACATTATATTTTGTTGATTTAACAGAATCATGATTGTTTGAGAGTTTGGATTGGGGATTTTCACATTTTGAAGTTTCAGACCCAGATCTAGTCTCCGTATGACTATTTATTTCGGTTCTCACTCCCGATTCATCTGTCTCACTGGATGTGTCATTTTCAGGAGTTTGAACAGTGTGACTTGACCAGGTATTTGGCGTGTTTGTCTCTTCATTGTCGAAATAGACCAATGCTAGTTACAGCAGTTTATATTACAGGTTTAGATGAAAATATTAAAACGGCGTAGATGAAGCCTGTATTTTTAATAATTGTTGTCAGTTGCTGAAAAAACCAGAATCACACCCAGTACTCAGTATAATATAGAACAGATTTATTATAGTATATTCCAGAATCTAGATCTATGCGAGATCTTAATCTGCTGAAGCTAATTTATTGACGTATTTTTTTTAAATTGTTCAATAGATCTTAAATGTCGAAGGGCTACTTGACTGAAGAGACTGCGCTGCACGTTTCACTGGCTATGACATCAGCAAAATTTCATAATTGCAGAACAATGACGTCAGTATATAGCTTTCTATGTCGTCATTCATAGTAAGCGATACGTTTTATAGTCTGGTTCCCTGCCTAAATATAACTACGATTATTTACCTTTGCGTAGAGTAGCGGAGTATAGGGGGAGGGAACCCAGACTATACATTTTACTGATTCGGTTCAAAGTGTTTAGACTACTCATGTGTGACAAAATTTAAATCACAGGAAATATTGTTTGTTTTGTTTCGATGGGTTTCTATGCTGCTTTCGATATCATTTCAGTAATATCGCGGCGGACAGTTTGTGCATCTTTCCTGGGCAGGCTTAGACCGTCTGAGCGTGTTACCAGTACCGGATGCAAGAAACTGATAACTTGCTTTACAAGCAGCTGATTTTGGTTAATCACACACGTTGCAATGCAGGGCATGGGATCAAAGCCATCCTGCTGCTGGAATCTTAGAGGTAGAAAGATTCCAATTGTTAGAGCCCATTAGTCGCCTGGAAATCTCAAATTGCAAATTTAATTATTCTGTGAACTGGAACTCGTTCAAATTCTGAAAAAGATGGTTTGGTCATGAAATTTTGTATACGCACGTGCGTATTGTGCGTAATGGGCGCTACGCCCTTGTTTCTTGTCCTTCTTGAGACAATGTGTACCCAGCTGCGTGTCTGCGTATAGGTAGATACGCATCTGGTGACATATCAGTATCATTTTTTTAATGACTTTTGTAACTGAACCCATGACTTTCTGGTTACAGGCTGGATACTCTAACCATTCGTACATGGTGACCACTTCACTCTTTTGTAATACAGACACACTTTTTACCTAATCTTTACAATCAATGTTCACAGTTCCAGACCTACTTGGTTTAAGGTTTCCCATAATTCTGCCTAAGAAATGAAGATGGTCGAGTGTGAACAGACTAATAACGGACAACGATGGTACATGAACCTGCATCTTAAGGCACTTTTTGATACCTATACTTTATCATTGAGTATTTCATTACAACCCAGCACTTCAAGCATCCTGAATGGACAGAATTATATAAATGAGCAACTTCACTCTCTATTTCATCTTTAATGACATAATGAGCAACATCTATGTATATATACAATAAAATAGCAAATTCTGTCATCATGTAAACTATCAGCAATTTACAATAAATTATAGAAAATCAATAAATCATGTACACCTGTAATCAATAATCAACAACATAAACAATGACCATGAATGCTTAATGAAGTTTACACTCACCTTTTAATGAGGCATTCCCTTGCAACAATTCGGTCAACAATATTCATACATGCCATATCTACCGGTGGGAGATTAAATCTCCCGGGATTTCGACTTGTCTCCCGATCTCCCGCCGGGAGGTGAAAATCTTCCGGTCTGACTTAAATCAAACTGGTTTCCCTTTGAACTCAGTATAATCCATTTTATTACCGAGCTATGATACAGCATTAGGAAGATTACGTAAGAACATGTGTTAGTATCAATCCTGACCAGTGTGCTGTACAGCCACAAGCAATGTGTGATCGTCCTTATCCAATCAAATTGCATAATTCAGACAGGTAGCAGACTGGACACTTTATCAGTTGAAACAGTTATCGTCGGGTAATTAGCAGCTATCAAGGCAATACTAAAGCTAGAATGAGTAAGGTTAGGATGGTACACTGTAATAAAGACGTAAATCTTATCATGGATAAAAAAGGTCCGGAATAGCTAATCCTTACTTACCGGAAGTGTAAACAATAAATGATAATTAGATCAACTGTTTACCAATCATTTAAATCTTAACAAAACTCATCATATTGACACATCATAGAAAGTACACCTCAGCTAGCGATAAATTGCAAATGAATTGCAATTTTCACACCGAAAATGACTTGATAAACAAGGGATATCGTCTGCTGAGTAATTTACTATAATGAGATGTCATGATCGGAAGAGTTGGGTAACCACTTCATACCACCATACCGTACACGATAAATATTTTAAGCTAAATAATATTTTAGCTAAAAGCAATTTAATTCAGAAAAAAAGAATACACAGACGGAAGGTGAAAGTATTATTAAATATGATCTAACTTTTTATCTTTATTCATCCCCATGAATTAAAACCTTATGATCAGAAATCATTCAATAAATCAAAGATACTAGCTGTATCGAGTGTATATCAAAATCCCCTAGACTCAAAATCCCCTAGGCCAAAACTTGATAAAGTGTTCGAAATCCCCTAGACAAAAATGAAGGGGTAGTCAAAATCCCCTAGATGAAAAATGAAGGGGTTGTCAAAATCCCCTAGATTCAAAATCCCCTAGTGTTATAATGGTATTTGGGTAGTCAAATACCCTAGATTCAAATTTCAAAATTCTCCATTGTTTATTAATAAATTTAATATTGTTGTTTCTATCACAAGAAAATAATACTTGATAGTTTCAGTTTGCATACATGGATTTTTGGTTTATGCTGTATAAATAATTTCACAGTTTTATTATCTAACAGAGGTGCTAATTTGACAATTAGAGATGGTTACTGATTGCTATTATTAATCAAATTAGAATGCCTAATGGAGACAATTAGCTCTTTAATTGGACCAACTGATGCTTTTTAACTTTCTCGGTGGGTTTTTACAAGCATTTAATATGAGTCAATGAATTTTACAGTTTGTACATTATGAAATGAAATAAATGTGAAAATGTGCAGTGTTGCCATTATACGATGTATTATTGTAAAATGTATGAGAAAATAAAATAAAATCATATATTTAAACAAAATAAAGATTGTTTATTTAAATTAAAAAATTACTCTCTCTCTTTATATTAGTACTGAGAACATAAAAAATTAAATAATAGAAGGATGTGTGTGTGTTATTGTGTGTGTGTGAGAGAGAGAGAGAGAGAGAGAGAGAGAGAGAGAGATGAACATCAGTGCTCTTTCACTAATCAATATTTATAGTTATAATCAAGAATACATTTATATAATAATATTATACATTAAAAATAAAAAAGTAACTTTTCAATTATTTAAAAAATGGTATAATAATGAGTAAAAGAGTAACACACACTACCATTATACAAAAGTTCATGTGATAGAAACAACAATATTAGAACAATGGAGAATTTTGAAATTTGAATCTATGGGATTTTGACAACCAAAATACCATTATAACACTTAGGGGATTTTGAATCTAGGGGATTTTGACAACCCATTCCTTTTTCATCTAGGGGATTTTGACTACCCCTTCATTTTCATCTAGGGGATTTTGAACACTTTATCAATTTTTGGCCTAGGGGATTTTGAGTCTAGGGGATTTTGAGTGTCTCCCGCTGTATCAATTTAATGTGTTTGATGTAAATGGCATGTTCTCCAATTTGTTATAAGTTAGTGTTGCATTTAATGTAAAACAGTGCTTGTGGAAAGTTAAGTTTCTATTTGAATTAGATTTATTAATAAATTTCATTTTTTTTTTACATATAAAATTCATATGGTATTTTCATTAAATGCAATAAACAGTATATAAACTGTTAATGAATTTAATGAAGGGGTAATCAAATGTGTATTTTTTTTATTTATTTTTTATTAAGAACGTCTCTTCGATATATGTCGTAAAATCTCCCTGGCTGGACCCCAAATCTCCCTGTGAAAATTTTAAAATCTCCCTGGGAGACATACTGAAAATATGGCATGTATGAATATTTACAACTGAAGCTGATGCAACTTAAGTGAATTAAAATCTTAAACATAAACTAACCATCTCTGTAGTTATCTTCCGTTTCAAATTTCTCACTTACTCGTAGATGTCAAAACGAAGATTGCTCACCAATTTCACAAAAGCGTCAAAACAAAGTAGTTTTTTTAAACATGCGCCAACTGAATAAATCTGGTTAACTTTGTTGAAGATTATAAATTTTGCTAGGGGGGAAAGGATGAAGGTTATTCACAACAGCAAAATTTTATAATCAAAGAAGAATTTTGGCTTGTATAAAATGCTTTAACCATTTTAGGTGACATCTTCACGAGAAAAAACAACAACAAAAAACTCAAACTAAGATAATTATGACTTGAACATAAATAAATGCAGGTACTAACTAGGTCTCTAGATCCTTAACCTGGTATGATTACACTGGGAGAAGAATGGCAAAGTTACAAGATACAAATAATACTATAGGTATATATCTTTTGACTATTTGCTTTGAAAGAGAAACAAGTTTTAAGCAAATAAGAATTGTCATCACCCCTGGTAAAGATCTCTTTTTGTAACACAACTTTTTCATACCACCAAATAGCTGAACTTCCAGGTAATTTGTTTTTCAAGTATTGTGAATAATGATCTTAACCTCATTTTTAGCCTTTAAGTTTTTAAGTTATTCAGACATACCCTTAATACATACCTTAAAACATTGAATTATTGTATTATAAATGGCTTCTATGAAATCAATGTTTTATTAATTCAATTATAGTTTTCAAAAATCAACCAATTTCAAAGCAAAAATATAAATTGCAGCAGTGATATGCAGCAGTGATATGAACACTTAACAATACTCAAGGATTTTAAAAACATCTCAAGCATAACCTTTAATATTTCACGTCATTTTTTTTAATCAGTGAAAATCAATAATCTTATCTGAAAAGAAAAACATAAAACACAAACCAATCCATTGCTTATTATATCCTAAATAATCTAAAATCTTTTGAATAACAAATAATATCATATGCAACATTTTTTCAATGTGAGGTGTTTTGAAAGTCATTGAGTATACCTTCTTTACAAGATATACAATGTATTAAAATTCTTAAAAAAAATACAATAATAAAACCACTATAACACAATTTGATAGATTTATTCCCAATAAATACAATATTTACCACTTATTAAGATAAGCTTTATCCTATTTATGACATAACAATGATAAATGTTCTTGAAGCTTGGACAGAAAAGCCTTTTATCCTAAGGCCAGGCTTAAAAAGTGTGCCAATAAATTGTGTATAGATTTTTACATGTTTAATCCATTTTCATTATTGATAAGATTCAATTAATTTTTGCTGGGGCCTCATTTAGACTTTGGTTCTCTAGGAAAGTTAACAAACATAAAATTCCATGACCAAACCAACTTAAACTTATGTGTAATGAGACACATCTATATTTACAATGAAGAGGTGTGCTAAAATGATATTTTCTATATCTGTTTGTATTCTTATCATACCATGAACAAAGCAAAAAAAAAAAAAAAAAAAAAAAATGTAGACTACCTATGAATACCAGTACTACAAACATCACAAATCCTAAGGACACACAAAAAAAGAGAGCTAGCTTTTCTAGGGAAGCACCTTGCAATTTTACCAATAAAGTCTCCTACTTATTCATACATGGCATCTACTTCAAAAGTAATTGTATCTTGCAAAACCCTTTTTGATGGCATAAATATTTTAAAATATGAAAATTACCATGGATCTTTTAATATACAGAGAAATGCATTTAACATCTTATTGGCAGTGACTGTCAAAGAAATCAAACCTTCACATCATATGTACACATTTTTTGACATTTTGGCAGATTAGACTGAGGTAAGACAGATCCTTCCAGGAGATGTCTGATTAGGATTGTAATTAACAAATTGAGGAAACATCCTTCATGACTAATAAAAAATCTATGAACTGAGAATAAACCCTGTAACACAAACAACTTTTCAAAGCAAATACTTAAAGATGCACATAATATTTTAATTTAAATTTCAAAATGGGCCAGAATTTACAATTATTTTAACCAAGTTATCTAACTTGGTCTGATTTACTTTCAAGTCAATCTTATCAATGATTACTAAGATATAAGCATGAAATGTTGCATGAAAATTTTTAACCAAAGTCCAAATAGGGCCATTATGTGCATTTAATTTGGTCAAGAGTTACCTAACGTGTTTAATGCCCCTAAAGACGTTAGTGAAGAATTAGATTAACAAGCTTATTACATGTAATGAGATGTATGCATATAGTAAATTGCATGCAAAACTTAAACCTAATCAAAACTTTAACAAAATCTATGAACTCAAAAGGGGTCATACTTTACAATGAATTCAATAATTTACAATAAATTTTTGAGGTTATCTAACTTGATGGTCTTATATGCCCCTTAACACCACTGTAGAGTTTCAAGTCACACCAATAACTGATTGGCCGAGATATAGGCATGATAGTATGTTGCATGTACAACTTTAACCATAATTTCCAAGTCTAACAAAAGTGTTCTTTGGAACATATTTGTCACCTGCTGAAGCATGACAGAAAAGTGTGACAGACAAACAGACAACAGAAAAGTGATCCATATGTGTCACTTCTGCTTACAGCAGGTGACATAAAAAGGATCACAATTGCATTAAATTTGGTCAAGAGTTTTCTTACTTGTTTAACGACTATGAATACCTTAGTGAAGTATTAATTAATAGGCACATTTAGAAACTATGATGTATGCATCATAGTAAATTGTATGCAAAATTTAACCCTTTCCCTCATAGAGAAAACCATGAAAAGACCTATGCGAACAGCATAAAACCAGATCAGCCTGCGAGTAACTCGCAGGCTGATCAGGTTTTATGCTGTTCGCTGCTCCTCAGTGGTCTGGAAATGAGTATTTTGTAATTAAATTTGGTAAGGTTTAACTGTGGTTTTCTGCAGATCAGGCTTTATGTGATACCTATTGAGGGCGTCAAAAGGAGTATATATGAGGGAAAGGGTTAACTCATATATCTAAGTTGAAAAAGTAATAAATGTTATAATTCTTGCTTGGGATAGTAGGTAAAAGGGTTGGGAAGATGTGTGATGCTTCAAACCAATATGTGCAGTGATTAATGAGATATAACCTTGCTTGCAAAAATTTAACCTAAGCATTACAGTGATGCAGACACAGACATTGGGTGAGTAGGACAGCTCTTTTTATTGTTAGAATAGTCAACCTAAAAACTACCTAACAGGCATAAGAGGTAATCCATTTCAATTAAAATATGACATCATTTACAAAGTTTTCATTAACAATTGTAAATAGTAAAAAAAGCACTCAAGACTTGTCTATCAAATATTTTTGGCATTTACTATTTTGTTGTTGTTTTTATACATCATCAAAAAAAAATAAAAAAAAAATAAAGCTTTGGCATTCAAATACAGAACAATAATTAGCCTGATATGTAAGTAGAAACAATACTTTGAAATCATTTTTCAAAGAAAATTACCTGGAATTAATTTTCCCAAGTTATAACTCCAAAACGGCCTCATGAAATTCATCTATTCCTAACACTCACTTCATCATCATGAATAAAGAATGAATATTCCCACTAAATTAATTTTTATGTACATATGAAATGAAACATACGCATGATGTTAACAAAAATGATAACCAATACCTGTAACATGTTCAATATCTGAAGCTACCCCTGTAAAAATTCTTTAAAAATGCAAATATCATCATAAATTAATTTTGTAAATAAAATCAATAAATGGGAAAGCCATTAAATATGTTTGTTTGTATCCACCAGTCCCAAACTTTCCTCAGTGGATATGGGTACTTGAAAAATAAACAAGAGGGCCATAATGACCCTAGATCGCTCACCTGAGTATAGGGTTACCCAAGGAACGTCAGTCTGTATTAAAACATTTTGAAATCTGGCCAGTAGTTTTGAAGGAGATGATCCCTGTAAAGTTTTATCAAATTCTGGTCCAGCAGCTTCAGAGGAGAGGTCATTTTAAGTTTTCAATATATACATATGAGGCAAAGAAGTCCTGCCCCTTGCAGCCATTATTTTTTACGGATCGGAATAATTTTATCAACATTTGTGAAGCTTCACCAAAAGATCCTCCCTGCCAAATTTAATTAAATTTTGTCCAGCGGTTTCAGAGATGTCATATAAAGATTTCACTATAAACATATAAGGCAAACTAGCCCCGCCCATGGCGGCCATATTTTTTTCTCTGATCGAAATAATTTTAGCAATCTTGGTAGAGAGTTACCCAAGAAACATCTGTACCAAATTATTTTGAAATCTGGCCACTAGTTTTGAAGGAGATGATTTTTAAAGTTTTCATATTTATTTTCTTTCTGTTGCCATGGCAACCAGAGTTCCACATGGATCAAGTTTATTTTAGCAACTTTTGAGAAGGTTCACCCAAGGAACATCCCTGCCAAATTTAAAGTAAAGTCGTTTAAAGTAAATTGTTGACGATGGACGACGGATGCAGGGTGATAACAAAAGCTCACCTTGAGCACTAATAAGTTGATCAGTAATGGAGAAGTCTTAACAACTGAGTGCAGCATGGCAAATCACCACTGACTTGGTACAAAGAAACATGGGAGGGGCATAGCTTATTTACGGTTTTGACCTCTTCCTTTTACCATGGCCATTTTCTTTCAAGGCAAATGTTTGAAAAGGTTTTGGGAGAATATTTTTTCAATCTTTTTCATTTTTATTTAAGGTGATAAAACTGAATAGGGACATTTTCAGTGTGTGGGTGGAATTAGAACAAACAAACTATTTATAAGGCTGGCATTATTACAATGAGGAATCAGGAATAAGGAAAATAATATGATTTTTTTTGTTTTGCCTTTTTTATGAGAGTAAGCATTTTGAGCAATACTGATAATTGGTATTTTGAAGAAAATACAAATGTACCAATACTTCAATGGCTTAATATATCATCTGTAATTATGTTGTGCTTATGGTGTGTTTAAAACGTAACACCTGGTGCTAGGAACTACTGAGTCACTCATAATAAATATATTAATATAATGTAAGTTAAAAAACAAACAAAAAACTTTATGATACCTTGTTGGCTTTAATCTAGAAAAGGCAGCTATTCTCTATATTTTCAGATGGTCAATGATATCTGACACAAGCAAGTTTAATTTTTTTTCTTGCATGCAATGATCACATCTGGACTAGACCTGACAAATATTTACTTTGGATTTAGATTTAAGAAAAGAAATTTCTGTTGAGTAAATCAATGTACAAAGTAATAACATTCATTGGAATGCAATACTGCAAGATCTAGTGCAATGAAGATACCCTAAGGCATATGGTTAGCAGATACCACTAACAATAGCTAGATAACAAAACAAACCCAAGAAGCTCTAACTACAACATGAAGATCACTGGACACTATGTGTTGTTGGTATCATCATCTCTTCCACGTCTGTATTTCATTGACGATCCATGTCTGTGCCGCTTTGTCCCTCTCACACTGGACCAGGTGTAGTTTGTTATCGTTACCAGCCTCTGCACACTTGTCATATTGGGTGTTGCGCATCAAACCCGAGTTCTGAAACAAGAAATGTTTCTGGTGCTGATCGGAAAGGGGGAGGGATAGTAGTAGCGGTGGAATGATACACTCATGAATTCGGTGCACCGAATATTGCTAGTATTCGAATACATATTCGTTATTCGCGAGGCAAATAACCGAATATTTACAACAAGCCAATTAATAACTGATAAACCGATGATACAAATAACAACCTATTAATCAGTGTCGAGAACTGCTTGCTAATTTCTTTCAGCTAGGTGTCGTGAATGTATCAGCTTCAGGGTACTCTTACACATGCTTCATACAGTACAGTCCAGTCTTTTATCTCTAGCCAATCAGCCCAGCTCTTTTGATTCTTTCATTCGGGTTCATTTGGATGTTTTCATAGAGCTTACTTGTAACCAGTAATCAAGTACTTGTTGAAACCAATGACATTGCGTAATGGCCAAACTTAAATGTCTTTTTTTTAACCTTTTATGAGAAAGTAACAAGAAACTGATTAGATCCTAAAGGTAACAGCACAGAATGTATTCTCAAAATAATTATGATAATTATGATATCTGTTTGGTAGATTAAGATTGTTCAAGTGAGAGTAAACATCAGAAACCAGTTAGAAAACATATTATCCATTTGATATTTGAATATCAAGTACGGAAGTCTAACAAGTCCACTGTTGATAAATGTTTTGTCAGTTTAAATTGGCATAGTTATTATTTCTTGTATGTTCCTGATATGATAACAAATATTGGAAACATGGAAGACAATTAAAAATATGAACAAAAATGATAAAATATAACAATAAAATGAATCATAACATTATATGTAAAAAAATACCGGCACATTATGTATGGACCATCTGGTTTATTAACATTTTATTTTGTACACGTAATTATATTTGCAACAAAATTTTGATCACATGCAATGCCATTTGCAATAGCGTTTACTTATTCCAAGTACAAGTTAAGTTCTTATTTTAAGCAAAATCATGTTTGGTCTTTTTTTTTAAAAAAAAAACAAAAAAATTTTTTATCATATATTTTCTCAAATAATTTGTTTGCTTTTATTCAATTATCATTGGGAATACAGTTTATGATTGATGAGATAGTAGCCACTGAATCACTTTAAAATATGTGCAACCTGAGTTTAGTTTGTCTTTTATTTCTGCATTCTATCAGGGTGTATTCATATTCACGAATACCTATTCGTATTCGCCACCCTGTATCGTGATGTGTATTTGTATTCGCTACCTTGTGTATTAGTTACAGCTCAAGATAGTGGTGCCTATGTGTGTATACATGTATTATATATTTTTTTTTTTTTAAACCATATGTGTCCTATAATGAAGGGAAAATGAAACAATGGGTGAGAAAATGTAATCTTTTTTCAACAAGGCAACTCAGTAGCAAGGTTCAAAATCTGACCACAAATGACCAGCCACACCACTGGAAACTTTACCATTAATTGGAGCAAATCTTTGTGTATCAACATAATTCAAAATACAAATATTAAGCCTGCATTTTTAATTATGAAAACTCCAGACATAGCTTTGTCACAGTTACTGTAACCATGTCAGAGACAGTCTTGACAAAGTTGATGGATGAATATAAAAATGGAAGAGCTCTGATACATTTATACATTGCATTGCAAACAAATATTATTAAAAATATAAGAAGGGCAATAACTCAATTAAAATTAAGCCCATCATGCCAGAGATTCTTATAAATGATATGCAGTTCAATCCGAATCTGACCAAAAGTAGCTAAAAAAAAAAAAAAAAAAAAAAAAAAAAAAAAAAAAGAGTAGATAAAATATTTTCAAGAAATATAGTAAGAGGGAGTGCTTTGTGAAAATGAAACAAGAATTACATAGATACCTACGATGTTAGCAAAGTTACATGGGACTTATAAATGTTGTGAATTTAAATGAAAATCTGACCAATGCTAGCTGAGAAATAGTGTGGACAAAATGTATTCAATAAATATAATAAATGGCATCAAGCTAGTCATGACATTCCAACAATATGCACAACTAGGCTTTGTACTTATCAGTCTAATAAAATTCATTCAAAATCCACCCAAAGGTAGACAAAAAATAGTGCTGACAAATGTCATCTACAGTGGTAGGACCATCCAACCATCAAACAGGTATGCCTTCTACATGGTATCAAGATCAGGATAAGATTTCTTGTTCCTACCTCGTCCAAGTCCCATGGTCCTTCAGGCTGTGTATCACAGAAACTCATGTGGAGCGTGTCACCAGAGGGCGCCTCTATACACCGTTCTCCTACCCCCAGCTGACCCTTCACATTCAGACGGAATAACTGAAAGACACTCATTTCATATTAAAAATGCACCAACATTTGTCTTAGAGATCTTTTATCCAAACATCAGCTAAAGGAATGTCAATAAATCCTTATAAACTGTTCTTATAGTGCATAAACTTAAATGTAGTTGATATATTTGAAGTAAAATAAAAATTTTATGGTTTGATTAAACCCTATCAACAACAAGTAACTGGTGTTGCAGGCAACACAGGAGTCCCCTACCGGTGAGGTACATAATTTTCCCATTACCAAAGAAACCAGAATTTTGGTCGGAAGAAAAAGACAAGAGGGCCATGATGGCCCTGGATCGCTCACCTGAGTACCATTGCTACAACTGATTACAAGGTTTTTAAACAGACAAGAATTCTGATATAACTCAATCTTAAACATTTTAGCCCTGACAATACTACACACCAAATATATAAGCACTGGGCCTTATGGTTTCAGAGGAGAAGACTTAGTGCGGGGTCATTTATCTCCAAAGGGCCACCATTTTGAAAATCTTGATAATGAACCATTAGATGATGCTACATACCAAATATCTAAGCTCTAGGCCTAATGGATTCATAGAAGAAGATTTTTAAAGATTTTCCTATATAACTCTATGTTAAACAAGTGACCCCTGGTGCGGGGGCATTTATCACCATAGGGTCATGATTTGTACAATCTTGGTAATGGCCCATAAGATGATGCTACATACCAAATATCTAAGCTCTAGGCCTAATGGATTCATAGAAGAAGATTTTTAAAGATTTTCCTATATAACTCTATGTAAAACAAGTGACCCCTGGTGCGGGGTCATTTATCATCGTAGGGCTATGATTTGTACAATCTTGGTAATGGCCCATAAGATGATGCTACATACCAAATATCTAATCTCTAGGCCTTATGGCTTCATAGAAGAAGATTTTTAAAGATTTTCCTATATAACTCTATGTAAAACAAGTGACCCCTGGTGCGGGGTCATTTATCACCATAGGGCTATGATTTGTACAATCTTGGTAATGAACCATAAGATGATGCTACATACCAAATATCTAAGCTCTAGGCCTAATGGATTCATAGAAGAAGATTTTTAAAGATTTTCCTATATAACTCTATGTAAAACAAGTGACCCCTGGTGCGGGGTCATTTATCACCGTAGGGCTATGATTTGTACAATCTTGGTAATGGCCCATAAGATGATGCTACATACCAAATATC
Source organism: Solen grandis (assembly GCA_021229015.1). Classification (NCBI taxonomy): domain Eukaryota; kingdom Metazoa; phylum Mollusca; class Bivalvia; order Adapedonta; family Solenidae; genus Solen; species Solen grandis. The sequence continues at coordinate 44,116,970 of CM037791.1, read as the reverse complement.
TAAGCTCTAGGCCTAATGGATTCATAGAAGAAGATTTTTAAAGTTTTTTCTATATAACTCTATGTAAAACAAGTGACCCATGGTGCGGGGTCATTTATCACCATAGGGTCATGATTTGTACAATCTTGGTAATGAACCATAAGATGATGCTCATACCAAATATCTAAGCTCTAGGCCTAATGGATTCATAGAAGAAGATTTTTAAATTTTTCTATATAACTCTATGTAAAACAAGTGACCCCTGGTGCGGGGGCATTTATCACCGTAGGGCTATGATTTGAACAATCTTGGTAATGAACCATTAGATGATGCTACATACCAAATATCTAAGCTCTAGGCCTAATGGATTCATAGAAGAAGATTTTTAAAGATTTTCCTATATAACTCTATGTAAAACAAGTGACCCCTGGTGCGGGGTCATTTATCACCGTAGGGCTATGATTTGTACAATCTTGGTAATGGCCCATAAGATGATGCTACATACCAAATATCTAAGCTCTAGGCCTTGCAGTTTTGCAGAAGAAGATTTTCAAAGTTTGCATTTTTAAAATCTATTTTTAGCTCCTGTGACCTACTTTTTTAACCAATCTGAATAATTTGTACAACTTTGATAGAGGGCATCATAAGGATGATTCCTGTGAAGTTTGGTCAAAATCCCTTCAGCGGTTTATGAGGAGATGTTGTTTAAAGCAAATTGTTGACGACGGACGCACGCACGCACGCACGCACGCACGCACGCACGCACGCACGCACGGACGACGGACGACGGACGACGGACAAAAGGCGATCACAATAGCTCACCATGAGCACGTTGTGCTCAGGTGAGCTAAAAACAAGAGGGCCAAGATGGCCCTTGGTCGCTCACCTGAGAAAAATGATTGCTTAAGAAATAAAGATGCTTGAGTGTAAAAGTGAAATCTGGCTTTTTTTAATGGTGAAATGGGCATAACTCCTAAATTTACAAGTCAATATCAGTTATAATTGAACCCGATTGTGAGATGGGCATAAACATTGTCTTAAAGTTTAAAAATGATTGTTAAAAAAATGAAGTTGGTAGAGAATAAACAAAGTGAAATCTTGCATTTTTTTATATTAAAAGGGGCATAACTCCTGACCTAATTGACGGATCTCAGCCATAATCAAACTCAATCGAGACCTTATGGTCAAAAGCATTGTCATAAAGTTTGAAGATGATTGCTCAAAAGATGAAGATGCTAGAGTATAAACAAAGTGATTTCTGGCATTTTTTGAATATTAAAAGGGGCATAACTTCTGAACTAATTGACGGATCTCAGCATCAATTGAACTCAATCGAGACCTTATGGTCATAAACATTGTAATAAAGTTTAAAGATGATTGCTTAAAAGATGAAGATGCTAGAGTTAAACAAGTGATCTGGCATTTTTTTATATTAAAAGGGGCTTAACTCCTGACCTAATACTGATCTCAGCATAATAAACTCAATCGAGACTTATGGTCATAAGCATTGCCATAAAGTTTGAAGATGATTGCTCAAAAGATGAAGATGCTAGAGTGTAAACAAAGTGAAATATGGGATTTTTTTTAATATTAAAAGGGGCATAACTCCTGACCTAATTGATGAATCTCAGCCATAATCGAACTTAATCGAGACCTTATGGTCATAAGCATTGCCATAAACTTTGAAGAGGATTGCTCAAAAGATGAAGATGCTAGAGTGTAAACAACTTTAAATATGGCATTTTTTGAATATTAAAAGGGGCATAACTCCTGACCTAATGGTACGATATCAGCCATAATCCAACTTGGCCGTGATTTTATGGTTATAAACATTGATATAAAGTTTGAAGATAATTGCTCATGAAATGAAGATGCTAGAGTGCAAACAATGTGAAATCTGGCTTTTTTTAATTTTAAAAGGGGCTAACTCCTGACCTAATGTTCCGATATCAGCCATAATTGAACTTGGTCGAGATTTTATGGTTATAAACATTGTTTTAAAGTTTGAAGATAATTGCTCATAAAATGAAGATGCTAGAGTGCAAACGAACAAATTGTGGACGACGGACGACGGACGGATGACGGACATTCATCGATCCTAAAAGCTCATCCTGAGCACACGTGCTCAGGTGAGCTAACAAGAAATGTTTGTGAAACATATATGCCCCCCTCATATGCCATAATATGTATATAGCTATATTGCATGCAAGGAGTTTGCCTTCATAATGTTGGCTTGTCACAAAATTTTCTCAATCTTCAAAAATTTGAGTGAAGATATAATGTGCTAAAATGTGGAACTAAACATTTACTGAAATAAAACCAGACACAATGAGATTTTGAGTTATTAGTCAGACAGTGCTTAAATCGTACAAAATATTTATAAGAATCCAACTTATTAATTTGAAAACAGGGTTTTCTACATTTATAAGCAACAACTACATGAGGTTAGGACCAAAAGAGTAAAAATAAAATAGAAGTTATCACTTGGGCAAGACATTTATGTAATGAAAATATATCAACATGTGACATTGTGAACTTGACCTTTGGATGTTGACACCCAAATCAATAGAGGTCATCTACTCATTATAAGGAACAACCACATATAGTCTGAAATAGGACTAAAATTTCATTTGGACAAGGCCAAGTCATCAAACATATATACAAATGTGACCTTGTGACCTTGACCTTTGAGGTAATGACACCAAAATCGATAGGGGTCATCTACTAATCGTGAGCAATTACGACAAGAAGTCTGAGACTTAAAGGTCATAATAGAACTTATGTTATCACTCGGACAAGGTCTGGTATTATACATACACAACATGTGACCTTGACCTTTGAGGTAATGACACCAAAATCAATAGGGGTCATCTACTAATTATGAGCAACAACCACATGAAGTTTGAGACTTAAAGGTCAAATAGAACTTAAGTTATCACTCGGACAAGGTCTGGTATTATACATACACAACATGTGACCTTGTGACCTTGACCTTTGAGGTAATGACACCAAAATCAATAGGGGTCATCTACTAATCATGAGCAACAACCACAAGAAGTTTGAGACTTAAAAGTCAAATAGAACTTAAGTTATCACTCGGACAAGGTCTGGTCTACCGACAGACCGACGGACATACGGACCGACCGACATGAGCAAAGCAATATACCCCCTCTTCTTCGAAGAGGGGCATAAAAAAAACAAGCTAAAAATGATGTGCATAATCTCCATACTGCCATCTATTCATATTTCAAGTTTCATAAAAATATTTTCAGTACTTCTGGAGTTATCATGGGATCCAGTTTTTGTGGACCGACGGACTGAGTGCAAACCTATAGTCCCCTCTGGTTACACCGGTAGGGGACTAATAAACTGCAAAACACAACACACAGTTATTCTTTTTTTGCAAATAAAATAGCAGAAAAGAGATATTAAATAATGACTTCAAATAAACAGCCCATCAAGCCCATAAAAGATCGGGCACAGCACTCATGCATCCTGCATAAAACATAACCAACAGCTGTAAAATCAAACCAAAAGCCTTGCTAAATATCTCTTGAAAAGACTTTTATCATTACTGTAAGAAGACAATGTATAAAACTGTGAAGATGAAATTTAACTCACTGATAAAGAATACAAAAATGGCAAATTTATTTTAGGACAACTGATGATATACTGTGTTCTATCAGTGAAATAATGTGATTGATACAGATCTGCTTGAAATATTTTTTTCTTTATTTATAAAGAGAAATAATTGGGGTATATATGTATACTAGTATGTAGCATTCAAGTATTTACTAGTTGCCTTCCTTTTCACATTGAATAATTTGATAACAGGATCTAATTAACAAGACAATTCAATTTTTTCATCATCAGTAGTCGTAAAAAAAATGTAAAATGTTTTGAGTGGATATTCAATACATTTCATCTTGAGGGGAAACAATTTTTAACATTTTCATATGCATTACATGCTGATGAAAATATGAATATTGTATCACTTCTTGATGAGATATCTTCCATATCCACCCAAACAAATATCCTATTTACTCATTAACAGCATCATTCACTGAGTATCATTGAAATTTTTAAGAATACCATAAAGGTCACATAAGATTTGCCCTGGTGACCTTTCAGATCCTCCCCCCTTTTTATGGTTCTAAAACATAAAAAACACACCCCCTATCATTAGAAACCTTATTCTATTGTACAATCTTCTTGCCTCTGAAATGGATTAACAGAAAAAAAAAAATCTTAAAAAAATATATGACAACAGACATATGGGTGACTCAGTAGTTTAGCTCCAGAACGACCAGCTTTGGTGATACACATTGTACAGCTTCAGAAAACAGTTTAACCCTTTCCCTCATTTAGGCCAAAGCCTGTCTGCAGAAAACCACAGTTAAACTTTACCAAATTTAATTGTAAAATCCTCATTTCCAGACCACTGAGGAGCAGCGAACAGCATAAAACCTGATCAGCCTGTGAGTTACTTGCAGGCTGATCTGGTTTTCTGCTGTTCGCATAGGTCTTTTCATTGTATCCTCTATGAGGGAAAGGGTTAACAGAGGAATAGTGTAACCTTTAGAATGACAGTGACACATCTGTCTTGTCTCATTAGTGCTTTGGTCCATTGTTTACAGATTGGTCATGCCCAATCACAATGTGTTTCCTCTCATAATACAATGTTGCATAATTGGCTAGCATTGAGTCAGTTGTCTTTTATCACATTTCAAACTTTTCACTGTAAGCAACTGATCATATTGCAGTTCAATAATACAAAAATATTGTAAGCAGGGCAGGTCAGGCTGTATGGAGGGTTGTATGCCTGTACATGTACGCTGTGACCTTGACCAGGTAGTGGGGGAAGATACCAGGTAATATATTAAACCTATTCTTTAATGTTGATTTTACAGTGTTGCCAAACCACATGGTATGTGACTTAGCTATGATAGCTTTAGATGACATCACATACCACATGAACTGGCCACCCTGTTTTATGCATTGCCTGAATACAATGTATTATGTTGCCTCCAAGATTTTTTGGCTTATTTTAAAGAGCATTTTTTTTACACAAATTAGTTTTAACTTTGGTGTTTACACCACAGCTTATATCACACCCTTACAGACATACTTCCCATGACTCATCAACAGCCTGACCACACCCCTCCTACAGTTGCTATGACAACAGCACAGAGATGGCAGCCTGGTAGAGGATGATACAAGTGTTACCTGACACTCATGGAACAAATCACCAAATACCTTGATATGACTGAGAGCATGCCTGCATACAATATACAGTTCAAGACACACATGATACTAACACTGGCACTGACAAAATATTTAAATTTACTGCCCCACAAAAATTTTCAAGCCATATGATAAAAAAAAAAAAATTTTTTTTGGAAAAAAAGAGTAAACGGTAATAAAAAGCAATGCTCAATAACTTCAAATTAAAATAAATTCAATATCAAAAACATTACTGTATGTGTATCTCTCTTGTAGGATACTCCTGATAACTTCAACATCACCTTCTATCAAGCGAAAACTCATGCCAAAATAATGATAGTATAAATAATATACATGTATTTAACAACTTGAGAAAAAAATGAGTAAATTTGAAATCATTCTGAAGTCAGAAAGGTTCCAATAAGCTTCTATATCTGAATTGGATTTATTATCACTTATTTCTGCAGAATGGTGCTTTCTATTTATAGAGGAAGTACATTATAATGCAGGTTCTAGGAATACCACAGATAGAGAATTACTTCACAACATACAGGTCATGCCAAGAAATAAAGCATTTTTAAGTACTTGAAACCCTCATAAAAATTGAGCGAAATTCAACTAAAGAATCTTGAATTGAAACTACTGCCTAAAAGCAGTTTAATTTTTGTCAAGGGTTTATAATATTACCCTATTACTTCTGGTAACTCTAATATCTATTCATAACACAGTCGGATCTCAGTTAACCAAAAATGCGTTATCTGAAGCCTACCCTTTATCCAAACCTATCTAGTCCCGATTTATTCCTGATACATGTATAAATTAATATAAAATACAACCCTTTATTTGTTTGGTTTATTCAAATATGATTTTTTTATCTGAAGTAAAATTAGGCCCCTACGTACAGTTTTAACACCTGTTTAGACCTTTTACCTGAACTTTTCTGCCATGCGCGCTTCTTCAAACCTATATTGCCAAATTGTGAAGGGGAGATCACTGTAATGTCTTACAGCTCACATTAATTTGAATATGACGTTGACCGCCAATCAGTTAAAGGACCCCTTAAACTGATTGGCAATCAAATCAATGAAAGAATGCGCTACTAAAAGAAATTAAGAAAGAGTTTGTATTTACCTTGTGTTTTACCGAAAAAGCAAACTCACAAGAGGATGGGTATAAATGTGGCCTAATTTTATTGCAGTCAGCTAACTTCAAGAATTTTTGCTTCTGCTTCATGTGTTAAATGTGGTTATTAAAGAATAACGAGTTTCATTTCACATTTGTTTCTCTTGGAATTAAATCACAGCAAATGATGCAGAAGCACAGGGAACAAAAGGGCCAACATAATAATCATAATAACAACAAAAGTGTATTTGTTAAAAACCTATTTGATAATTTATGAACATGAATTATTTCAAAAAGACCGCTTTAATGTTATAATATGTATTTTTTTGAAAAAAACACAAATAAAAACACTCACAATAATCCATTAAATACAAATATTAAATCATGCATATAAGCAGTTACTTTTGACCACAATGGTTTATTCAAACAGATGGTTTATCTGAAGTGAAACGCCAGTCCCAATGACTTCGAATAACCAAGATCTGACTGTACTCAATTTCAAATGTCACTGAAGTATGAACATTTACAAGAACATCACTATAAAGATTAAAGTGTCATTCAAAAAGGAAATATTTATTTCCAAGCTTTTGACTGAATAATCGATTATCGAATGAAAGCTGTAACTTGAGAGATAAATTGCACTTGACTGAATTTTTTTAATGTTATTACACATTTATATAATAATTTAAATCAGAAGTATACATATATTTATGTTAAAAGTAGTGATAAAATGGCACATATTTGCATAAGCATAAGGTGTTTAAAGATACTGGTATGCATTGACAGTTATGCTAGTTAGTACTGAGTGTAAAGATTAAAGCTTTACCATGGCATCTATTTTGTGATACAGATAAGGAGATGGATTTAAATAAGATATATTGTTACCAAAATTCTTACCTAAAATCTTGATCATGCAACAATAGCAGAGGTTAAAGGTCAGTTTAGCCAATCAGATTCTTTACAGACATTAATCAAACCCTTCATAGACATTAATGAAACCTTTTATATAGAAATTTATCAGACCATTTTTAGACATTGATCAGACCCTTCATATAAACATAAATCAGAACTTTCACAGACATAAATCAAAACCCTTTGTGGACACTGATCAGACACTTCATCAACATTGATAAGACCCTATAACCCTTTCCTTCATACAGACTCATTTTGAAAAACCACAGTTAAACCTTACCAAATTTAATTACAAAATCCTCATTTCCAGACCACTGAGGAGCAGCAAACAGCATAAAACCTGATCAGCCTGCGAGTTACTCCCAGGCTGATCTGGTTTTATGCTGTTCGCATTGATCTTTTCATGGTGTCCTCTATGAGGGAAGGGTTAATCAAGACCCTTTGTGGACACTGATCAGACACTTCATCAACATGATAAGACCCTTTAAGGACATTTATCAGAACCCCCTTTTCCTCATAACCCTATATTAATCATTACTTTTATAAACACTAATAAAATCCTTTATAGCCACTAATCAAACCCTTCATTATAAACATAAATCAGTCTCTTTAATAAGACACTTTATGTACATTAATCCATACATTTGTAGACACTTATCAGATTTTTCACAGACATTAATCAGACCCTTTATAGACAATTATCAAAACCTTCATAGCCATTTGTCATACACTTTCTTTGATTTAAATCAGACCCTTAACAGACATTTGTCAGAACTTTTATAGACATTCATCATACCCTTCATAGATAATAATTATACCATTCAGATCCTTTATTGACATTATTTAGACCCTTTATAGACATTGATCAGACCATTGTGAATATTGTTCAGACCCTTCATGAACATTTATCAGACCCTTATAGACATTGATCATATCCCTCATTAACATTCATCAAACCCTTTATAGATATTAATCAGACCCTTCATGGCCATTAATCAGACAGAGGTAATCCTGTTTAAAAAATACTGGCCAACTTGTCCATGTCTAGTAAGAGATTTAAGTCTATGTATGACTGTTTTACATTTTTACAAGGGGTTTTCCTCTCATTTCAGTAAGATTCTAAGCAACATACAGAGCAAATTTCTTGTATAATCTCGCCCATTGGATAATTCCAGTACACTGACAAAGATAAAAAAAGACCCCATGTGACTGAATGCTTACCTCTGATAGGCTAAATAGACCTCTGGCATGATGCTGAATAGATTAAAGCTAGAACCTAACCTTAAATCAAAGCTGATAGGAAGAGATTTCTATTGAAAGTGTTAAGTGAAAGAATGAAAGTGCTTGGTAAAATCAGTGTTAGTTATATAACAAACATACTAACAATGCAGAATATTATTAGACTACTACATTCTATCCAAAAGGTTTCATAGGTGTAAAGCTAAAGTTAATATGACATAAGCTATGATAATGCAATTTATATATGTTTATTGTTATTTTTTGTTTGAAATATCAAAAAGAAAACAACTATTGTGAAAAGTGTGCATGAAAAAGAGAGAGCATAATTTCCCCTACAGCAGAAATACGAAGTGGGGTGTGAAATATTGCGTGCTTCATAAACCTCCGACTCCTAGTGAAGTATACATAAAAATGAAAGAATAAAGCCTTATCACTATGCTAGTTTCAGTTTGTAGCTCTTGGCCATACAGACAGAGCATGCTCCCCAACCCCAACCCCGACTGTTCAGGGTTTTATACTTTTTGGTCATCAAGATGAAAACCTCATCATTCTTAAAAAGAAAAAAAAAGAAAAAAGGTAAATGTGCAAGTACCCAGTTCTTAAAGCTACACATAGTGAAACCTTGTAGAACACCGTGAGATCAGTTAGGATAGGTATTAGGTAATTTGACCGTGAGTTGCCATGGTAACACCATACCATCCACATACCTGGTTACCACCAAAGTGATGACAGTGGCTGACGCCAATAGGCCCGCCCCCGACGCCTTGCCCAAGGGTGTCCCAGCACAGTGTCCCTCGCTTCTGCTTAAACTGAAACATACAGACATACAGATCTGATTATGTTTTTTTACAATTAATGTAAAATCACAGTGACATCCTCACATCATGTGTTCTCGACATACATATGTTCTCAAGCTAAATCGGAAATGATGTATATAGGCATGTGCGCCTTTTTCTCGGCAAAATATCAGCAAAACTTAGATTTACCAAAAATATTGAAATGCTCTTGATATTTAAATATCTCCATACTTTGTGTTTCCCAGAGAGCGTTTCTTAGACAAACTTATGGATGGCAAAACACCAGCTGCTGATGGCACAATGACCAAGTCTAACTTGGAGGTGTTTACTATGCCGTGCAATTGACTTTGACTTTTCCAATAATTTTACATCGATAAAACTGCGACCGTTCTCACTCTTACAGTAGAAAAAGAAAACATTGTGTAGGCAAATCAGAATGTAGCTCCGCCCCTTGGCTTCACCTGGTTATTGATTTTTGCTCAGTTCCCAGTTAACTTTCGTGATAGAAGTGTCGGCTGAGACGGACTTTTAAAAATCATTATCCCTAAAGAGGGTGTCAGTGGTGCGTTTTAGAAAGGTTTTGAAATGACATTCGAGGATTTTATATAATTCCTACATGAAGAACCGCAATTAAAATGGCTAGATGTTGTTAAAAGCCACATGTTCGTAGACAATGATGACAAGTACAAATATCACGCTCCGTTTGACAGTAACTACGCCACACTGCTTTTGCTGTGTTTTATTAATTCAAGACACAAAATCACTCTTGCTAAAACATCACGAATTTAAGTGCCACCTATTTCGTTTGAAACTACAAAGTTGTCTATTTAAATGCATTCCTTAAAACTGCAATGTGTCAACACCGGCCTGAATGAAGCTAGTGACGTCACAGTCTCTATTTATAGATTGATAAAACTGTGCACTTCATTCCTTTCACTAAGGAGGCGTGGTTTATATTCGTCAACCGAAGCGACGTTCTATTTGACAGGTGATAAGGTTGAATGGAGTATCGGTTTTTTGTTGAAGTTTAAAGTGGAGAAAGTGAAAGTCAATCGCACGGCGTAGTAGCAAGTACTTGAAGGAACATTTCATGAAATATGTCCTGGGTAACGGACAGCAAAGAGACCATTCTTGTATTGTATGATGGTCACAGAAGCATCGTGTCCATTGGTCTCATTCATTAACTGGGCTCTTGAAAACAATATTATTCTGTTTGTATTTGTAATGAACAAAAAGATTGTGTTGTTGAGGAAGAAAAAATGCATGTTGTTTTAAATGATGAAAATGTGTGAAATGATTTTTTTCAGTTCGAAAAATAACACCATCCAAAAATGCAAAAACGAAAAGGCATAATGTTAGTGATGTTGTGGGGGGGAAAAGGCTCTTGAGGGCACAACTGTAAATAAATTAAAAGAATATGTTGACATATCATCTAAGAAACAAAAGGTTACAAAAACAAAGGCAGTTGGTAAAAAAAAATGTGAAAAAAAAACAACCCTTGTCCTTAAGTCTCCCAAGCCTGGCCCTTCTTGCATACATTTGTTAACCCTTTCCCTCATATAGACTCATTTTGATGCACTCAATAGGTACCACATAAAGCCTGATCTGCAGAAAGCCAAACTCAAACCTTACCAAATTTAATTGTAAAATCCTCATTACCAGACCACTGAGGAGCAGCGAACAGCATAAAACCTGATCAGCCTGCGAGTTACTCGCAGGCTGATCTGGTTTTATGCTGTTCGCATAGGTCTTTTCATTGTATCCTCTATGAGGGAAAGGGTTAAAAGGGCATTCTGAAGATTCAGAGTTGGAGTCTAAGGCAGATGGTGAGGATGTTGTTTGCTGGGTATGTAAATGGTTTACGTACCTAGAGAAAAACTAGATGGTACCCTCTTTATTACACAGTGGGTTGGTTGTGAAAAGTGTGACCACTGGGTTCACTAAAAGTACTGTACAGAGCAAAGGGTTGCCAGAACAGACACACCATTTTTGAGCAGATGCTGTTTGTCATAAACATGAGAAAAAAGATTGAACATTCATAATATTTATGAAATAAGAGTTATTAAATAGAACACAAATAAACACAAGATAAACCATATACTTTTTGTTTTACCTGGTACATCTTCCACTACAGTGGAAATGCAGATGCTCTCTAGTCTAAAAATAGCCTGAGAATATATGATGCTATTTCTGGAATTCGACTTTGTAGGTCACATTTGTTTCCATATAGTTCTACAACTTTGCAGCGACTTACGTCATATTTAATGCAGGATTAAAAGCAGAATGCCTGGAAGAGCATTTAATTCCAATAAACAAGAGGGCCATGATGGCCCTGAATCGCTCACCTGAGTACCATTGCTTCAACTGATGTCAAGGTTTTTAAACAGACAAGGATTCTGATATAACTTAATCTAAAACATTTACCCTGACAATACTACACACCAATATCTAAGCAATGGCCATATGGTTTCAAGAAGACTTGGGCGCAGGGTCATTTATCACGTAGGGCCAAGACTTGAAAATCTTTGTAATGAACCATTAGATGCTACTACATACCAAAAATCTAGCTCTAGGCCTTATTGATTCATAGAAGAAGATTTTTTAAGATTTTCCTATTTAACTCTATGTAAAACAAGTGACCCTGTGGGGTCATTTAAACCATAGGGCTATGCTTTGTACAATCTTGGTAGTGGCCCATAAGATGATGCTACATACCAAATATCTAAGCTAGGCCTTATGGATTCATAGAAGAGATTTTTAAGATTTCCTATATACTCTGTGTAAAACAAGTGACCTGTGGGGGTCATTTATCACCATAGGGCTATGATTTGTACAATCTTGGTAGTGGCCATAAGATGATGCTTCATACCAAATACTAAGCTCTAGGCCTTATGCATTCATGAAGAAGATTTTTAAGATTTTCCTATATAACTCTATGTAAAACAAGTGGACCACTGGTGCGGGGTCATTTATCACATAAGCTATGATTCTTACAATCTTGGTAGTGGCCCATAAGATGATGCTACATACCAAATATCTAAGCTCTAGGCTTATGGATTCATAAAGAAGATTTTTTAAGATTTTCCTATATAACTCTATGTAAAACAAGTGACCCTGGTGCGGGTCATTTATCACCATAGGCTATGATTTGTACAATTTGGTAGTTGCCCATAAGATGATGTTCATACCAAATATCTAAGCTCTAGCCTTATGCATTCATGGAGAAGATTTTTAAGATTTTCCTATATAACTCTATGTAAAACAAGTGACCCTGGTGCGGGGTCATTTATCACCATAGGCTATGATTTGTACAATCTGGTAGTGGCCATAAAATGATGCTTCATACCAAAATCTAAGCTCTAGCCTTATGGATTCATAGAAGAAGATTTTTTAAGATTTTTCTATATAACTCTATGTAAAACAAGTGACCCCTGGTGCGGGGTCATTTATCACCATAGGGCTATGATTTGTACAATCTTGGTAGTGGCCCATAAGATGATGCTACATACCAAAAATCAAAAGACTAGGCCTTGTGGTTTCGGAGAAGAAGATTTTTTCAAGTTTTTCCTATATTAGCCTATGTGAAATCAAGTGACCCCTGGGGCGGGGCCAATTTTGACCCCAGGGTCATAATTTGTACAATCCTGGTAGACAGTCATAAGATCATGCTACATACCAAAAATCAAAAGGCTAGGCCTTGTGGTTTCAGAGTTGAAGATTTTTTAAATTTTCATTTTTAAAATCTATTTTTAGCTCCTGTGACCTAATTATGCAATGGACCAGAACCATTTATACAACTTTAGTAGAGCTTCATCCAAGGAACATTCCTGCAAAATATTTTTCAAATTGGCCAAGCCGTTTAGGAGGAGATGTTGTTTGAAGCAATTGTTGACGCCGGACGCACGCACGCACGGACGCACGGACGACGGACGCCGGACAAAAGGCGATCAGAAAAGCTCACCTTGAGCACGTTGTGCTCATGTGAGCTAAAAAGGTAATATTATATTATTAATAATAATATTTACTTAAACTATTGAGAACACATGATGTGAGGATAATACATATTGATAGAACACCTTAAAACTTGTTAAGAGATGCTTGTCAAGAATTGAAAAAACAACAAAAAAAACTCTTAAATAAACAAGAGGGCCAAGATGGCCCTAAAGACGCTCACCTGAGGACATTTGTGCTGACCAAGTTTGAGGAAGATTGAATCAAAATTGTGGCCTCCAGTGTGTAAACAAGGTTTTTCTAAGATTTGACCTACTGACCTACTTTTCAATCGCTTTTTAGGTCTGTTAGATTAATGATCTTCGATAATTCGTTGAAATTTCTGAAGAGAATCGTATACCTACCAAACTGAAACCGGAAATGGAGGGCTGAATAGTTTCCTAATTTTTCATTGGTTAATAATATTATAACCTAAAACGACCGAATGTGTTTTTATTACCAACAATACGATTATCTGTACTTTCATATCTTTCTTAAAGAAAACCTTTATTTAATATACAATTGACACAATATATTTTTTTTTTTTAATACTGATTTTAATATAAAACATATATCAAGTATGTAATTTAAAGTAAAAAGTGATTCAATCAAGGGCCAAATTTTAACCATTATCTAGTCATAATCTCTCAAACTAGTAATATTGCAAAATATTTTTTTTATGATTGGTCTATAACTGAATTATGTGGGTACGGACCACTAGACAATATTTCACATCAAATCTATAGATTAAGCTCTAGGTCTTTTCCTATGTAACTCTATGTGAAACAAGTGACCACTGGTGCAGGGTCATTTATCACCGTAAGGCTATGATTTGAACAATCTTGGTAATGAACCATTAGATGATGCTACATACCAAATATCTAAGCTCTGGGCCTTATGGATTTACAGAAGAAGATTTTTTAAGATTTTCCTATATAACTCTATGTAAAACAAGTGACCCCTGGTGCGGGGGCATTTATCACCATAGGGCTATGATTTGAACAATCTTGGTAATGAACCATTAGATGATGCTACATACCAAATATCTAAGCTCTGGGCTTTATGGATTTACAGAGAAGATTTTTTAAGATTTTCCTATATAACTCTATGTAAAACAAGTGACCCCTGGTGCGGGGGCATTTATCACCATAGGGCTATGATTTGCACAATCTTGGTAATGGCCCATAAGATGATGCTACATACCAAATATCTAAGCTCTAGGCCTTGCAGTTTTGCAGAAGAAGATTTTCAAAGTTTGAGTTTTTAAAATCTATTTTTAGCTCCTGTGACCTACTTTTTCAACCAATCTGAATAATTTGTACAACTTTGATAGAAGGCATCATAAGGATGATTCCTGTGAAGTTTGGTCAAAATCCCTTCAGCGGTTCAGGAGGAGATGTTCTTTAAAGCAAATTGTTGACGACGGATGGACGCACGCACGCACGCACGGACGACGGACAAAAGGTGATCACAATAGCTCACCTTGAGCACTTCGTGCTCAGGTGAGCTAAAAAAAACAAAAAACAAATAACAACAAATAAATAATTAACAAGAGTGTTCTCTGGAACACATGTGTCACCTGCTGAAGCCCAATGGAAAAAGTGTGACAGAAAGACAGACAGACAGAAGGACGGACAGACAGAAGGACGGACGGACAGACAACAGAAAAATTACAGTAGGTGACACAAAAGCTACACAAATTACTTCACTAGATTTCAAATTCCTAAACGCCTTTATAAAAACTGAAGATTACCTCTCCCCAGGCTTTGTTTGGAGGTAAGACTGGGAATTTATCATATACTTCATAGGCGACATTATCCATGAACCACTTGAAGCTTTTACAATTCTTCTCTTTTTTAAATGCCAGTTGCTTGGAGATGTCGCCCACAGGGTATCCACGTACGGACGGCTCTCGCGTGTAAAAATATTCCTTAAATTCATCATCTAGCCATACCTCCACCACCCTCATGTAATTCTGAAATATTTCAGCAATAATGAATAAATGAACATTTATCAATTCTCATCAGTCTTTAAACATCAATCAAAGTTACCGGTAAATTGGTTTAATTGTAGGCTGATTTGGCTATAGATATTCAATATTTATTTTTTATTTTATAAACATATTGCTACCGTTATACAGAACTAGAAGTATGACTGCTATCATTTAAGATGATTAAGAACCCTGCATTCCATCTTGTTTTCATGTGATATCATTGCTGGATGGAATGTGACAGAATGGGATAAACACACAAATCCAATATAGCATCCACCTCTATTAATAGGGAGAATAAAATGTCATTTTTCCTTTTTCTGAAAAGAATTATTATTTCATGATGCTATTTCCTAAGATAAAAAATATGGTACTATGTTAAACTTTTAATTAAAATTATTTATTTAAATAAAGTTACAATCCCCCCCCCCCCCAAAAAAAAATCAGTAGTGTTAATTTCAGAAAAAAAAAAGCTAATATACAGTGCAGATCCATGTAATATTTCATAATAGGTTACATGTTGTCAATGAGTGGTTAGTTATGTATGAAAACATACCAATAAGATGACAGGAATTTTCACATCGATTTTGCCGAAGCCGTATGGCATGTGGTTCCTGTAGACATGCCCCACCCGGGAGCAAGGGACCCACTCTATACTGCCACCACACTGCCAGATCTGGAGGGAAAGAGAGTCTTATAAAGATATACATAGTATATAAATACCAGTATTCTGCAAACTGTAAAATACAATATATGGGTAGGGCTGACATTTAAGACTTGAAACACTTAACCCTTTCCCTCATACAGACTCATTTTGATGCACTTAATAGGTACCACATAAAGCCTGATCTGCAGAAAACCACAGTTAAACTTTACCAAATTTAATTATAAAGTCCTCATTTCCAGACCACTGAGGAGCAGCGAACAGCATAAAACCTGATCAGCCTGCGAGTACTCGCAGGCTGATCTGGTTTTATGCTGTTCGCATAGGTCTTTTCATGGTTTCCTCTATGAGGGAAAGGGTTAAGCTAACTCTTTGTGGGCATCTGTGTGTGTATGTTCATGTGTGCATGATCATTTGAAATTATTTCCATTTTGAACAAGTACAAAAAACACAGTATGCATTTGAAATGCTGATGAGACAATTTGTTATACAAAGGGCCATTGTTTTATAGTCCCATGTTCAAGCAAGGTATTGGTTGCTTATAATAAATGGGAATTTAATACAGGTGTTTTTTTTTTTTATATAAGTAACAGGTTTGACTGTAACAGGTATTTTTTTCTTCTTCTTTTTTCATTCTGACTGATTTATTGTACTGTGTAACCCGGTTTAAATGCGATTGAGGCTTTTCACTTAATATCATTAAAATAAGGTTGCAAACCAAGCCTTTGATTATCTCCCCTCCCTCTTATTCACTTACTTGAAAGGACTAATGGATAAGTCTATTTTGTTAGTACAACAAGTGGATGCCTCTATGTAAACATAGTGCCAGGAAAGGTCTAAAAAATGGTGAATAGGGTCATATGGTATCTTGAAAATACAATACTGATTAAGAAGAGCACCTCAAGTGGATGCCAACACTTGTCTGTTATTTTTTGGGGTTTTTTTCCTAAAGGGGAGATAAATTAGGTGAAAATGGACCTTAGCCTTATGGCCCTTGATTTTAGCTCTTGTGATTGTGAACAAATATGTGAAGTTTACAAAAGCTGTAACAGTTTAGAAGTTATGGTCAAGGTTTTTCATGATGATGATGCCACTGTAAACAACGACAGCAAAGTGATGACAATATCTCTACTTATTTTCTATGAAAAACAGACAAGATGAAAATGGCTGTATTCTATGCAACATGTTGTCCTCTACATTGTGAAAAGGTTCCATTTTCAGACTTATAAATATAAATCAATTTTACTTCAGATGTATACATTTTGTACAGTACAAATTCCTTCCCAGCAAATGGCAGCTATAATCCGTAACATATCCATAAATTCTGATGATACTGTCTATGAAATAATACAACAGCTGTCATAAAGTATTATGAACGAAGAATACATGCATCATAAATTAAGAGAAACAATACTGGTCGAATCGCAGACTGAATAGCTGAGAAAGCATACACTGATGTGTTTCTTGTCCAGACCAGATGGTGAATTGAATGTTCCACAGAATCAATACAGAATGATGACCCTAGTGATCCATAATTCATACCGCTGCTTGATTGATTTATTATAATGTCTCAGCAACAGTATTTTAGTTGAGGACTACAAAAGACATGGTGCTACCTCAGTACAGTATATGCTGTAATCACATTATCCTGACACCAGGCAACCTAGGCTGCCCTCATATGCTGGGTGCTAATGAAGGTAGATATACATATGCCAAGTTTAACATTTTGGCATGCCTCGAAAGGTATTAAACCTACAACCTCCTAGTAATGGGGCAGATACACTTTTTCAGACATGAAACTCTATGTTCATTATTTTTGCCTCTTGTGCAGTTTACAGAGGTAAAAATATGCACAATTCATATAAATATCACAATTTTTTTTTATCCAGTATTCAGCATTCAGAGATTCAAGTACTGGTATAGAGATTATTTTTCAATATGAAATTAATAGGGAAAAAATTAGACTTTTGAAATTTCTGCCTAAGAGAGTATTCTGGTTTACAGCAAATGTGGTTTAGAAAGGGCCGACTGTATGACTTGATAAAGGAGACCCTTATTTGACAACTCCTACCAGGAACTGTCTGATATGACTCAGTGTGTCAAAACATGCCTATATAATTATGGTGAGTGGCTAAACCAGCTGACAATGCCATGCCATGTTAATTCCTCGAGGAATCATGTTACTGTTGGCCTGATTGCAATAAGTCAAGGAGATATTATTGGTTACCTTGAAGGAAAGTTCAAAATTTTCTCCGCCCCAAATTTTAAGCCCTGGGTCATAAGCCCCCATCTCGAAGAAATATTTTCTGTCCATAGCAAATAGGCCACCAGCATGAGTTGGAGACCTGTGAAAAGAAAAACACTTTAATTAAACAATAGTATCATGTTTGTAGGCCTGTGCAGTACAATACAGACTGATGATAACCAAACCTAAGTATCACATTAAACTAAACAGTATGTTACTTAAACATATGGATTGAAAGTTGAAATCAAGTCAAAGGAATGTGTATCAAAAGTAATTAAGGAAGCAAATATTAAATTTGAAATTATCCTCTTCAGGAATGTCTTTTCTTAAATGATAATGTATGTTCCATAATACATAGGTAAATTCTGTTAAACTCTCACACCAACATACACCACACTCAACATTGATGATTTATAAAATCAACTTCTTCATATCCCCACACCATCATATAACAATAACAAGGGGCAGTCTACTACAAGTTCCTTTGACATCTCTAATTAGGATAATCTTTATATATTTTTTTCAATTTAATCCCCCCTTTATTCCAAAATTCTGATTTTCAATGAGTGTATATGATCATCTTATTATAACTGTCAAGCAAGAACTACAAACAAATCATCTGATGTTGGTGTTTGCTGTACAGATTGGTCTGTTGTACGGAAAACACTGACATTATAGATATTCTAAGCACACTGCCTCAAATCTGAGTGTTGTATTCTTTTACAAAACTTTAATTTTTATTCAATTTACCAAAAAAGGAAGTCTTAACCCTTTCCCTCATAGAGGACACCATGAAAAGACCCATGCGAACAGCATAAAACCAGATCAGCCTGCGAGTAACTCGCAGGCTGATCAGGTTTTATGCTGTTCGCTGCTCCTCAGTGGTCTGGAAATGAGGATTTTGTAATTAAATTTGGTAAGGTTTAACTGTGGTTTTCTGCAGATCAGGCTTTATGTGGTACCTATTGAGTGCGTCAAAATGAGTATATATGAGGGAAAGGGTTAATATATCAATTTTCACCCACAAATGATGGACAAATTAGAGAAACAATCAAAGGAAAAACTCAAAATAAATATCACTTCTGGTCTAATAAATAAACCAGGTTTTTTTTCCCTTCTTTATCAGGGACCACTCATAGGTGCCTTCCCCTCTGAAAAATTCTTTAAATTCATGCAGTTTTTTCCCCATCAGTTTTTGCATCTTACTCAAGGATTTTTCTTTCTCCAATGATATGATATTAAGACCCCTTCCCCAACATCTGAGTAAAGGCCCGTCAACATTTGACTAGAAAAGTCAGAAATAAAGAAAAACAAAACTGCAGGATCTATTATCTGGCTCTATTTGGTGTATATCTGTTCTAGTTAATAAGATTATATTATCAACCAAAAAACTTGTTTGTACAAAAAAAGTGGCAAGTTATCATCTTTTGCTTATTTTGCTAACAAGTTATTTCAAATTTGAAATACTTTATATCTGAACGGTAAATGTGTTCTTTCTCAAGACGTTGTTTCTAGGTCAAAGACACTTTTTGTAAAACAATGAATGTTGCACCAGGCAAAATGAACTCAAACTTGAGTGGAAAATGAAAGTTATAGAAAATCATGTCATGAAAACTTTTCCATCCTGTGTGATTTTTTAGTAAAATATTTAATGCACAAGGTTTGATATATGATTTAAACCAACCTCATTAAAATCATATCCTAATTTGCGCTCCTCTGCTATACACAATTAGGTTATGACAACATTGCATAAGGAGTCAGATCAGATTGACCTTGTAAGTAAATTATATGCATAAACAAGTGCTCGATTTAACACCAATTAAAAAGTGCGTTTCTAACTGACTTCTGTAAAACATTTGTCACAGGGTGCAGTAAGTTATCTTCCTTAATAGTATGATACCCCTAAACATATTAAAGATGTTTCAAATCAATCCCATGCCTGGATACTGAGATATAAGCATGAGAGTAACTTGCATGCAACACTTTAATCAAAATTTCTAAGTTAAAAAAGGGGCCATAACTTTTAATATATTCCACCAAAATTTATCTACCTTGATAGTATGAAACCCCGAAACATATTAAAAATGTTTCAAATCAATTGCATGCCTGGATACTGAGATATTAGCATGAAAGTACCTTGCATGCAAAACTTTAATCAAAAAAAAATTTAAATATTCCACATCTACCATGAAAGTATGATACCCCAGAATATATTAAAGATGTTTCAAATCAATCCCATAACTGGATACTGAGATGTTAGCATGAAAATACCTTGCATGCAAAACTTTAACCAAAATTTCTAAGTTAAAAGGGGGCTATAATTTGTAACATATTCTATCTGGAGTTCCAAACCCCAAAGATATAAGCATGAGAGTATCTTGCATGCAAAACTTTAACCAAAAGAGCTAGGTTCACTAACCATAGATTTTTGCCCCAAAATTTGGCAAAAAATAATTTTGCACAAATATCTTTTTTTCAAGTTTTGTTTACAAGTTCAAAAAAAAAATTTAAATTTATAGTCAAATTTCATTTTTTATGTTTTATATTAATGAAAACCCCCCAAAATTATGGAAATTTACATTATTTTGACGATTTAAACGAAGATTAAAGTATCAGCACACTCCAGCCCCAACAAAATAATTTCACCATTTTTTTTGTACTGATGAAAGGTTTCAAATGGTATTGGTTTCAAGTTGGGGCTTACCTGTGCTCTATTTCAAAATTAGATTTTTACTTCATGTTTTGAAGTCATTTTTGACATTTTTTTCATTAAATGCAGACCATAAAGCATGTTAAATATACTCAACGTTATTTGTTTTTGAGTCGGATGATTGAAATATGTTTCGTAAAATAAAAGAAATTATATATTTAATAAATGCATGCACAAAACACATTTTGATGAAGTTTTAATCCGTTTCAAGTGTACGTATATCGAGTATTGAGTACGATACCGTATAGGTACGAGTGTCGCTGTTTTCCACTTCAACAGATGTAAACAAAGATGTGACAGGTAAGATATTGATGATTTAAATGATTTTTAGAAAACAAGAATATATATAAATGATATTATTATATAATGCCTTCAAATATCATTATCAAATTTAGCAAAGAACAATTCGGTAAGTTTTATTTTATTTCAGAAATACAGTTTTTTTTTTATTTTGTCAATAAATTAGTGAAAGACTCGGCTAATGTGAACATTTTGTATGAATTTTTAAATCCGATATTGACATCGTCTGCAACATTTTATACCGCTCAATATTTTGGTTATAAATAAGTACATAATTAAACGTCGGTGTTCATGTAGAGCATGCGTAGGTACGTGGTAGAGTCTCCGTCTACCACGCAGGAACTTCAGGTTCCAGCCTCACACAGATCACTTTTTTTTCTTGTTATTAAAAATAAAAACAACAAAACAATATTTAATTAAAATATTTGAATAGAGTCTGTTTTTTAATGTTTTTCTTTTTCTCTTTTGATTTTTTTTTTTATGATTTTAAGTCAATGCTATGTCTCGGATACTAGGTCTTTGAAAAATGGTAAAACATTGTTTTGCTAAATATCTAGTTATGCAAGAAGTTATAGAACTTATAATGGATAAAATATCTTTGCAGAATGGTAAAAAACTATGCTTGCGTTGTGTGCAAGAAATGGACAAATCAAGGGATAGGGGCCCTCCTACATTACCAGTGAAAAAATTCCTACAGAAGGAATTTGGGATAAGCCCAGCCTCAGATGATACTGTATGCAGCACGTGCCGAACCAAGTTCTATAAACTGTCTAAGTCAAAGACTCCTACCACAAGCAGCAGTAGCATCAGCAATAACACTGATACTAGAGATGCTGACTATGCCCCACCTAATGCAACCTCATCACGGTCAATATGCAGTCCACCATCTGTGAGTGAATAGACTCTTATCAGTTAAATTAATCATTCTTAAATAGCATGTCAATTTAGTTTTACCAGGCTATTTATCCTTGATACCAGTACTAATGGTATATTTTATTGATACCAAAGTATGCTATACATATAATTAATTTTCTTTATAATCTGAACTATAGTATATTCAACTAGATAATATTTTATTCATATTAATTAAGGATTAATGCTCTTGTCGGGAGGGTCAAAGCCTTCATCGAGCACAATATTCTTATCAATGCAGATGTAAGATGTTGTCATGGCCATACTTGTGATGGGTTTATTTTACCAACAGCTATGAATACTATTCATACAGTGTCAAGCAAGTCTCTTCTCAGTCACTCAGCTATAAATGACCTACTTCAAAAAATGCGAATGGCATGTATAGCTCAACAGTCTTCATTGAATTTTGACAGATTAAATGACAATGACTTCCCTTCATTAACTGGTTTATCAAAAGAACAGTTTGATGAAGTTTGTCGACATTTAACAGATAAAGTTAAAAACACCCCTGTTAGATCTGCCAGAACGAGTATAGGACTGTTCCTAGTTAAACTGTATTCTGGAATGTCATACAAACTACTTGCAACAATAATTGGCATTACCAAGTCTAGTGCCAGAAGAGCAGTTGCTACGATGCGACAAGCTTTTATGAGGGGCTTTGTACCTCTTTGCTTAGGCATTGAGGCAATTACTAGAGAAGAGATCATCTCCCAGCATACTCGCCCATTAGCAAAGTCATTGTTTAGCACTGAGAGCAACCTGATTCTTGTGTTGGATGGAACATATATATACATTAATAAGTCCAACAACTTTGCATTCCAAAGACGCACGTATAGTATGCACAAAGGACGTTCATTGATAAAGCCCATGGTTATAGTCACAACAACTGGACACTTTGTAGCAATTATTGGGCCATATTTAGCGGACTGTAAGAACAATGATGCCGCAAATCTCAATCACATGCTCAAGTGCAACATTGACAACATCAAGAGTCTACTGCAAGAGGGAGACGTTTTTGTTGTCGATCGTGGGTTTCGGGACTCCCTGGAACTACTGGCTGATCTTGGGATCCAAGCAAAGATGCCTGCCCTATTGCCAAAAGGGCAGAAGCAGATGTCCACAGATGATGCAAACACAAGCCGGCTAGTGACAAAAGTGAGTTTTATCTCAAACTTATTTAACTCTAATTAAACTTAAAGAATATCCATAACAGAAACATAAGTTCTCAACAAAATACCAAAAAACGTAATTTATACAAGTACATTCAACTTAATAATAATGAACATGTGTCGCTTTTCATTATGAACTTTACATATATGCAATAATACATAATTTATTTTTCATTTTGTCTTTAATGAAGGAACATCCGTATCAAAAAAAATGTTTCTTGATATGTTATATGGCTGTATATAAATTGTTGCTTGAAATACAATCTAATCATGGTACTGTCTTTGTCAGGCTGGTGCACATGTTGTTGGGATGTGTTCCCACGTCTCTGCCATTATATGGTACCTGGCTTATAAGCGGCACATTGAGGGGGCACCATTAGGAGTCAGAAATTGGGGCGACCATCTTGCTGATGCAGCTGTGTTTGATATAGATGGTGACTCAACACAGAGTGAAAATTAAATAAATAATACATGTTAAAACCAGTTATTTTGTTGTAGATTTTCAAAACATATATAATGAATATGTATGCCTTATAAATGTAAATGTATGGATTTGACTGACTTCCAAATTCATAGTTAAAAAAAAGTTCAGCTATCAATTGTTTTTTAAAAACAACAATACTTAAATTAATAAAAATAGCAATTTTCACAATGATTAATCAAGAATCAACAAAAACATTGTTATAACTAAGATATAAACAAACCATTCTACCAATGCAATAAAAAAATAATCATATACATTTTGAAAATGTCTGAATTTCAGATATCTGAAGTAAGTCATTTAATATTATTTCAAAAACCAAAGGCTAAAATGACCTACTTTTTGATCCAACCTG
>CM037791.1:44042782-44092782 GCA_021229015.1 Solen grandis | reverse complement strand
ACCCATTTTCGAAAGGGTTCAAGATATCATCAAGACAAACATTCTGACCAAGTTTGAGGAAGATTGGATCAAAATTGTGGCCTCTAGTGTGTAAACAAGATTTTTCTAAGATTTGACCTACTGACCTACTTTTTGATCCAACCTGACCTATTTTCGAAAGGGTTCAAGATATCATCAAGACAAACATTCTGACCAAGTTTGAGGAAGATTGGATCAAAATTGTGGCCTCTAGTGTGTAAACATCAAAATTATTGACAGACGACAAGATTTTTCTAAGATTTGACCTACTTTTTGATCCAACCTGACCCATTTTCGAAAGGGTTCAAGATATCATCAAGACAAACATTCTGACCAAGTTTGAGGAAGATTGGATCAAAATTGTGGCCTCTAGTGTGTAAACATCAAATTGTTGACGGACAATCAAGTATCCCAAAAGCTCACCCTGAGCATGCTCAGGTGAGCTAAAAAATATCAATATTGTTTTACTTATAACATGTATTACACAATTTCTTATATTTATTGCAATATTAATGTGCCAGTCAAAGATGAGTTCATTGTTTAATATGAACAGTGCTGTCAAATTGGGGATTTAATTAAATAAACAGGTGCTCTAATTAAGAGGTCGTTGTGTCGTCATGGTAACTAGACCTGATTAAAAAAAAACATAATTTCTGAAAACCTAACACATAGTCCTACATACCTTTAGGTTATTAACAAAATTTCTGATGGGGCCATTTTTGGTGGTTAGTGAACCTTGCTCTTTCTAAGTTAAAAAGGGGCCATAATTTGTAATATATTCCATCAAGAGTTATCTACCTTGGTTGTCTGATGCCCCTGAACATATTTATAAACTTTCAAGTCAATACCATAAATGGTTATTGAGATATAAGGTTGATAGTAACTTGCATGCAAAACTTTAACCAAAAGCTGCAACACCAACGTCAACGCCAGGGCGACTACAATAGCTCTCATATTCTTCGAAAAGTCGAGCTAAAAATCTATCCACCTATGAAGTTCCAAGTTGATACCTCAAATACTTTTTTACTTATGCTCAGGACAAAAATTAAGTCTGAAAATACCAAAGGGCATTAACTCAAAAATAAGAAAGCTAGAGTTATCATTTTTGTGCACTGCACTCCTCCTCAATGAGATTTATCCACCTATGAAGTATCAAGTTGATACCTCAAATACTTTTCGAGTTATGCTCCGTACAAAAATGTGGGATGGAAGGACGGATGGACGGAGACTGTTAACCTATCCCCCACCGTCTTCGGCAGGGGATAACAAACATAAATACACACAGAGAGTACAATGAGAAAGTATGAAAGAAAGGGAAAAAAAAGAAAAGATAAAAGGTTGATTCATTAATACCGAAAATTCATTAAGCCGGAAATTTATCCAAGGAGGAAAGTGTCTGGACTAACGAGGTTTCATTGTACATGCTTAGTTCTAGAAACTTTCTGACCTATTCTTGTAAGTAAGAATATCATAATACATGTAAATAGCTTATACAATGTATACACATAACAAGACAAGGAAACACAGGGGACCTCCCTACCGGCACTGGAGGAACCATCTTATACCATCAACAAGGTAACACAGAAGGTTATGGGGGCAAGGATTTTTCATGACCTTCACAGGCACAAAGTACTGATCCAACCCAGGAACTATTGGGAGGGATTTGTATAATTTGTAAAAACTTGTTTTCTAGTTGATTTAAAATAAATAAGTTTAAACTAACGAAATTAAAATTCAAAATTTCCAATATATCTTTCACTTGTCCCTAATCTTCAATTCAGTAAAATGCTATTTGTAAACAAACCATTAGCAACATACATGTGGTTGGGTTTGTTCTTTGTTCTAACATATTAACCCTTTCCCTCATATAGACTCATTCTGACGCACTCAATAGGTACCACATAAAGCCTGATCTGCAGAAAACCACAGTTAAACCTTACCAAATTTAACTAGAACTGTCGCCTAAGGGCTTACTAATACCCCCCCGCAAGTGTTTTTGTCAAACATGGCTTTGGAGCATGCAATCAGATTCTTGCATACAACACTCCATCTTAATACGTATATAGAGGACATATGTGCCAACTACATGGAAATCTAGTGATCCTTTGTAACACATACCTATGGATATACCTATGTCTATGGATAAATATCATTAAGATTCACTGAAATCTATCAATGGAAGAAAATTGTAAAACAAATACCATCAAAGGGACATATCTTTAAAACAGGGGGGAGGGGGGGGGGTAACCCAATGTTATATAGAAAAAGCGCTACTACAATGTCTAAGGTTGAATGACAGCAAGTTTCATTGAAATCCCTCCAGTAGTTTAGGAGGAGTAGTCTGCAGAAAATTGTAAAGCAAAAATCATCAAAGGGGCATAACTATAAAAAAGGGAGGTAATCCAATGGGAGGAGTAGTCTGCAGAAGTTTGTAATGCAAAAATCATCAAAGGGGCATAACTTGGAAAATAGGGGAGGTAACCAAATGATATATAGATAACGCGCTTATACAATGTCTAAGGATCACTGCCAGCAAGTTTCATCAAAATCCTTCCAGTAGTTTAGAAGGAGTAGTCCGCAGAAGTTTGTAATGCAAAAATCTGCCAGTAAGTTTCATCAAAATCCTTCCAGTAGTTTAGAAGGAGTAGTCCGCAGAAGTTTGTAATGCAAAAATCATCAAAGGGGCATAACTTGGTAAATAGGGGAGGTAACTCAATGATATATAGATAACGCGCTTATACAATGTCTAAGGATCATTGCCAGCAAGTTTCATCAAAATCCTTCCAGTAGTTTAGGCGGAGTAGTCCGCAGAAGTTTGTAATGCAAAAATCATCAAAGGGGCATAAATTGGTAAATAGGGGAGGTAACTCAAATGCTATATAGATAACGCGCTGCTACAATGTCTAAGGATCATTGACAGCAAGTATCATTAAAATCCTTCCAGTAGTTTAGGCGGAGTAGTCCGCAGAAGTTTGTAATGCAAAAATCATCAAAGGGGCATAACTTGGTAAATAGGGGAGGTAACTCAATGCTATATAGATAACGCGCTAATACAATGTCTAAGGATCATTGCCAGCAAGTTTCATCAAAATCCTTCCAGAAGTTTAGGAGGAGTAGTCCGCAGAATTTTGTGTCTACAGACGGACGGACGGACGGACAGACGGACGGACAGACGGACGGACGGACAACCTGATTCCAGTATACCCCCCCCTAACTTCGTTGCGGGGGGGTATAATTACAAAATCCTCATTTCCAGACCACTGAGGAGCAGCGAACAGCATAAAACCTGATCAGCCTGCGAGTTACTCGCAGGCTGATCTGGTTTTATGTTGTTCGCATAGGTCTTTTCATGGTTTCCTCTATGAGGGAAAGGGTTAATACAACCTATAAACAGTCTTCTGTTCTTGTTCTGCAATTTAAAGTAAATGACAAAGTCATGAAGATAATACATCAACCATACAGCGAGTTTCTGATCTTTATCTAGACACTTCATAGGACAATGATTCTGTTCCTAAAGAGGCCATGATGATTCAGAATGCTCACGATACTTTGGTTCATGGAACTGAATCTCCATCATTTGAAAATGTTACCATACCTGGTATATAAAAATCAAACAAATATATTGACAGTACTGTTTTTTGCTTACATGACTGACAGTACATGAATGGACATGTCCCATAATGAAAGATAAGACATCGTCCTCATGCTGAAATAATGATATACAGATTTACAGTTGTGATCTGATCATGGCCTACTCTGACACACTGCTGTCACAAGATTGTACACAGACTGTCTTCATTGAGAAATAAGTCTGTTGGTAGGCCTTGGCTTAAACGAGTGGATCTCTATGCCAGGTCTAGTTCTAGATATACATTTACAAAAACTAAAAATATCAATGAATGTGATTATTACCCCAACACAGTGTTTTGACACAAATATAAAGCCTTTTTGATTGACCAGGTATTTCTTTAGCAAATTTTAAGTTAAAAAGGGGCCATACCTGAGTAACATTTTAAGGATTTTACTGAGATAAACATGTATACCTAAGATTATCTAAATCTGTTGAGCCTTTGATGAGTTATCAATCTGACGAGGTATTTTTGGCAAATTCTATGTCAAGAAGGGGCATTACTTTGCCAAATATTAATGGACTTTAGATCATTTTATTGAGATTAACATTTGTATTAAAACCACTAGGCTATTGGGGACGGTACTTGAATCTGTTGGGCCTATGATGAGTTATCAATCGGACAAAGCTAACAGACCAACAAGCTCACTCCTATATACACCCCCTCTAAGTTTTTTCTTTTTGGAGGTGGGTGGGTGTACACTCTGGTCACATGGGGATGTCTTGTTTGTTGCTTAAGTTAATCATCCTATTGAGTATTCCAGTCATTTTTTTGGACTTGTACCTGTAATTCCTGTGTGCAAATCATTAAGGAGTTATACCAGAGCCAATTTAAATACATATCTACCTCCTGCTTTTATTGGTTGTGCATTAACGACTGGTCCAGGAAGGGCTTGGTCGTAGTTTTTGCTAAGACTTCAAAGTAATAATGACAAATTTTGCTTTGAGGTTTGTTTCTCATAGACATGCATAGTGCACTAATCACCTTATCAAATTTACCACCAAGCTGTTACATAAGATAAAGCTGTGCCTTTAAAGACAACAAACATGTTTGGTAATGCAAAACCTTTGACATTTATAGATTTATTTCTGAGTGATATAGCAGCTACTTTATCGTTCAATATAAAGCCAACTTAGGGAATAAATTCAGTATTAGTTATATTATACAATCTCGACATTTGAATATCACTGGTCTACATATGTGTCCGGAATTAACTTATTCTTTTTTATGCCTGTTAGGAAAAAAAGTTCTTACAACTTCTAAAAATCGTCTAAACAGATCCTGGGTTGGACAAGTACTTTGTGCCTTCAAATTTTTTTGCCCCAAATGGTGTGTAAACTGACACACTTTGGATCCACTGTGATGTATTGTTGCAACGAAGGCAGACCTGACTGTGGGTCATCCCTTAGTGGGGCTGGCTCATGTTTAAACTCAGCTGGAGGACAGAAATACAAGGTTAACCCTTTCCCTCATAGAGGAAACCATGAAAAGACCTATGCGAACAGCATAAAACCAGATCAGTCTGCGAGTAACTCGCAGGCTGATCAGGTTTTATGCTGTTCGCTGCTCCTCAGTGGTCTGGAAATGAGGACTTTATAATTAAATTTGGTAAGGTTTAACTGTGGTTTTCTGCAGATCTGGCTTTATGTGGTACCTATTGAGTGTGTCAAAATGAGTCTATATGAGGGAAAGGGTTAAAGGCCCCCTGTAATAAACCTTAGTATCACGCAACTTGACTAGATCATTATATTTCTATCACTTTTGTGTACGATATAAATGTAAATATTCAATCATCCCAACACATTAAGGAATTGAACTACCTCAAACTTCATCTGCACTACACTAAATAGATCACTAACCCGATATTTATAATATATATGGTAATATATGGGTAATACATGTATAAGAAGCATATTATACCTGACCCAATAAAACAGGGGAAGGTTACATGGATGCACTACTTATACTGCTCAAAATAGGCTGATCTGAGCAGACAGAACAAAACTACCTAGAACTATCATTGGATATCATTAATAACCCAGTTATATCACTATGTCTAAGTCCAAATCACAATGTACAGTGTATCTATATATCACTTTTATCAATCTACTTTTATTAATGATGACCTTGACTGTGACCCAATCAAATCAAATGAGCACTTGTACAATGAAAAATGTATACTGCATTTTCTGTTGCACTCCTAAAATATGTACACTCTGAGAGTCACATAGATTAAAATTTGTTATACAAAGTAGTCATATAGATTTAAAACTTGTGGAAGATGCTGAAAAAAGTGTGTTTTCAAGCTTTTCTTGAAGCAGCCTCCTCTTTCACCTAATGCCCTTTGGGAGAGCATTCCACTAATACGGATTTACAACAGCGAAAATCTCTCAGCTCTAGTTTAATCCTTGTTTTTGCAACACTAAGTTGAGCACTGGCTGTAGACCATGGTTTGTATTATCACTAGTTTGTTTCAGCATATTTCATAGATAGGAAGGAGCAGTTCCATGCAGTGCTCTGAACACCAGAATGAGGATTTTAAACATAATTCTTGCACATACAGGTAGCCAGTGCTATGATTTTAGTACAGTCAAACACCTTGGAACAAAGGTCACCTGACAACAACGGTCACATCAGATTCCTCCCATGCATTTTTGTTCTTAAAATTTACTGTAAACAACGGTCACCTGCTATAGCGGTCAACGGTCAGTAATATCATATCCCCGCTGTGATATAGCCCTGCGAACAACAGTTGCTAGGCAACCCGACGGTCTTACTGCCTCGCAGGTCGGCACGTGTCACCAGTTTCCAGAAACACCTAGGGATACGAACGTGCCAGCGGCCATCTTAATACACAAGGGTAATACAATGAGGTGTGATTCTCATTGGTTAACTGGTACGAGATGCTTAGCAACTTCGGGATCAAGGTCCTGAGAATTGAGCTGCTTAATCAGTCGAAATAGGCCCGTTTAATTATTGTTTTTACACCTCTTACAACGGCTACAATTATTGCCCATCTGTTATCAATGGATGAGCAGTCATTAATTTGTCACCCAATGAGAAAAATAAAACAAGCGTCATAGTTTTAATTAGAAAAGCAATCTATTAGGTAAATTGATTTTTTGTTTTGTTTTTTGTTAAGAGAACTTGATTTAATGGTGAAATAAACCTATGGGGAAATCACTCTATTATTATCACAATACAAATGGCCACAGATTTTAAATAAATTGCAACATGGAAGGTTTACATTTATAAACGGACAATTAACGCACGAAATGCAAAGGTAAATTTCAGTTAGAGTCGCAGAAACTGGTTTGTGTAACTGATTTAAGTCTTTAATGAAATTAAAAGAAAATCATAATTATGTTGCTTGTGCACGTTATAAACTTTGTATGAATAACAATTTTCTAAGTGAAGGTTTTTTTTCCCTGTCTATTTGTGATATCAACATGAACATGGATTGTATGTACAGAATATCAAACTTCAAATCTTAACTGACCCTCCGAACAAAGGTCACCTGTGAACAACGGCCACTTTTCTGTTTTCCCCTGCCCAACCGTTGTTCACAGGTTTGACTGTATTTCAGCTCTGCTTTGCCCATCCAACATTCATGACAACCCTAACTTCAGGATTTGGCACTTTCAATTTAATATTCTGCTATCTACGAAGATCCCTTAGCAAAAATAACTATGTGAGTGAACAAGACCATGAACTACTGGTAATGTCCCTGCTGATTTTTGAGGAAAATATTTTTTAATGTTTTTAGAATTCTGAACTGAGTGTTTGTTGACATTTCTTTTTGATGTGCCTATCAAATCCAAGATTATTCTCTATTAATACAACTATGTCTCTCACTTTATGTACACATGTTATATCTTTATACCTGACATATAAACAATGTTGTGATGTTCTGAATAGATATGTATGTGATAAATGTGACTTAGAATTGTTTATCTTCAATATGTGTTGAATAATCTAATTCATGATGTCCTCAAGATAGACAATTAGGGTTTCAAGAACAGTTGTTTCACTTGCATCATTGTCAGCTTAAAAGTTAAGTGCAACAATGTGGTTATCTACAAACCCACATAATCCAACCAAAGTATACGAGGGTTGATCCAAATATTCGTAGACATTTTCGTTCATTCTTTTAAATATTTGCAGAGTGTATACATGTCATAATAAATATCTGTTTCTTCTGTATTACCAAGTGTAAAATTGTAGTTGTAAAGATTATTTTTGTTTGTAAAATATGTGATTGCATTACCATAGTAACGCTTCAGCGCCCCCATCTATTATTTGGTCAGATATTTAAAAGTACAGTCACGTCTATTAAGCGACATGTTGTCTTAAACGACCATTTTATTTACCCCCGAAAATATTTACTCTACATTTCTTATTTATTAAGCGACTTTTGTCTTAAACGACTAGCGACCACTAATTATCATTTCAAGTCTACTAAAATAGGCACGCATTAAGCGACTCTGTCCCACCTTTAGCCCCAGGGAATTATGGATTGACCAGGTGTGTACCGTATTTTCCGCTTGAATGATTCACCCTGAGTCCCCCTGGGTTGCTGCAAAGGACCTGTTAATGACCCCATTGTTTGTGTTACTTAGGGTTTTTCACGCGTTTGCTAAATATTGTTTTGTTATTCGCAACAATAAGACAATAGAAAAGGACTCCTTAAACGCCGAAAGTAACCGCATCTTTTATCATCCGGGGCTATCAAAGGCGCCGCTTCGAATCATTAGGAAAACTGTTTCAATTTGGAAAACAGGAAGTTTTTAATTTAGAAAACAGTTTTAATCAGCTAAATATGTCTCTTTAAACTAGGAAAACTGGTCCTAATTTCAATAATTTCAATACATTTTGTTATCATGTAATAATGGACGTCAAGGACCGGATGGAAATCCGCGCAAACATTAATTTTTGAAAATATTTAGGAAAGACACCAAAGAAAATAGGAAAGACACCAACGAAAATGTTTAAACTACTAAAGCAAGTTAGAGGAAAGGGGTCATTTAGCCAGGCATTTTGTTTAAATGACATAAGATGTTTTCGGAATGGCGAGAATATCTTGACAGCGATCACAGATGTGACTGTTGAGAGTGGCATTCATAACGTCAATATGAGTGCCATGAAGAGTGATAGACGACTGACCTTGAACTGACTGGCATAGGCTAAGGAACGGTACAAAAGTATTTTTGAATATAATTTGAACATTGGACAGGTATGTTTTATCTTATGTGTTTTTGACATTAATTAGCATATGATTAGACTATAACAAATGACCCCAAATTCAGCAATGGAAAATGAAAATATTAAATGTATTATTCATTTTATATGACATTATTTTAAGTTTCAAATAAATAACACAAATGTAAATAAAAAAAAATAAAAAAAGTAAAAACTTTATTGATGTGTGATACTGGGTTTAATAATTGATAATTTAAAATATAACATGACTGTATGGTGTTAATAATTGGTTACCTATAACTTTTGTAGTGTAATTTCATGTACATGTGAGATGCGAAAACCTAAAAGCCATGGAATGCAGCTATGAGCAATTGAATCTAAATAACAAGATATTATAAAAAGAAAAATGTATTCAACGCCACAAACACTGTATTGTCCATGTAGGATGATACTTTGAAATAATGTGAAACATCATCTACCCAAAGAGAACAATAAGATTTCTGTGATGTCAACAACATCATTATCGGGGCATTGTCGTGGGCGATAGTGCAAACATGTGTTTGAAGGTTCATATTTGATATGTATATTTGATCAAGTACCAGTACCGTTCATGAAATAATAACTCTTTATCTCATGAATATTCACATATACAAATTTATGACTTGATGAATATTTAATTACCGACTGTTAATACTGTACGAAACAATGAACTTTTCTTTGTTTTAAACACTGTAGATTTTGAGCAGCAATATTGAATGAGCAATCAGAGGAAACGCTGATCATTGATCTGAGTCTGGTTTGTTTATGAAGGCATCAAAGCACATCTATACAAGGTAATGGTTAAAGGTAAGAGACAAATGCTCCCGAACAAACATAACGTGATGTGACATGATAGAGTCCTGTAAGTCCAAACATTGCAAATTGAACTATAATACCTAGACCATCACTAAAGATCAGAGCCACAACAGCTAAAATAGTAGGTTGTTGAATTCACAACTAGAACTATCACTAAAGGTGATTAACCCTTTCCCTCATAGAGGACACCATGAAAAGACCTATGCAAACAGCATAAAACCAGATTAGCCTGCAAGTAACTCGCAGGCTGATCAGGTTTTATGCTGTTCGCTGCTCCTCAGTGGTCTGGTAATGAGGATTTTACAATTAAATTTGGTAAGGTTTGAGTCTGGCTTTCTGCAGATCAGGCTTTATGTTGTACCTACTGAGCGTGTCAAAATGAGTATATGAGGGAAAGGGTTAACATCTTTGTATCCATATTGTCTTCATGGAATGTGAGTGTAGGACAAGACATTGCAAGCGGGATTTCTATATAGCCCCCCATTTCTGGGAAGTAATGGTATACTTATGACAGATAAATGTTATTTTCTCATCTAGACCAAATTCTAACTACAAATGATATAAGGCTGAAACTAACTGATAAAATGGCTATCTATCAAAATGAAGCTCTCCAAAAATAGTACACATCCTGCTACCAAGAAATGGCATATTTTGCAAAATAATTGTAACACCTGAATAGATAAAACACGAAAACCTGTATGGCTCACTCATATGGTTTCTGGTGGACAACTCTGTTTGTGGGACTTTACTTTCTTTGTAGAGAAATCCCCATTCAAATATTCCACGATAAAAACTGCGTCCATATGTAGGGATATAGCCGAAAGAATTCCATTCAATCTTATCTATGACTGGGACGACCAGCTTAGTCCTGCAAGTTTGTAAGATTATGCATTTCATGTGACTGTGATAAACACATGTAATAAACACAGGAATGGGGTTAGTCACAAGACAGAGAATGGGTCCAGGAATTACGAATTAATATTTATGATGTTTTGAATCAGATTAATGCAGTCATCTAGCAAACAACAAATCTGTCTCAAAACAAAATGAAAAATAAAAAAAAATACTTCTTTTGCATAATGTGTATTTAAATTGATGTACATGAGTACAGAATTATTATTCTTGGTCTCAAATGCTTCAATGACATGTCTCAGCAGAAACCTATTTGGAACTAATCTTGTATTTGTTGGAAGTAAAACCTGGGCCCATAACAGCAGACAAAAAATGGCTCAAACTTGGACAAATCCTGGACAGTCTCTCTGCATATGATTACTGCAGAAGAATGTCTAGCCACTGCCCACTATCTACTGCTTGATGTTGACATAAATACAGTCATCTTGACTGGATTAATGATTTCTCTCTATTTTTTTCTGAAGAAAACCTTCATAAGCATAAATAGGATAAACAATTTCCTTAACTATTCTAATTGCCTAAACTCAGAAAAAGACATATGAAAAAAAAGTGTAATACAGAAGGAAAGTAATTACATTTTTTTCCCAATTAATTGTAAAGATCTAAAATCTTCCAATTTCATGAAAATTTATGTTTTATATGGTCTTGATCAGGACAAGCTTCTATAATTGCAACATCAAACACCTAGATGATCATGACTGCCATAGGTTGACTGGTTGCCAGCAAACTCCACAAAGTGTCCTCCCTTGCAAGCATAAAAATTACTGCCATCATAAATGTCACGTGATGATGGTAAACTAACATCTCCATCTGCTGTCACAACAACAAAAATATTTTTTAAAATGATTTCCTTTTTTACCACGAGGCGATATTTGATGTTTATTAAAGAAAACATACTTAGGGAAATGATACTCATAGTAACAAATTTTTTTTGGAAAGAAGAAAAATTTGCTAAATTCTGTTAATTTTTTACTTGTGGTGGCAGTGGTTATCTACAGCTGTAAGGGGAGGTAACTACTGTGTGGAGTTTGGGATGCCAGTTGTGTGCAGTCAGGACTAGTTGTGTGCAGTCTGGACCAGTTATGTGCAGTCTGGACCAGTTATGTGCAGTCTGGACCAGTTATGTGCAGTCTGGACCAGTTATCTGCAGTCTGTATAGTACCTGTAGGGTTCACTGTTGTGGGCTCGAGTTCTGAGCTCTCTCTGAGGTACCTGGCTCTCCTTGTAGAGAAATCCCCACTCAAAAATGCCCCTATGATGGGCTGTTGCAGGCCCATAAACAGAGTTATAGGCAAAATTGTCCCAGCCTACCCCATCTACTATTGGTACAGTCATAATGGTTCTGAAAAAAACCCAGGTGCTTATAGCAAAAAATAAAAAGGAAAGGTTAACAAAATAAAAATGGAGGAAATTGTTCATTTTTTTTGCTTCCATCAAAAATATTTTGAAAACTGTTTAAATTACAAGACGGCCAAGATGGCCCTGTGTCGCTCACCTGATTAAGATGGCTGTGTTAGGCAAAATGACAAAAAATCTGGCATCTAAAGTGTTTTTCTAACATTTGACTAAGTGGCCTACATTTTGATCCTACCTGAATTTGCCCTCAACTGGGAATTCATGCAGTCATCATTCATATCAAGTTTAATGAAGACTGGGAAAAAAATGTAGGCCTCTGGTGTGTTCACAAGATTTTTCTAAAATTTGCCCTGGTGACCTACTTTTTTTTTACCCTATGTTGCCCAGTTTTGAATTCATCCGAGATTTGATGTAAACAAAACATCCTGACCAAATTTCATGAAGACTGGGCCAAAACT
Source organism: Solen grandis (assembly GCA_021229015.1). Lineage (NCBI taxonomy): Eukaryota > Metazoa > Mollusca > Bivalvia > Adapedonta > Solenidae > Solen > Solen grandis. The sequence goes on along the minus strand of CM037791.1, from coordinate 44,080,355 downwards.
GTAATCTCTAAAGTGTTCACAAGGTTTTTCTAAGATTTGACCTGGTGACCTAGTTTTTGACCCCACATGACCCAATTTCGAACTCATTCCAGATATCATGTAGACAAACATCCTGACCAAGTTTCATGAAGATTGGGCCAAAACTGTGGCCTTTAGAGTGTTCACAAGCAATTGTTGACGACGGACGACTCACGACGGACAAAAGGCGATCACAAAAGCTCACCCGAGGACAAGTGCTCAGGTGAGCTAAAAAATCTAGGAATACCCATCTTTTAAATTGATCTTTGTTTTCAACATTAACTTATAAATTGATACAATTATCATGAAAGAATAATATCAATGAAAGCAAATAAATGTAAAATAAGACCATCATATTTTTCTGATGGAAAAAATCCAATGTAAAACCAAAGAAGAGAGGGATGAGTATACAATGTAAGCAAAAAAGTCGCTGGAGACCTATATATTTACTTAGCCAGCTGATCTTCATTTTTCAATAAAATCAACAGATATAAAAAAAAAGAAGTAATAATTGTAACAGTGAACTGTTACTAAGTCTCCCAAACGAAGTTTCTCCTCAGACAAGCATATACCAAAGTAGTACCACTCAACCTGTCTCATCATGAGGAACAAGAATATACATGGTTTAGGGGTGGGGATGTCAATGGTTTTGAAATAAAGGTCAGAAGTAGTACTATTCAATTCCTCTTTTTATGAGGAACAAAAATATATATTTTTCAGGGTTGAAAATTTGAAATACTTAACCAAAACACATTTTTTTTAATGCAAAAATCCATCTTTGACGGGGATAGGCCCAGGGTCCACCCATTTACAAAAATCAGGGAGGCACCACTACTCATTGAGGACTATAAGCGTGTGAAGTTTTGTAAAGATAGGTTGAGTGGCCTCCGAAATATGGCCCATACAAAGTTGCTGGCGCCAGAGAGAAGAAGAAGAAAATGAGTAAAAACCATAAACTTCCTTTGGAGGACTTAATAAATGAATCCCTTTCCCAAAATCTTAATATTTAGCAGCTTTTGGTGACTATAATATTCAATTTAATTAACATTGTTCTTTTGTAATATTCCACCCTTTCTTTTATATTTAATATTTAAAAGGGGTACTGGAAAAAGAGAAAAAAAAACAAAACTGAAGGTTGACTGCGAAACTGTTTCATCTTCCTCTATATCTTAATACACTTAAAACAGTTTCTAGGTGAGCCTTCAACTTATGCAGAAATAGAGACTTAGTTTTAATTCAACTGATAAAAATAAATTTAAAAACTAGAACTGTCGCCTAAGGGCTTACTAATACCCCCCCGCAAGTGTTTTTGTCAAACATGGCTTTGGAGCATGAAATCAGAATTCTTGTATGCAACACTCCATCTTAATATACAGAGGACATATGTGCCAACTACCTAGAAATCTAGTTATCCTATGTTTTACATACATATGGGTATATGTATGTCTATGGATCAATAACAGTAAGATTCACTGAAATCTATCAATGGAAGAAAATTGTAAAACAAATACCATCAAAGGGACATATCTTTAAAACAGGGGGGAGGGGGGGGTGGGGGGGGGGTAACCCAATGTTATATAGAAAAAGCGCTTCTACAATGTCTAAGGATCATTGACAGCAAGTATCATTAAAATCCTTCCAGTAGTTTAGGCGGAGTAGTCCGCAGAAGTTTGTAATGCAAAAATCATCAAAGGGGCATAACTTGGTGAATAGGGGAGGTAACTCAATGCTATATAGATAACGCGCTGCTACAATGTCTAAGGATCATTGACAGCAAGTATCATTAAAATCCTTCCAGTAGTTTAGGCGGAGTAGTCCGCAGAAGTTTGTAATGCAAAAATCATCAAAGGGGCATAAATTGGTAAATAGGGGAGGTAACCAAATGATATATAGATAACGCGCTTATACAATGTCTAAGGATCATTGCCAGCAAGTTTCATCAAAATCCTTCCAGTAGTTTAGAAGGAGTAGTCCGCAGAAGTTTGTAATGCAAAAATCATCAAAGGGGCATAACTTGGTAAATAGGGGAGGTAACTCAAATGATATATAGATAACGCGCTGCTACAATGTCTAAGGATCATTGACAGCAAGTTCATTAAAATCCTTCCAGTAGTTTAGGCGGAGTAGTCCGCAGAAGTTTGTAATGCAAAAATCATCAAAGGGGCATAACTTGGTAAATAGGGGAGGTAACTCAATGCTATATAGATAACGCGCTAATACAATGTCTAAGGATCATTGCCAGCAAGTTTCATCAAAATCCTTCCAGAAGTTTAGGAGGAGTAGTCCGCAGAATTTTGTGTCTACAGACGGACGGACAGACGGACGGACAGACGGACGGACGGACGGACGGACAACCCGATTCCAGTATACCCCCCCCTAACTTCGTTGCGGGGGGGTATAAAAATAAAGCAAAGTAAAACCCATTGAAAACATGATTATATGAACATAACAAAACAAGGGGGAGATACATCTGTAAACATATAACTGGATAATGACTACCAGATACACTTCCTCTTGGCACTCACCTCTTTTCTGCATAAAACACTAAACGGTATTAAAGCAATATGTTTGTTTTCCAGAAAAAAAAAAGACCCCCACAAGCCCACAACTACGAAGAGTTGGATATAAAATGGTAATACAATCCCAATGCCAATGTTAACTTTGATCTTTAAGTATGGCTTTAACCTTCATACTACATGTTTGAAACCTAAGCTCTGCATATTGCCTCGGGTTTTTCATTAAACTCTGATTAGGGATTCAAAATATACAGAGCTAACATGATATACCAGTATCATCTCAGTGTGACATTGACCTTCAAGTCACCTGAATACATTGCCATACGGTCACAATGTAGTTGACACATCATGTGCAATTTATAGAATCTACATATTATCAAAAAGCGATCAGGGTTTCAAGATATACAGAGTGAGATCGGACAGACAAGATAATGATGTGTTTCCATCATATATATATATTGGGGATATGACTGGGCTTCCTACATCATTAAAGGCTTGAATCTGGATGCATATAAAGTAATGAAACAGTAATAAGACGATATAAGAGCAAAACTAACAACAATGTTTTAGCATAAAGCATTGCACTTAAATACAAATTTCAAAAATCTTTTACAACAAAAGAACAAACTACTCCTCATCTTCAAACAATACAAGAATTCTAAATATCCATGTAAAACTGACACATGTCTTTTACATGATGAATATGGTCCACTTATGATAACAAGCTAACCTTCCATCAAACTTATTCAGTATTAGTGTTTGGTAATACTTTAATATGTTTTTCATCATTACTGTTTATCTTACAAAATAAAATACATATTTAATATCTTAACACATATTGTTTGTCAGTAAGGCATGGTTACTGTTTATTACCAATGCGCCATTTACTGCAACACTTTGTGAAAAAAAAGAATGATAGAATGACTGTTCCTACTTCAAATAATTGCTTAAATAATACTTAGCTCTAAGTAGTTCACAGAATTGTAGCTGAGAAAACCAAAATATCAAAGAAGAAACCAGTAAAACATAACTGCCTACCTGTCATATGCAATCTACTCAATAAGGGAACCAGCCAGTTCCTGTTACATTCACAATGAGCATCAAGGAAGACAATGACATCCCCAATGGACAACTCTGCCCCACGGGTTCGTGTGCCGATGAGACCCAGACGTTCTTCATTGCGATATAACTTCACAATTTCTCTACCATGTTTCTTGTTGAAATCCTTTATATAATCCTCCAGCTGACCCTTCAAATGTTCTGAAAAAAAGATTTTTTTTTTACTTGGATTTTTTAACATCCCTCTGACAGAATTTCAATCATTTGAGTACTTTGTCAAATTGAATATGGTGCTGCCTCAATGCAATATTGCACATTGGAGAAGTGGCATGATACCACACCCAGTCACATTATCTTGACACTGGGCCAACCAGTCCTGGAATGTTTACTGGTAAGTCACATTATCCTGACAATTGGCCAACCAGTTCTGGAATGTTTACTGGTAAGTCACATTATCCTGACAATTGGCCAACCAGTCCTGGAATGTTTACTGGTAAGTCACATTATCTTGACAATTGGCCAACCAGTCCTGGAATGTTTACTGGTAAGTCACATTATCTTGACAATTGGCCAACCAGTCCTGGAATGTTTACTGGTAAGTCACATTATCCTGACAATTGGCCAACCAGTCCTGGAATGTTTACTGGTAAGTCACATTATCCAGACAATTGGCCAACCAGTCCTGGAATGTTTACTGGTAAGTCACATTATCCTGACAATTGGCCAACCAGTCCTGGAATGTTTACTGGTAAGTCACATTATCCTGACAATTGGCCAACCAGTCCTGGAATGTTTACTGGTAAGTCACATTATCCTGACATTTGGCCAACCAGTTCTGGAATGTTTACTGGTAAGTCACATTATCCAGACAATTGGCCAACCAGTTCTGGAATGTTTACTGGTAAGTCACATTATCCAGACAATTGGCCAACCAGTTCTGGAATGTTTACTGGTAAGTCACATTATCCAGACAATTGGCCAACCAGTCCTGGAATGTTTACTGGTAAGTCACATTATCCTGACAATTGGCCAACCAGTCCTGGAATGTTTACTGGTAAGTCACATTATCCTGACAATTGGCCAACCAGTCCTGGAATGTTTACTGGTAAGTCACATTATCCTGACAACTGGCCAACCAGTTCTGGAATGTTTACTGGTAAGTCACATTATCCTGACAACTGGCCAACCAGTTCTGGAATGTTTACTGGTAAGTCACATTATCCTGACAATTGGCCAACCAGTCCTGGAATGTTTACTGGTAAGTCACATTATCCTGACAATTGGCCAACCAGTCCTGGAATGTTTACTGGTAAGTCACATTATCCTGACAATTGGCCAACCAGTCCTGGAATGTTTACTGGTAAGTCACATTATCCTGACAATTGGCCAACCAGTCCTGGAATGTTTACTGGTAAGTCACATTATCCAGACAATTGGCCAACCAGTTCTGGAATGTTTACTGGTAAGTCACATTATCCAGACAATTGGCCAACCAGTTCTGGAATGTTTACTGGTAAGTCACATTATCCAGACAATTGGCCAACCAGTCCTGGAACTAAATGTATGTAATGAGTACCAAACAAGAGAGATACACAGGTACCCTTTTTTTACAACCTTGGTTTGTCAAGACTAGGTGTTGAACCCATGACTTTCCTATTATAGGACTGACACTGTTACAACTCTGTCACTGACACTTCACGTGAGAATGACATAAAATGATCAAATGAGTGATTCAAGCACATTCAGAAGTGGCAAACCAAATTTTGAGTTCAAACCACCAGCTGACAGAATGACAGTACGTTAAAAAGTTCAGTAAGTTTTAAGAATTTCCAACTTATATTCAAGAGCTACAATTTAACTAATAAAAGGTAAATTCAGTTGCTCTGTCAAACTGATATTCTACTACTTTTCATTTTAACCTGTTTCTGTGATCTATAAATAGTACAAAATTCACCAAATCAAAGCATCATTCGTAAAGAAAGCCAGTAATGAGCTTATGCCAAATATCCAACACTGAATAGGAAAATAGTTTAAGAACCTATCGGTATGGGTAAAAATATCATTTTGGATAAGGCCGTGATTATGAATAACACAAATTTAAATTAATAACACAGTGTACTTTTGAAGACAAACAGGAAGGGACAGGTTCAGGACCACAGAAGTATATCAAATAACACCAGGTTTTGGAATAAGGGATTTTAAAGTGACTGGGCTTTGACTGTATTATGCTTAAACAGTATCTAAGTGTTTCTATGTGTCAATCAAACAGAGGTCAATTAAACTTGTCTCAATGAAAATAGAATTGATTTTCATGTTTGCTGTAAACATCTGAATTATAGTTGCAAATGCTTGTTTGGAACCAGAATATGGGGTTTTTAGTAGCCAATATTTGCTACATGCAAATATGCTATATTAAAAGATTTAAAGATAAAGAAGTGTGGCAAATACAGCTAGGACAACCTTTGGTCATACCTCATACCTTTGGTCCTTTCATCATATACATTATAAAGCTATAGTTACTTCCCTTGCAACTTTAGCTAGTTTAAACAAGAGGGCCAAGATGGCCCTAGATCGCTCACCCGAGAAAAGTATCATTCATTGCCTGTACAAAACAGATTGCTTTAGAATTAAGATGATGAGGTGAAACAATGTTCAGGAATTTTCTGACCCCATCCACAAAAGATATCATCATGACAAACATTCTGCCAAAGTTTGAGGATGATTGGACCAAAAATGTTGCCCTCAGAGTATAAACAAAACTTTTCTAAGATTTGACCTACTGACCTACATTTCTGTCCAGCCCCACCCATTTTCAAACTGGTTCGAGATATCATCATGACAAACATTCTGACCAAGTTTGAAGAAGAGTACTTGGGGCAATTCGGCTGGAAATCAGACATGGCTGTGATATTATGCCCATATACACTGTCAGCAAGTTTGAAGAGGATCAGATCAAAACTATTTGAATAGGAGTCCAGACACTTTGATGTATGCCATGGGTGAAAACATAATACGTCCGTTAATTTCACATATTTTCAACAAATCAAAGGCCATAATCCAGGAGTGCCTAGGGCGACTTGGCTGGAAATCAAACTTGTCACAGATATTATGCCCATACACATTGTCAGCAACTTTGAAGAGGATTGGAACAAAACTGTTTGAAAAGGAGTCCAGACACAGTAAATTTTTCACATTTTCAACAAATCAAGGGCCATAATCCAGAAGTACCTGGGGCGATTTGGCTGGAAATCGACTTGTCCAAGATATTATGCCCATAGACACTGTCAGCAAGTTTGAAGAGGATTGGATTTAAACTGTTTGAAAAGGGGTCCGGACACTGTTAATTTCACATATTTTAAAAAAATCAAGGGCCATAATCTAGGAGTGCCTGGGACAATTTGGCTGGAAATCAAACTTGTCCCAGATATTATGCCCATACACATTGTCAGCAAGTTTGAAGAGGATCAGATCGAAACTGTTTGTATAGGAGTCCAGACACTTCGATAAACGCCATGGGTGAAAACATAATACGTCCGTACAAAATTTGTACATGCGTATATTAAAACAGGCTGGTTACATCTTGTTTTCAATTGATTTGAATACTGCTAGGTACCATGGTGATTCAGCAATTCCCATATTGAGATCTGCTGTTGTTGGGAATCCAGCAGGGGGCAGTATAAGCAGTAGGCAGAGTCCTATGGGTCATGTGACTCATACCCTTGTATGTAAGTCATGTTCTTGTTGCAAACTAGGAGAACTGAATCCACCATGGAAATGCTATGAGGGTTGCAGATTGTATCCCTCCTGTGCAAAGGCTGCTGAGGAAGACAGGCCTAGCCTCCAGAGATTTTGAAGCCCTGCTTTATTGACTCTGGGAGGTGTTGGAACCCCTTGATTAAACCTTGGGGGTTTGGTAGCAAATTATTACCACTTGGTATGTAGGACTGTGTTCAGAAAGACAGAAGCTTCAGAGCAATTAGTCTTCACAGAGCATAGCCCTGAAGCACTAGTATTTGGAGCACTTTGGCTTCAAAGAGCTGGTACTGAAGAGCCAGTCTTCAAGGCGCCTAATCATCACAGAGTGTGGGGCTTCAGAGCGCCTGGCCCTCAGAGAGCTTAAGGATGCAGGGAGCCTTAAGTGAATGTGGCATCTCTAGAGTTTACTTCTCATACATACAACAGCCTTCATATGTATATAATGACTGCATTTTTATAGTGATTCCTTTACACCCAAATCATTGTCTGATCATTTTTTAAAGTGTACATATTTTAATCTCACGCCAGTAAGGCCAACCAGAGTCACCTTTTTGCTTGTTTGTATATAAGGACATGTAGTGCAAAAGGAAAATTTACATATAGCTTGTCGCAAAAACGTTACAGAAGGAGGAAAAGCTAAACGTAGTGAAAGTGTTCCTTTTAACTGAATGTGTGCTTTATACAAGTTTGCTGTAAGTGAAGAGCACTTTATACGCATAAATGAAATCAGAAATTTGTAATTTGATGGAATGCAGCAAGAAGGCATAGAAGATTCTAAACAATATAGCCCCTATTCACTTTGTATCTTATATAGAAGATTCTCCACTTCAAAAGCAGAAACAGTGATTCAATAATAACAACTAAATTAAGTAATATAATTTTTTCTAATGATCAAGGACTGGCATAAATTACCTTTGTCACTAAAGTCATCCACCATGACCACCTCTTTCAGGAGCTCCTTGGGCGACATGTTGACAATACTGTGGACTGTGCGCAGCAAGGTGGACCAGCCCTCATTGTGGAAGACCAGGATCACACTGGCGGTGGGCAGCTGGCTCATCTCTGGGTATTGCCAATACTTACACCTACAAAACATACATCCACAGTTACACGTGTATTACAGTCACCGGTACGCAGCAGACAACCAGTCTCCAACCATCCGGTTTCAGAATTCCGCTACTACAAGTGATAGAAACACTATCAGAATCATTTGTCTTGCCCTGAAGATGGATAAAATTTTAATGTCTGTCATGTATTAATTGTTGTCCTAAAAGACATTTTTAAAAGTGTGTGCCCATATTAGGGCTGAAACACTTACCCGGGTACCAGCTGGTAATGGTATGATGAATACCTGGGCAAAAATAATGGACTCATTTCAGTCCTAGTCCATATTACCTGAATTTTATAGGACAATTAACAAGACACTGGTTAACCCTCATTAGAAGAATTTTAAAACTCTGACTGCAGGGCTCTCTGTAGTCAGTTTATATCAAGGGTCAAAATTGTAAAAAATTGTAAAAAAACAACAACATTTTTTTTGTGTGTGGATTTTTTTTTATCTTTTCCTTCTCATTTTAATGTAAATATAACTCCTGACCATTAATTTCCCAGGGCCAAAAGGCACAACTTCTGAAATTTCAAGGGTCAAATCACTGTCTCCCGAGTCAAAGGAGAGCCCTGTCTGAGGTAAGTTTACTTTTGTGTAATTTTCTGGAGTATCTTACTCCCTTCACCAGCACTTGTTGCACTGGCAGGCTGATGATACTAGTTAGACAGTCCCTGTTTTTACTACCCATACATAAGGAGTCAGAACTTACTCATCCATGCGGCTGTCAGGAATGCTTCGGTCTAGTGAGATCTTGTCGCTGTTCACCATGTTAAAGCCAAACTCGCGCACACTCTGATCTGCCGCGGATTTCTCTTCCATTGAGGTATAGACTGCAGCACCATTCTCACCTGAACAGTAATAAACATACACATGTTAACCCTTTCCCTCATATAGACTCATTTTGACACCCTCAATAGGTATCACATAAAGCCTGATCTGCAGAAAACCACAGTTAAACCTTACCAAATTTAATTACAAAACCTCATTTCCAGACCACTGAGGAGCAGCGAACAGCATAAAACCTAACTCGTAGGCTGATCTGGTTTTATGCTGTTCGCATAGGTCTTTTTATGGTGTCCTCTATGAGGGAAATGGTTAATCATATGTTATACTTTAATGGCTACATTTGTTGACCCTTAACCCCATGAATATTCATAAACAGAAGAAAATCACTTAGGTGGCACCTCAAAATAGGGACATGAAGGGACATGAATTTTGTAATGTGGCCAAAATTTGCAGTCTGAATCATTTTATATATTTATATGATTGCTGGTCTCAATAATGGGGGCACCAGGCTAATGTAAAATGTGGACACTGATTTGGTCACAATTGCAATGTGGGCACTTGTTCAAGAGAGATAATTCCTTTCCACTATTATCCGACTGATTGTGTAAAATACCCATGTAAATTGAGCAAACCAATCTGTGTATTCTGCAAACCAGTCTGTGCGTTTTCATGCAACTGACATTTTGTTTTGTTTTGATAGCAATACATGAGAGGCTAACTGACATCTGTCCCAGGTGTCACTAATTACAATATAGAACTAGATTTCATTCGTTGATACGAATGATAGGACTTTCTGCTACATTTGTCAAATACTTAAAAGCAAAAAAAGTAAGAGGATATAAAATTGCAGCCTTTAACTTGCTTTTGTATGGCCATAACTTAAATGAACTTTGATAAATAAACCGTTTAACTTGGAGGAAATGGCAAAAGTAACTGAAAATCATTTTTTTTATATCGATTTATTTAACTTGGACTACTTTTATAATCTATGTTACAAATCAAATTTATTTAAAACGCTTACAATTCGAATTCCATCCTGTACCGCGTACAAGAGTGTTTAGACAACGTCAAGTTTGATGTCACAGGCATAAGAAAATCAATGAAATGAAATATTAAGTATATCAAGTAATTTTTTCATGCTCCTTGCAACTTTGCAACATATAGAAATTAACGCGTAGATATATTAACATTCTTTTTGACATTATGACGTCAAATAACGTTAATCTTCACAGAATATAAATAAGTCTTAAAGACTAATATTCAGTCCAAATATCAACTTTCTAAATCATCTCGAAGCGATATTATATGTTTTTGAAATTTGACGTCAATGTTTCGAAACTTGGATTCGCCATACAACCATTGCCTTTTCGTCTTTTCGAATTTGTAAAACAGGACCCGGGATACACAACTAGAGCGTTACATATACATTCTTTGAAATTTGCTTAAAATCGGTCCAAAAATAATGGCTGTACACGGCGTAAAACCTTTTTGTCCTGACGTCAAATCTGATGTGATATAACGTCAAATTAATATGAATTACATTGCATTTTAAAGCATTTCTAAAGTATATACCATAAGATTTCATGGTCCTGGGAAGTTAACAACATATTAAATTTACGCGTATATATCAGAAATAATTTTTGACCTTATGACGTCATATGACGTCAAATGACGTTCATCTAAACACTCTTGGAGACTTATTTACTTTCCAAATATTAGATTTCTAACTCATCTGGAAACGATTTTATACGTATTTAAAATTTGACGCCAATGGTTCGAATATTGGATCCGCCATAAAACCTTTGCATTTTTGAATTTGGAAGAACGGACACCGGGATGCTCAACTATAACCTAATATACACTTTCTGTGAAATTTTTATGAAAATCGGTTCATAAACAATGGCTGTAGACCGCGTACAAACTTTTGTAGCATCTGGCAAGTGTAACGTCATATGACGTCATAGGCATATGAAAACTGTAGAATTAAAAATATCAACATTTGAAGCAAAATGTCATATAATTTCCATTTCCATGGACCATTTTAACATATAGAAATTTTCTTGTAAATATTAGAAATAGATTTTCATGTATTGACGTCATCTGACGTCACATGACGTTCATTTTCACAAAATCGTTCAGTCATCCATAATCCTACACAATGTTCAAATATCAATATTCTATCTCATATGGGACCGATTTTATAAGCATTTGAAAATTAACGACCTCGGTTCGAATCTTGGATTCTCCATAGAACCATGGTCTTTTAGAATTTTGAAAAACGGATAGCGGGATGCACAACTAGATCTTAATATACACATTCTGTGAAAATTTGATGAACATCGGTTTATAAGTAATGGCTGTAGACCGCGTACAAACTTTTGTAGAATATGTTAAGTGTGACGTTATATGACGTCATATGCTTATAGAAATTATTGAAATAGAAATTATATCGTGTGAAACATATGCCATTAAATTTTTATTGCTCTTCGAAAATTTCAACATATAGAAATAATCTTGTTTATGTTAGTAATATATTTTCATATAATGACGTCACGTGACGTCATATGATGCAAATTTTCAAAATATTTATAAGACTCCGAGAGACCTACATACTGACCAAATATCAACTTTCTATCTCAAATAGGACTGATTTTATAAGCATTTGAAAATTTACGACCTTGGTTCGAATCTTGGATTCGCTATAGAACCTTGGCAATTTCGAATTTTGAGAAACGGACACCGGGATGCACAACTAGAACTTAATATACACATTCTGTGAAAATTTGATGAAAATCGGTTCATCAATAATGGCTCTGGACCGCGTACAAACTTTTGTAGCTTATTTCACGTGTGACGTCATATGACGTCATAGAGATATGAAAATCATAGAAATCAATATTGCAGCAATTGAAGCATGTGTCATTAAATTTTCATTGCCCTTCGACAATTTCAACATATAGAAATATTCTTGTTAATATTAGAAATACATTATCATATAATGACGTCACGTGACGTTATATGACATTTATTTTCACAAAATGTTTAAAACTTCTAGAGACCTATATACTGATTAAATATCAACTTTCTATCTTAAATAGGACAGAATTTATAAGCATTTAAAAATTTACGACCTTGGTTCGAATCTTGGATTCGCTATAGAACCATGGACTTTTCAAATTTTGAAAAACGGACACCGGCATGCACAACTAGAACTTAATATACACATTCTGTGAAAATTTGATGAAAATCGGTTCACAAACAATGGCTGTAGACCGCGTACAAACTTTTGTAGCATATTTCATATGTGACGTCATATGACGTCATAGGCATATGAAAATCATAGAAATCAAAATTTCCTCACGTGACTAATAAGTCATAAAAATTTCATCGTCCTAGGAGTATTGCAACATAGAAAAATAAGCGTTTAGTTAGGAAGAAAAAAAGAATAATAATAATAATAATAAAAAAACAGTACAAACCCAATAGGACTTTCTGCCGAAAGGGCAGAAAGTCCTAATAATGGATCCCTTTTTCACTGTCAGTGTCAGTGATATTTGTGCCCTATGGTCAATTAAAGTGAAAAAAAGAAGGACTGATTGACATCACTGTTTTGATGGCAATATCTGCAGAAACAGTCTTTCAGATGGCATTTAATAGGGCCACATATTAAAGAAATAAGGACCACTGAAATGATAATAGATCTAGAAACAAGAAATATCTTTAAAAAAGATATTCGGCGTAGGATGAAAGAAAAACGAGATTTCCAGTCTTCTAGAACATTCCCAGGAAAAGCGCGCGAAAGACCGACACACAATAAATTTAGTACGCTCTAGAAATAGTTCAGTATTTTTTCTATGAAACATACTTATTTATAGACGGTAATACAAAAAATTATATCTGTAACTAGGCTTGTTTGATATTTTTCATATCATTATTGCATATGACAATTATGATATAAAAGCGTTATTAGTTGTTTTGGTTTTGGCGAATTAATTTTCAATGAGAGCATCTCGGCAGGCTGGAAGAATTCAATATACATAGTAATTATGGGGTTTCATGTCATAACACGGTGGATTCTTTTTTGTTGTTTTAAATCATTTTCACAAAGTAGCATTCCTCAATTGATGGAAAAGGATTGTATTTAACTTACTGAAATCACTTTCATGTTTACATCAAAAAGAAAAGTAATAACACCAAGCTGAATGATATATACAAGCTGCACCCCTTATTTACAGTAATTTTATAGTCCATAACGATGCGTTAACCAATAACAGGAGTCCTTTTATTCAGCTTAGAATTATTTACCGCTGTTAGCGTACATTTGATTGGTTTAAGATGCGAGTTGAAATCGAAATTATACAGCTACGCCGAAAAAATTAATTGTCCATAGGTCTGATTTGGGGACAGTATTCTTATAATTGCTTAATGACACAATGATAAGCATACTGTCTTCACAAAGGGCAATCACTAAGTGCACTTTTTAAATTGCATTTATTCATTTTGCTATGCTCCTGTTCACTCTGTTTATCAAAACCATGTTTATGGAATGAAAAGATATTTCTCTTAAATCAAAATATCAATATTAATTTTGATATTCTATGAACAAGTGTATTATAAAAAAAATTGGTTTGTTTATATTATCAATTAATTATATATAATTACAAGAAAAACATACATAATATATTATGTACAAACAGTAGATAGGTTGTCAAAGGGACATTATACATGCACCTCTGCAGATGTCAAACCTTGCTAAAGGCCAACTTTTAAATTAAAGCCACTTTGCTCTAGTCCCAAAGGTAGCCTTAATAGCAAGGTTCTACTGTATCCAATTATTACTTCATGAATATTTATAAACTGATCTTTGAATGGAATATGAAATGATAGATTTTCCTTTTCCATGCAGACTGTGTAGATATTGTATGAGTGAACAGAGGAAGCTTCTGGAAGGAGCAGTCTGATCTTGGTCTCCTCCATTTGCAAATACATCAGAATTCCATTTAATTTTATCTGGGTTCTATCAGGACCATTGAAAGTCTTGAAAATCCCAAACTATCCTTTCCAAGTGGGGATCAGACTGGTAACCAATGGATGCATGGTCAAACACTACCACTGGTAACTTTGAATGGATGTACTTTTTTAGTTCCTTTATGGATTTTAGCAGCACTTAAGTTGATACTTTTATTCAAGAATCCTCGTTTGAAACTAGGAATAATTTTTTTTTTTTTTTCAAAATATTATTTTGTTTTTACATTATTAATTACATTTTTTTAGATCTTCATTGAGTGGTACTTAGCCATATTTATATCGCTAGATGACCTAACCTTATCTTTACTAAATATTTCAAAAGTTAAAGTAAAAAGTATATAGATCAACTAAAAATGTGTCCGGAGGACAAAGATGCCCCCACCCATCGCATTATCCAAAACAATGGCCAGCACACAGGAGTGCAAGTCATGTCCTGCGTAATATATCCATGAAGTTTTAAGTCTGTAGCACAAATACCTTCAGAATTACCTGTGTCACAGTTTTGGGGTGGAAGATGGACAAAAGCAAATCTAGATATGCTTCACTTTTTGGTAGGGGACATAAATATACCAAGGTGCACAAGTTCATGTCTTGATTAATATATCCATAAAGTTTCAAGTATGTAATACAAGTACTCTCAGAGTTATGTGTCATGGAGACTAGCTGTATCCTGGAGATTAACATGTATGCATGTATGTTTTCCACTGTGTATTCTTACATAAAACAGTTTTCCCTTTATATTTTCAAATAGGGGTATAGATACAAGTTTTGAAAAGTTTGGAGGTCTTTACACAATATGAGAGATCAAAATGGGCAAGTTTTTGTGCCAGGGAAAACCCTGAAAAATATGACATTTTTGTTTTTTCAATCCTTTAAAAAAGTGATCCCATGTCTTTTTAAACACAGCCCAGTGTTCTAAACCCAAGCTAAAACTTGGGATTGCACTTCAGTTACAATGGAGACCTGATATTGTAGATAAAATCTAAGGATGATACATGGATCAAGAGTTTATCTATCTGATATATCACAGGGATTTACTCAGCTGTTGCCAGAGTCACAATCAGAATGATATATCATTCCTTTGACATATGTGAAATCAGTCTGTATCAACATATGGTGCAAATGGCTTCTTACAGTACAACTGAATGTCAATATAATTAGTTTGGTCAAACCTCTCTTTCACTCAGACAACAAGCAACAGCCTGGTGTATCCCTACACAACAAACTAATTTGCAGTCTTTGACATTAACCACAGGACAGAAACTGGCTTGATCTGTCCATAAATGAAACTAAAACTGTAAGCCAAAGGCTTATGGATACTCTGCCCACCCCATTTCACCCCAAACAAACAGACTCAATTTAATTCTAACCAATGTTTCATAGAAGAAGATTTTTGATATTTTCTATATAGAGCTATATAAGGAACCTAGGCAACCCCATAGGATCCTCATTTTTCAACTTTATTTGAGCAATTATGATAGACAGTCATGAGGTGACCATTTGTGCTTATGAAATTATATTCTGACAATTGCTTTCACATTTTAAAGAGGAATTTTGAAATTTCTATATAGAGTTAAAATTAGAAAAAAAAGTTGACCCACTAGGAGCCTCATTTTTAAGGAATCAACTTCATTTTAGCAATTATGGTAGATTACTATGAGGTGACCAATAGTGCCAATTAAAGTAAAATTCTGTTGGCTGCCATGGCAACCAGTTCTGCATGTATAAAGTTTATTTTTTTTTCACCCAAGGATCATCCATGCCAAGTTTCATCAGTTTCTACTGAGTGGTTTCAGAGGAGATGTCATTTGAACGGATGCAGGGTGATCCTAACTGTAAAATGTAAAGGTCCATCTACTTAGCAACTGACAAAAACAAAGGCCCATAACTCTGTCAACTTTAACGAAGGATTGATAAAAATACCCAGGTGTGCAAGTTCATGTTCTGAGTTATATATCCATTAACCCTTTCCCTCATAGAGGAAACCATGAAAGACCTATGCAAACAGCATAAAACCAGATCAGCCTGCGAGTAACTCGAAGGCTGATCAGGTTTTATGCTGTTTGCTGCTCCTCAGTGGTCTGGAAATGAGGACTTTATAATTAAATTTGGTAAGGTTTAACTGTGGTTTTCTACAGATCAGGCTTTATGTGGTACCTATTGAGTGCGTCAAAATGAGTCTATATGAGGGAAAGGGTTAAGTTTTAAGTCTGTAGTACAAATACTTTCAGGGTTATGTGTGTCACAAAGTTTTGGGACAGATGGACGGACAGACATATGTACGGACGAACAATGGCAAATCTATATCCCCCCCCCCCCATTTTTGGTGGGGACATAAAACAAGAGGCCCAAGGGCCAAACGCCACCGTGAAATACGTTAAGTGATTTTTTCTATAAGGAAATCAAATGACAAACCAGAGTTTTCAATTATTTTTTCTATTTGTTGCCATGGCAACCAGAGTTCTTCATGGATCAACTGTATTTGAGCAATTTTTGTAGAGGCCCACCTAAGGATCATACATGCCAAGTTTTATCAAATTCTGTCAAGCGGTTTCAGAGGAGATGATTTTCAAAGTTCTCAATTATTTTTTCAATTTGTTGCCATGGCAACCAGAGTTCTTCATGATCAACTTATTTGAGCAATTTTTGTAGAGGCCCACCAAGGATCATACATGCCAAGTTTTATCAAATTCTGTCCAGCGGTTTCAGAGGATATGATTTTCAAAGTTTTCAATTAGTTTTTCTATTTGTTGCCATGGCAACCAGAGTTCTTCATGGATCAACTTTATTTGAGCAATTTTGTAGAGGCCAGCGGTTCAGAGGAGATGTCTTTTAAAGCAAATTGTTGACGACGGACGACGGACGAAGGGTGATCCCAATAGCTCACCCTGAGCACTTCGTGCTTTGGTGAGCTAAAAACCCACAAGGTTTAGTATGGGATACTGTTAGTGAGCAATCATATGAAACTCATAGATGAAAATAAGGAAATAGTAGTTAGTAAACAAATTAACATGATTGCCAGAACTGTAAAGGTTCATTATTGACAAAACAACAAACCTATCAATCTGTATCAAATGCTATAGCTGTCAATTATATAAAAAGGTTCAGTTCTGACATAATGACTCAAAAATTAAAAAAATATGGACCATCTATGACTCATGACCCTACACTTTATCAAGTTTGAGGAGAAAAGGTTCAAGTATTCCCTAAACCCTGATCAGAAACAAAGTGTTCTAATGACAGAAAGACCAGCACACTGATAATATGCCCGCTCTTCATCACAAAATAAAACATTCTTACGTTTGAAACCTAATTTTCGCTCTTTGTTTCATAACTCATTCAGATGTAAAGACATCCCAAAGACATCCAATATGAAGGCTTTGTATTGCAATGTCACTGTGGAAATAACATACTGTATTATGGGTAGAGTGCTATGCAGTTTGATACAATACATACTGGATTACGGGTTGAGTGCGAAACAGTATGATACAAAACATGCTGAGTTAGGGTGGAGCGCTATGCAGTATGATACAATACATACTGTGTTACGGGTGGAGCGCTACACAGTATGATATAATACATACTGTGTTACGGGTGGACTGCTACGCGGTATGATACAATACATACTGTGTTACGGTGGACTGCTACGCAGTATGATACAATACATACTGTGTTACGGGTGGACCGCTACACAATATGATACAATACATGCTGTGTTATGAGTGGACCGCTACACAGTATGATACAATACATAATGTGTTACGGGTGAGCAGCTATGCAGTATGACAGGGCGCGAAATTAACACTAACGCACTCGCAAAATGCGAGTTGAATTTAGAAAATGCGAGTTGAAATTTGAGACACACGAACAAAATTGCGAGTGCAAATTTCCAAAGACTCAAGAACAAAATCCAACATTTATTCTTTAAAACATAAAGTGTTGTCTTATTTACGATGCACGATTTTGTTCTGTCTGATCTCATTCTCATTAATCGCTCGGGTATTCATTTCTACCATACATTTCCATGCCCTACTTTCGTTTTTCACTGCACATATCCCATTGTGTCCCCGCTTCGCACAGACAATTACCGAGAAACATAGAACCAGCACGTTTGCTCCCGGCTTCCAGTCTAGCATCCTATTTACGCCGCATACGAGAACCAGTCCATTACATAGCAACCTGTCGTCACGAGTAAAGCGTCTGACTTTATTCATGATTATTCAGCAATTTTCATTACAAAATGTCAAAGAAAATAACTGAATTTTTTAAGACGCCGTCAGGTGGTTTGAATAAACGAAAGGCGGACGATGCATTTGATGCAAGCTGTGAAAATGAGACAATTGCGTCTCATGAAGAATCTTCTACATCGGCAAAAAGTTCGACGTCCAAATCTGATCAGATCTCAACAAAACCACAGTCAAAAAAACCTACGGCAACATTAAAAACTATTGCCAAATGGCAAAAAGAACTAAATATTACTCTTGGTCATCGAATGGAAAATGATACTGTGGTTGAGATTTGGTGTACAGTGTGCCGTGAATTCGCGACTGATCGCACATCAACAGTAAGTTTTGACAATTGATGTTCAGTCAATAAAAAAAAAAGATTTCTTTCGTCGCATTTTAAAAATATATAGAGTAATTCGTCCTTTTTTATTGTAATGAATTTAACTATTTTAATATACAAATTTGCCCCTAATAAAAAGCTGACTTTGCCTTTTTAAAATATAAATATAAAATCCAATTGGTCTTTTTTTTTTTTTTTTTTTTTTTTTGATTGAATAAAGACGGCATATAAAGATATCACTAGATCTTGATAGGAAATGGGATTGATTTACCCCATCTTTTAATGCTGAAAATGCAAATAAGTTTTGAATGCTGATTGGCCAGTCCACTGATTTTCTGGGTTACTTTCATTCATAATTAAGATTTGAAGAGTAAATTTTTAACTACAAATAATTGGATCCTTATTACTTAGTAGCTGAGTTTCTTCATGTTTCTGAGCAAAATCCAAATTGCTTTGAGAAGTTTAAAAATGGGCTTTAGGCATATGACACTGTGCCAATTTAACGGAGCTCATGATTTAATACATTCTAACAATTGTTCTTTTTCAGTTTGTGACTGGGTGTGCCCATGTGAAGAAAGAGTCTGTAACTCATCATAAAGCATCCGCCTGGCTACAGTAAATTGATCAGCACACAGTCTGTCATGAAACATTCTTATTTGTTGTTGATTACTTTGAATACAAAGACAAACACACACTATTGGTTGTTGTTTTATTTCAATAAACATTTTATAAAATAATTAATAAGTCGATCATAAAAAAAGCCAGTGAAAAACTAATTTAGCCAGTGGAAAAAAAATGCACTGGCAAAAAAATGCCAGTGAAAAAAAAAGTTAAATTCATGCCCTGTATGATACAATACATACTGTGTTATGAGTGGACCGCTACACAGTATGATACAATACATAATGTGTTACGCGTGAGCAGCTATGCAGTATGATACAATACATACTGTGTTACGGGTGGACCGCTACGCAATATGATACAATACATGCTGTGTTATGAGTGGACCGCTACACAGTATGATACAATACATACTGTGTTACTGGTGAGCAGCTACGCAGTATGATACAATACATACTGTGTTACGGGTGAGCAGCTATGCAGTATGATACAATACATACTGTGTTACGGTGGCAGCTATGCAGTATGATACAATACATACTGTGTTACAGGTGGAGCGCTATGCAGTATGATACAATACATACTGTGTTATGAGTGGACCGCTACACAGTATGATACAATACATACTGTGTTACGGGTGAGCAGCTATGCAGTATGATACAATACATACTGTGTGACGGGGTGAGCAGCTACGCAGTATGATACAATACATACTGTGTTATGGCTGGACCGCTACGCAGTATGATACAATACATACTGTGTTACGGGTGGAGCAGCTATGCAGTATGATACAATACATACTGTGTTACAGGTGGAGTGCTACGCAGTTTGAAAAATACAAAGTGTATTACGGCTGGAGTGCTACGCGTGATGAAACAATACATACTGTATTACAGGTCAGTTTTTTCAACACTAGCTTAACAGATATCTTTTACTGTTACATTATATAAAATATCTGCATGTGTGAAGCTATGTGAATAAAAAAAAAATAATTCTTTAACACTCAGCCGCTCTTCTTGCAAGCTTTCCCAGTACAATTGTACAAATTGTATAAAATCTTGAGGAGTTATCCATGTCAGTTTTATAACTTCTACAAGGTCATCATCAGTCAAGGTTTGCTTGCTGGAAATCAAGTTACCTCCTAGTTCAGCATCAGGGCAGGACTTTTTCTTGCTGTAGCATAATTATTGTCTCCTGTGGATGTGGAGACTCTCTGATGCCATGGAAAATGGATTACTTGACTCAGGAGTTTATATTTTAGATGGGGTGTCGCACCAGTTCAGTTTATATGGAGAATTTGTGATTCTTTCTTCTTAGTTAAAACATTGTTCTTTAAACACAAGTATTTTGGACATGGTCTACTGTGTTAATTCCTT
Source organism: Solen grandis (assembly GCA_021229015.1). Taxonomy (NCBI): domain Eukaryota; kingdom Metazoa; phylum Mollusca; class Bivalvia; order Adapedonta; family Solenidae; genus Solen; species Solen grandis. The sequence continues at coordinate 44,059,521 of CM037791.1, read as the reverse complement.
TTATTTTGTTACATACCACCCTTTTTTATTGACTCTATGACTGTCACAATTCTTTTAATGCAGTTGTGTCCCATTTTCAGTTTAAAAAATGTGGAAAAGGTCCATCCCACTGCAATCTAAAGGAAGGACATAGAAGTTGCTAGAACTGCCATTGTCATGGCGCAAATACCCCACCCCCCACCCCCCATGTCGCTTTATCACAGGGATTTTAAAATGATGCAAATGAGGGTTACAGTTTTTGGGCACTGCATTTCCTTTCAATGAGATCTATCCACACATGAAGTTTCATCTTGAAACCTTTTATCCTTTTTGAGTTATGGTCTGGACAAATATGAAGTATAACAAGAGGGCCATAGAGGCCCTGGATCGCTCATCTGAGTAGAGTTATCCAAGGAAAATCTGTACAAAAATTTTTTGAGATCTGGCAAGTAGATTTGAAGGAGATGATTTTTAAATTTTTCATAATTTTTTGCTTTCCAATGCCATGGCAATTAGAGTACATGGATCAAGTTTACTTTAGCAACTTTTGTGAAGGTTTACCCAAGGATAATCACTGCCAAGTTTAATCAAATTCTGTACAGCGGTTTCAAGGAAATGTTGTTTATCTAAATTTGATACTTACTTATATGATTAAAATAAAGATCGCATTAGAAGATAAGCACTGCATGAATTGTTCGATTCATGGAAAGAGTAGAACATAACTTAGTACAATTACACATTCCAGATCAAAGACAGTGACCGCCGTAAACAGTGAAGAAGGTATGCACAGTCTATAGAAGGAAAATAGTTTTTTTTCCCAAAGATTTTCACCTAAAAGTAGGAATATGCACTATACTTGCCATTTTATGGTAGTTTTCACAAGTATCACACTTTTTTCTTTTTACAGTTAGTATTCTTAAAAAGAAGTTGTTATAGTATCATCGTATTAAGCTGGTCAAAAATTAACCAGTGCTATATTTCTGCACAATCATGTGCGACCTACGGTTTGATTTGTTTACTAGTATTGGATGGCCACTCTTCGATCAGCTGATAGAATACCTTAAGATATGAATAGCAAGGGGTTTTTTGTGATTTTTGTCTATCTGCGTACCGCAGGGGTTTTCTTAAGTGGATGCCCAGTTGCCTGTGCCGGGTTAAAATCACCATGAGCAAGTGATTTTTCTAAGGAGATAGCCCGCTGGGCAAGTTTATTTTCGTAAATGAAATTTTTCGTTTTTTTTTATTTTTCTACATTATATAGGGGTGAGTTGCTTGCAAATTGTGTTTGATACATGTTAACTAAAATTCATCTTAATACTACACATATTTAGTTTTAAACATTAACAAACACTAACTAACTTAAAGATCGGACAAGCTGTTTTCACTGGGGGCAAGTAGATGTTCAAAGTAACTTGCCCGCTGGGCAAGTGAAAGTCAAATCCTTAAGGAAACCCCTGGTACCGGTATGCTTTTCGATTTCATTCAATCTTTCACACGTAGCTCAAGTGACAAAATTCTTAGTCAAAAAGAGGCCATAACTGTGTCCAAAGTTTTGCCAAAAGTGGGACATGACTTTCATCTTATTTGGATAAAATTTAGAACCAAAAATGATTTGTAAACCTTTTCACAATACCCTAAATCCACCAAAAAAGGTAAGCTTAAAAAGAAAACTAATTTTTCTATATATGTTTACTTTGTTGACAATCCATCGTAACAATAAAAATTACCATTTTTATCATTTGATCTCAAATGTCTATCCAAAATAAGACTGAAAACGGTGTGGGCAACTATGTTTTTGATTGTCCGATGTAAATTAAATGAAGATCTTTTAAAATGACTCCATCATACTATCCAATACAACATGGTTTAAAACATAAATAACATTAATTAGTTAAACCTTAACTCACACAGAAGCCTTCTGAACACTTTTGTTAACTGTGTTTACTTAATTTTGTAGCTCAGATTCTACCAGTCTGCATGGCTAAGAAAAATCTTTATATATACAATTTAAAGTTCAGCAAATTCATAATTTATTCATGAAGTCATAAAATCTGTACATAAATATTCATGAGGTAAAGGGTTAATATTGTCATATAATTACAACAAAGCCCATTAACATCAAAACACAGGAATATGATTGATCTTCTCTGCTTACCTGGACCGTGACGCACCGCATAATTTGGTTCATAGTTGCCAAGCACACCGGGTCGGAGGACTGCCCTTGGTCCATACTTCTTCTCTGAAACATTACTACTGGCCTGCAGGTGTTTAGCGTCCACTGGAATGTCTATTACATTCTTCTTCGGATCTTTGAATGGCAAAATATCCTTCACATCTTCTGCAAGCTACAAATCAAAACAAATTCATTGTTAACTTTGATAAACATAATTTACCAGAAGGCGCATAAAAATCATAAAGCACTTTCATGATCATGCATAAGAATGATTCCTATGGTAATAACCCTCCCTTACCTTGTATGAGGCCTTCCTGTTGTTTTGACACCATGACATTATGTCATATAGATTGACATTAAGCCTTAAAAAAACTTTTTAAATATTTCTGCCAGTTACCATGAAAAGCAGTGGAGACAAAATTTGCACCAATTCTCCACAACCAAACACACACTTGCAAAATAAAAACAAGAGGGCCAATCGCTCACCTGAATTCAACTGCTAGAGAGAAAATGCTTAAGTAAGGAAAAAAAATTACACATAATAAATTGTATAGTATTTAATTTTTTTTTAATCTTTAGTTCTGGTGGACATCTTGGTAGGCAGACCTAAATGATATTAGCTATTTTTGATCAGTACCACCTCAGGATCATTCCTGTAAAATTTCAGCAAAATCTGCTTAGCGGTTTAGGAGGAGAAAACGTTTAAAGATTATTCTATTTTTAGCTCTGACGGCCAACTTGGTTGGCGGACCGGAAAGCTTTTAGCTTTTTTGTGCAGTATCACCCAATGATCATTCCTATTGAATATCATTAAAATTGCTTAGCTTTAGGAGGAGATGTCGTTTAAGATTTTTCTATTTTTAGCTCTAGCAGCCATCTTGGTTGCTCAGGTGAGCTAAAGAAATATGACAAGCAGACAGACTCAGTATGAAAGCTAATTATAGACAAAGAAAACTCCAAGATCTGAAGAAAGAACACGTGAAAACTTGTACAATTATGCTGCTTTTGCATATTCTGAGTCATTAAATCTAAGAATTTGGTTGAGAAATCTATCTCTACAGTCAAACAATATACATTTAGGCAACATCTTAAAGACAAAATTAAAAATGTAACTGATAACAGACACAACATAATTTGAAAGCATTACTATTAAGTATCAAAAATACTGTCTGCAGCACCGCTTACATACAAAAATCCACCTGGCCAAATATATACGTGCAGAAACATTTCAGAATTTCTAAAGTCAGATTTGTCAAATAAATAAAGATACTGGTATAACATATAAATAAATAATAAAAATAATTCAAATACAGGGTGAAAGTTATATTTTTATTCAAACATATATTTTGAGTTCAGATTATTGAAAACGGCATTGCATGTGACTATTTATTTGTATGTTCAACAAGTTTTGATCTTCATCATTATGACCAAAGATATTCTATAAATAGAATGAAATTGGGTCACATGACCAAAATTTCTCAGCCACAGAATGAACCGTGTGGACCGCCATCTTTATTTTAACCGGCGAACATGCTTGTTTCAAAGGTGATTTTACATTGTTTGCTTATATCATGCTGTCTTACAAATAGGTGAGTTTATTCCCAGTGTTGTGATCAAGTAAATTTTAATATAACATTTTCTTTGATTTTGGCAATTTAATTTGAAGTCACAGAGTGACAGACTAATGAAACTAAACATGTCATCCAATGTTTTCTCTAATAATGGCTGAATGGTGATATTTATTTTTCATCAATTTCTCGCAATCGTTTCGTTATTATGAAAAGACTTTTGTTAAAAATTGAAACTTTATATGTGCCTTAATAAACTGGAACAAGAAATTTTTCACCATGTGATTTGTGTCTGCTATAAGTGCTGGAAGTTTGCAAGTTTTTGATTCTCATCACCATTTTATTTGTGTAGAAAACAGAATGATGTGATTTGCATCAATTTTTCGAAAAATCTGGTGTAAGGGATATATTTTTCTTGTTTTTTTAAACTTTATATGTGTCTTAATAAAATGGAACAAGATACTTTTCATCAAAATGTGATTTGAACCTGTTATATTAGTGCTGGAAATTTTCCAGAAGTGTTTTGTAGCCATTTTATTTTTGTAGAAAAAACAGATACTGGATGCTATTTTATTCATGATTGTCCGATTCTTAATGATGTATTTTATAGTTTTGCAGAAACATTTGAGAGTGATGATTTCTTCAGGACACGTGTATTCTGCGAGTTAGCACTGGACGGCTCAGTGTGATACAAATGTATATGTGTTTGTTAGGCTATGCTGATAAATTACAGTCCAGCTAAACAAAAAGACTATGCATTACCATAGTATCTTTTTATTTCATGTGTTTAAAACATAACTGTCAAGTTTGTTGGTATAAATATTTCAATTTTTTATATGAATGGGTCTCATCAATTTCTGTAATTGGAAAGAAATGAAAAATCTGATATTTTCCTAGGAATCCCCTGCAATTTACCTACAGAGTTTTTCAAAGTGGAGGACAATTGACACACACAGTGTATATTAAACTTTCAATAAAATGATGAAACAATCAGGACTTGGTCAATTTTTTTTTTTTTCCACAAGTAAAAGTTCAAGATACAATGGGTGTCAACTATCTTCTTAAAATATTTTGTATTGTTTATTCTATTTGGCATACTGGTTCTGTCAAATATCTGATTTTCATGTTTCTCCCAACTATAAAACGCTTCACATGACAACCACTACATTTCGAACTTGACAATAAATGCCACACAAACTGTTTCCACTCTATTCGTAGAACATCTCCTGGTGGAGGACAGTTTTCCACCATTGAGTAAATATATCTCAAGTAATAATTATGTATACAGTACTAAAGGTGTACACCACAAAGAGAAAAGAATGATCAAATAGTACTCTCAGTGTTCACCATGTTGGAAAATATTATTAAGCAGTCATAGGTATGGATCGCTATTGTACATCGCTCATTAAGTTTAAAGGATTATAATCATATTATGAAACTCTTAAGTTATGGTTTAACCCTTTCCCTCATATAGACGCAGGCTGATCAGGTTTTATGCTGTTCGCTGCAATTTAACTGTGGTTTTCTGCAGATCAGGTTTTATGTGGTACCTACTGAGTGCGTCAAAATGAGTCTGTATGAGGGAAAGGGTTAAGGCGGGTTTATCACTGTTTGAAAGAGAGATTGATATGACCTAAATTTATTCGAAATCAACTCATTTATTTTCAGAATAATAAAGATATAAAAGCAAGTTCTTGATGGATTGCCAATTATTTTCTCCTGTTTAGGTAGACAGAAAATCTTGAAAAGTAAAAGAATGTATCAATTTATGCATGCAAGATTACAAAAGTATTCATTGTATCATATTCATGGTATTTACTCAAAAAGTTTGAAAATTCTCGATGGAAAACTGAAACATCAGAATCGCAGACGACATTTGGCAAGGCAATTAATATAACTACATTGACGCATGCACACTTGTATTTGACCAATCAGCGACAAACAGATGCAAACTTCCTACCTACAGCTGAGGAAATCAAATAATCAGGAAATCTGTCGTTATGTTTCATAGTCCTCTAATATAAAGGTCCTGATATGACTAATAAAAAACATGTAATGCAGCCAAATGGTCCATATACATACATCTTTCTTATATGCTTGATGATACATTAAAGCAGGAGCTGATTCATGGATCGATTTGTGATTTGCAATTCGGATCGGATAGCCATGTGGCTTGCAATCCACATCCCTACTTATAACGATAAACCATTATTCCAAGTGTGAAGGCATTATCAACAACAGTTAGAATCTACTAAACTTCATGTACGAGGGGTTGGACTTTCTTAATATCTTTTCAATGTTAATGTCAATCATAATGATTTCTTATCCTAATTAATTTTGTTGTATTCTCAGAACGTGTTTCAAGTTAAAATGTGATTCGGAAATAAATAGCGTTTTTAAGGTTTTACATAAAAAAACATATACGCTCTAAGTGTGAATGCAAGGTTTTACCGTATACCGTGGTCTGAAGCAGCTTGTGGTACAAACTGTACAAGGACGAATAACACCGTTTCTTTGGTAGTTTCTGTATTACGAAAATGAACGAGTTCAATTTTTCAATAAATTTGTTGTTACTGTTAATTTTATTGCTTAACAAAATCTAAAACCTGCATAGATATGATATAAATGTATCAATTTTCATTCACATCTTAGAAAATACCATAATTGTATTTTAAATTTTCATTGTTACAATAATGACCTTGAAAGAAATTAAAAAAAATGGCTAACGGCGACAACTTGTTTTCCTTTGCAAAATATAGTTACATGGAGTATGGATTTGTCTGTAGAAAAGGGGATGCATGTGTCTAGTGAGCCGGGTTGGTGGTATAACATAAGAAGGCATTATACTGCTACCAGTCTGTGAACAATCTTGTAAAACATCAGTAGTCTGGCATCAATCCTTCTGTTTCCAAGGGAACGCCACTTTAACTCACTTAACATATTTGTGACACTGTGGGGGAGTAATCATTGGTAACCCGTCAAGCAGCTCTGTCCTGTACCATCTCAATCTTTTGGACATTTGACTGTGTATGGGGACTCCACACTAAGCTACAGTACTCGAGCTGTGGTCTGACAAGGTTTTGTATGCAAACTCTCTTATGTTTTGCTGTTTTATATATATGAATAGTCTTCAACACAAGTCCTGGAATATTTTGTGTGGTATATTGTGGTATGTACCGCAGTATTTACCTAAAAACCATGATATACCATGGTACAGTTTCAACCCACTGTTCCCATCCCTAGCTAAGCAGCGCAACCTAAAAACTAAAACCAAAATTTAATTCAAATTCAGTACAAAACTTTTAATTTGGTGATAAAATTCCACGACATGACATCAATTTCTTCAGTTACATCAAATATGTTTGTTGTTTTCTTTTCTGGCATCATTTTCATGAATGTATGGCGAAACCATACCTTAACAAAAATGCAGTATAGTGAAAATTGATAATCTTGCCATTATCAAGTTCTGCCATAACCTTGGCATGACACCAACTCAGACATTTGAATAAAATGAGGCAAGCCAACCCAAGGAAAGCAGTTTCATAGTATTTCATATGAAAATGACTTCGTATATTCAATGGAAGTGAGAAGATCTACAAGAAGACTCAGGGTGAGGACAGAGGATGATAATCAAAGCAAAGTTAATTGACGATGTCACGACATGTCTTAACATGGATAGAAGTGATCTTGTCTGCACGTTGGACAAGTGGAGGCCTGGAATTCAAATCAGTCATATTTTGCTTCACAAGGACAACTCTCCTGCACACACAGCCTCCGACATGCACCTAGAGATGTTGTTGATGGGGCTAGGGACAGTACCCAATCCTCCATGTTCCCAGAGCTTTGTTCCTATGGACTTCACAATATTCACGGGTATTTCATCTCAAATAACAAGTTTTAATCATTATTGTTAATTATGAAAAATAAACAACTGCAATAATAATAATTATTATAATAATATCAATAATAGTAATCATAATAATTAATAATAATATAATTTCGATGAAAGCTGAAAGACAAGTTGCAAGGTAAATAGTTTGAGTCAGTGACTGAACTGCTCAACAATACGTAACAGATTATATCAGACCTTTGCGGGACGTGGTTCTGTAACGTGTACAAGCACTTAATTAACTGTCACAAGGGATGAATGGAAGTTAGTGGTGATTATTTTGTGAATCAGTTAAAACGAAAGGGCATCTCAATGTTATATTTTATGTTTCTAATTTTGACAAAAAAAGTTGACATTGATGTCGTATTTATAGACTGCGCAAGGAGCATGATGATGTGTTATTGCAGCGTTTTTTTCCCTTCTTTAATCACCTCCCCAAAACGGAACCTTTCCCAAAGCCGACTGGAGTCTTCCCAATTCAAAGCACCAGACCTTTCCCAATACCCAAAACTACCGTTCCCAACAACTTGCTGTCCCGTTTCCTAATCTACAAAAGAGGTTTTTCGCTAAAATTATCGTACAGTAAACCATTTTGTATGAAGGGAAGTAACTCTAACCATCTATAATTGGTTCCGCGTTTTAAACTCGTCCATTTTTGAGATTGGTTTCCGGTCAATACTTGCGAAATAGAGAATACAAAATAGAAATAATGAGCCACAATACGAAGTACTACCGTATGAGGTTACAAACAAACTCGGAGCCGGGCACTCGTTCTTTGCGAGATTTTGGGTTCACGTCAACTGAACTGAATGTAAGTAATGAACAGCCTCCCGCACTTTCCGCGGTGAATCAGACTGAAACTGAAATTGAATCCAGTCCCTCTGACGTATCTGGAGTGCATTCAGAAGCTGTCATTATAGCACATCACACATTTCCTCAACCTGAAACTGTATCTGGCCCCCTTGTTACAGAACTATCCAAACATCATACAAACATCATACAGAACAACCTGTAGAAAATGTCTCTGAATCATCTGTCTCACAATCAGCCATGAAGAACTTGGACTAGCTCTGTTAATAATTGAAATAAATCATTGTTCATCAGAGTCATATTTGTTTAAAACCTTTTTGAAGTCCAGTGATGATCAGATTGAAGTGATATGTTATTAGTCTTCAAGTAATAATAATATTTCAAATGCAGAAAATTTAATTCCAACCTCAATGGAACTTTGGCTGTCATTGGAAATATTTTTTCTATCTTAATGTTGACATAAAAGTTACATCACTTAAAGCTTTCCTATAAAGGAACTAGACTTAAGATGCTTTTTTAAGCTGAATAAACCCCAGGTATAGATTTAAATGAATTTTGGTTAAAATCCCAATCTTCCATTATTTTGCGACTAATTTTTTTCCCAATTTAAAGATTTTACGATGCGAAAATTTCCCAATTGTAGGGGAACTGGACTCTTTCCCAATTGGGAAAAAAAACAAACGCTGTATTGTAAAACCATGTTCTTAATTTGTATAAAGATATATTCACAAGAATTTCAGAGTTGTTTGATTAAACATTCAAAAACGAAATAACAAACTTTCAGGCTGATATTCTAAATAGTTTTTATGCTACGTAAAAAGTCCACATTTTTGGATAACCCCTTCTAAATTGCAATTATAAATGTGAGAGTAAGATCATGCAAAGTGACATGACGTAACAACCATGAATCCTATATGGCCCCACATAAATATGTGAAGCTGGAGTATATTTAAACTGTTGTATCTTACCTTATTCCAGCTCCTGTATTTTAAACTCTCCTGTCGATTCGTGTTGTCTAGCTTACTAATGAAGTATGGAATTGTAAACAAGAGCACGAACGTCACTATGCCCAATTTTATTAGCAAACTCTTCCTGAATCTAACCCTCATAATTTAATCAGATATGCTGCGTCCAAAGTCGCTACCTTAAGAAAGCATACAGTCCCTCTTTTTGCCCCTTTTGTCAAATTTGGGAGTCTTGACACTTGTCAACGTGGCTAGGTGTGATAACAGATATTTGCCTAGTTGGAAAAGCAATATGCGATGCTAAACTTTTCCTAAAAAGAGAGTCAACTTATATTCAATCTATCATGACAGTGAATGCAAATGCCAATGTACAGCGTATGCTGTATGGAATATACGCTATATGGTTTTCATCGATCTGTTTGTCCACTGTTTGGATTCCCCCATGTTTCATTTCAGAACGAGGCGATTTCCGGGAAACCCCAAACGGTGTACTAGTTAGTTTTTCATGTACATAATTTCCATAACATGCGCATGCGCAAAATATTATACGTACAAATTATAATCTGTGAAGCATGTTAATCTGGGGAGACAAAAAGGCATAAATAAAGATGGTAAAACGTTCCCTCGAATAAACATTATTATAAGGAAGCGAACTGTAACAGTCTTTCAATATTACGGAGACAGTGATATAGCCTACTGCAGATATTTATAATGTTTAGCTCGAAACCGATTATATGTATACTTAATTTTATCCATTTACACACGTTTGGCTTCTCACTTTTGAAAAACAAAGTACTATAAAAAATCTTGAACAAAGTTCATTCTAACTGAATGCTGAAAATGGACTACATATATTGCCAGACTTAAATGCAAATTTATTTAGACATTTACTGTCTGTTAAATTTTTAATGGATTGTTTTTATATTGTTTCGAAGGTCCTTAAAATCCAGCAAATGCCATTATTTTTCACAAATTTAGTCAGAAAATAAAAATCAATACATCAATTGGTTTGTAATTATATGTAGAATAATTAAATAAGCTTAAGACAGACATTTTTATCTTTTATTAACGATTCTTTGCCAATGAAACTTTAATGGTTTCATTTGGCCGACTTAAATTTTGGACATTTTTATTAACAGCTGCAAACTTAAGAAAATCATAAAAAATATTATTTGGTAAAGCCAATTTTAAGGAGTGATATAATAATTTTCCATGACATATCATGGCCACCATATAACAATACTGTATTTTTAAAATTATTTATATGGAATAGACATGTACATATACTATCACCTTGGATTGTGTTTTTACAGTGCAAAATTGTAATATGTACCTCGGCATTACATGGTTCCTAGGATGTTACTTATCAACGTGCATAGGAATGTTTGTAGAACAGATGAAGCAATTTGCGCTTTAGTTCATAAAGAACAAAAAAGGTAGGTATGAAGCGTTTTTGCCTGAAATGTTTGGCATTTAATATCAGAGCTGATACTACAGTATATAACGGTAAAATGGGCATGGTCTGATATAGATATACCTACAACAGCTAAGATATTATGATTTGTTTTACTTTAATCTCATGCGAAATATTTTTTTAACTTGACATGTGTATTCCAAGACAAAGAATAATAATCGAATACATGAATGGCAGTACTTATATACATTGCATTATCTCCCTTAGTGAGCTACATGGGATAACTTCAGTGAGCTAGGTAAATGGTGCCTTTCGCCTGTTGTTGTGCTAAACAATATCGTAACTGCGATAGTAAAGAAAGTTTATAAAACTTAATATTTACTTATAATGGTAGTAAAATTTGATATCAACAACAAACAATGAATACGAACGTGTGTTAAACCGCAGAGAGAGAGAGAGAGAGAGAGGTTTCTCGATTGATAGAATTCTCGAGAAATTCCTCGACATGTACTTCAATTTTGAAACTTAAAATTATCATAATTCCAAAATCAAACATTATAACTTGACCACATCCTTACCAAGTCACAAACAACAAAATACAAAATAAACACTACGAGATGCGAGATTTTTACCTATGACATGTCAAGCTACACGGGTGAAAAATAGTAATAAAAGTCCCAGTCCTAGCCGCACGTTCACTCTCGGGGCCATAAATGCATATAAAACTACACATATTAATATTCAGACGCTTCATGATTCACCCAGAAAATAAGAGACATATATAATAGAGATAAACCTCAAATATTCTGTAAAGTAACAAGTAAACCTCACAATTTATTTAACATATATAGTCGGGATATTATATTCTAAAAATTCTAAAAATTAAACTATACCTGAAAAACGACATGCTTTATAATATTCAGTCATGGAAAAAAATAAAAAATCGTACCAGTGATTCTCTCCACAAACCATAACACTGACGTCACCAGTGATTCTCTCCACAAATCATAACACTGACGTCACCAGTGATTCTCTCCACAAATCATAACACTGACGTCACCAGTGATTATCTATGAAAACCATAACATTGACGTCACAAGTGATTATCTCTGAAAACCATAATATAATACTGACGTCACCAGTGATTCTTTCCGTCGTGCGTCACATAATAATATTTATCTCGCATATAGTATAACATTGTACATCGTATATATCCTTTTGCTAATATCCTTTATTTTCATTGTTTAACAAAATGTTAGTAAGGTATATGGGGAATAGCTATCCAACCCCCTTATATCTATGCCGGAGATAATAAATGGGTCACCTTTGAGTGACTGAAAAAAAAAATGATGTAAGACATTTTCTACTTCCTTCACTTACTGATTATCAAATGGTAAAAGTTACATGTAAATAGTTTACAAATTTTTTTTCAACAATAATATGCTATACATTTTGAGGCAAGTTTCATAATTACATATATATATATATAACATATATATGATAACGTATACTTATAATAAGTTACACTCAACACGTTTTTACAGATTCACAATGTTTATACTCATTGTCAAAAAAGAAAAAAAAAACAACACATTTTAGTTATGTTAGTTTTGAGTATGCAAAAATTGAATTAAAAAAAGGTAAAAACAAATGTGTTTCCTCTTTTCAGTCCTGTTTTTGAATAGCATATAAACTTGTTTAGCCAAGTTTTGGTAAATAATTTACAAACTTCAAATATACGTATAGAAAAATATATATTTATATTTTTAGTCCATTTTGTTCCCTACGTAAAGCTGGACATATGGTAAAATCATTAAAACTCACCATTGTTTATCAAATATATATATTATACTTTCGGTATATAATACTATGCATCTTAATATAGCAACGTGTCTGTGATACAAATTAACGAATTTGAATAGAAGCTGCTAGTCTCTGTAACACGTGTCTCTGGTTAAAAGATTTAGAGTATGTGTACATGTAGTTCAATTTCGACTTAAAATAACAATAGAGAAATTAGTATAATTACAAAGACTTAAATTGCGGTATGTCGGTGGTTCTACCTGGGTACCTCTGTGTACTCGGGGTGTTCCTCCACCTGCAATTAGCTGGACGTCGCTATATGATTGAAATACTATCGCAGAGACGGTAAACCCCCAATCTGACTAAAGTACAAATCTTCCTAATGTAGCGTGGCGTATATATAGGAGATGACTTTAGTCAGATTGGGTAAACCCCAGTACAACAACAAAGACTTTAATGAAAGTACTCGCTGCTATTTTATTATAGATAACAAGCTTATTGAATAACATACAACAGTCGAGTGGTCTAAGGCGCCAGACTCAAGGTAGATCTGCCTTTACAAATAGAGTGTTCTGGTCCACGAATGTGGGCGTGGGTTCCAATCCCACTTCTGACACATATTTTTTTGTTTACAGAAATGAAAATGTCGATGTTTTTTGTAAATGATTTGATTAGCAATATTAATTCAAACCTACCTGGAGTTATTTCCCTTGAAGATGTAAAACTATTTTTACTACTATACGCCGATGACATGGTTTTATTTGCCAAATCACCGGAAACGCTACGCTACATGCTAAAAGATGTTGAAAACTACTGTAACATGTGGGGTCTAAGGATAAATGTAGAAAAAAACAAAAGCTATGATTTTTGAAACTGGAAGGACATCACATATTGATCTACACATATACGGCACCCAGGTGGAAATTGTAAATTCTTTTAAATACCTTGGTATGGACTTGTTTAAAAACGGTAATTTTCATAGGTCTCAGAAACGATTTTCACAGTACGCGAGATATTCATTAAGCAGATTATATCAAATACTCCAAAATGTTGAATTACCTGTTAAACAACAACTCAAATTATTTGATATTTTAGTGGGTTCCAAATTAAATTTCTGTTCAGAAATATGGGGCATGCATCCAGCTACTGATATTGAAATGGTACATGTCAAATTTCTTCGTTACATTCTCGGTGTAAAAAAATCTACAAATTTATCCGCTTTATATGGGGAACTCGGTCGAATGCCATTATCTGTTTATAGAAAAATAAATATGATTAAATATTGGAAAAAAATAATAACTTTAGATGAAAATAGCTTAGTTAAAAAAATGTATTATAAATTAAAAGAAGATGATTATAATGGTAAGACATATAGAAATAAAAATTGGGTTACCCAGGTAAAAAGTATTTTAAATGAACATGGATTTGGTAATTTATGGCTAAGCCAAAGTATTGATAATTTTACATTAGAAGTAATAAAAAAAAGGATTATCGATATTTTCCATCAGGACTGGTTTTCTCAGATAAATAATTCTTCACGGCTTAATACATATTCATTATTCAAACATACACTTGAAATAGAAAATTACTTAGACCTTATTCATGATAAAAAAACTTCGATATGCACTAACAAGGTTTAGAACATCGTCTCATAATTTAAAAATAGAAACAGGGAGACATACCAACATGGAAACCAACGAAAGAATATGTCCTATCTGTAACCTTAATCAAATAGAAACAGAATATCATTTTCTTCTGGTATGTCCTAAATATATAGAACTTAGACGCTCTTTTCTTCAACCATATTTTTGTCATTGGCCAACAATTAATAAATTTAAATTATTGTTAAGTTTAAAATCAGCAAAAACGGTTAATCGTCTTGCAAAATACATATATTCTGCTAATAAGTTAAGACCAAACTTACCTTTAGATAAGTAATACATACTTTTGTCTATTTTTTTTCCCTTACCCATAGTGTAACTTTACCTTTTTTCCATTACCATTATTATTTAAATATGTCTTATTCTCAACTGTTATTTCTTCATGTTTCGATCTTTGAAATGTTTTGCAAATGTTGCTTGCGTGTAAGGTGTGGTGTGATGTGTAGAGTCTGAAATCCATTTTGCTCATGTTAAAAAGTTTAAACTTGTGTACATTTCTCCATTCAATTACTAATATTTGCTATAAGCATTTTTGTAATGTCTTTATGCAATAAAAGTATCGTATCGTATCGTATCGTTATAATCATCATGCCATTCATAATTTGAACGACTTAACCAGGGTGCTCGTAATATTTCACATGAATCAAAATATGGTAAATTAGCAATATTTAACCCTTTTCCTCATATAGACTCATTTTGACGCACTCAATAGGTACCACATAAAGCCTGGTCTGTAGAAAACCACAGTTAAACCTTACCAAATTTAATTACAAAATCCTCATTTCCAGACCACTGAGGAGCAGCGAACAGCATAAAACCTGATCAGCCTAATATACCCACTGTCATCCTCACTCCCATCTCTCTCTAAGTTCAATGTCACAAGCCGGGTCATATACAAACATATAATAACACCTTCTTATATCCATCGTAACCCTATACTTGATAACATGAGAAAACATTTGGTCCAGTGTCTCCCTTTTCATTATTCTTAAAAACAAAACGACAACAAAAAACAACAACAAAAACAACAACAACAACCAATCAAAAAACGAAGATTGAAATAAATTTAAAAAATAAAGATTGAAAGGTGTCCTTCATTCGTTTTCTAGAATTTAAAACAGCTAGCTCACATATGGTCATTGACTAAGAATTTGATTTTTAACTATATATGTGTATTACCTCTATCAATACCCATCTAAAGACGCGATGTCACACAAAGCAACCATACGCCACAGACGGTTTTGAAACTATATTTAGACTTATAAAACCTATGTTTTTCCCGCACGTGCTAACAACATATAGGGATGACCTTACGAAATCGCTCCCCCGAACTGGTGATACACCATGTTGTGGAACATGTGTACTTCGGGGATACCGTATTCTGAACTTAACCGATTTCGTCGAAGTTTCGTTATCATAAATAGCGTTTTCCGTTGCAATGTAACCTACACTTTCCGTGTTTATTTGTCAGGAAACAAAGACTTCACCACCATTAACATTTAATTTCTACCGATCATCTGTGAATGAGCTGCTTTAAACTGTATACATGTACTGTGTGAACATCGTCTGAGACCCACGCCTGATTTGTTACGTTTCACTCCATCTATCAGCCGTGGGTAAATACGTTAACATTTCGTCGTTTTTAAGCGTAAGTCGATATAAATACCGACCAATAAAAACGCGGTTTACAAACCGAGTACTCTTTGCCAAAGAGGCAGAAATTGCGGTCAATCCTACAGCAGAGAAGAACAGGCCATACAATTGGCTGTTCAATTTGCCCCGAGCTATCCGGGGCATCCAATCAAATTGCAACTTTGCTGTAGTACTAAAACGACAGAAATAGACCGTATAATCCCACGGCCGATGAAATTATCATTGGACGTGGGTCTCAGACGTTGTGTGTGAATAGATCATTTCACCAGAGAATCGGCAATATCCGGTATAATTCGCTGATTTAAACTGACCAATCAGGGACTGGGAATCTCAAATGTATGTTTGTTTTCTATTGAACAATGTGTAAAATTGTACACCAGCATGTAGTTAAGGTGTTCGGGAAGTGCTCGTTGATTTACGTAGGTAAACGTCTCATTTCGGAGTGAGCACACGTATATCTCACACGCATACAATTGTTTTACATCTATTGCAGTAAATGCAGTAGATCCGTTGATCAAATTACGCAGTTAAGTATTTTGTATGGACTTGAAATGATTTGAATTTGAAAAACCATTGCCATATCACCATTTGCTCGCGACTGGTTAATGGAGACATACGGAATGTCTATAGAAAACGTCAGAAAATTGACGAAGATATGCGGAATATGAAAATCAGGTATTTATGTAAAACGATTGAATGATTTTTAGCAAAAAAAAAATCTTATTCATGCAGGGTAGTATTTCTTTCTTTAACGAGTATCGCCGTATGGGATTGGTACCACGTGATGCGAGAGAGAGAGAGAGAGACTAAAGAAACTTTACCAA
>CM037791.1:43992682-44042682 GCA_021229015.1 Solen grandis | reverse complement strand
GATAAGTATGACACCTTTCCATCTTGGTTACAGATATCCTGTGGTTCTGAAGAGGTTTGAACTGATCCCTGGGACTGGGGGTGAGGGGGATTACCGGGGCGGTGATGGGGTGGCACGGGAGTACCTGTGGAGGAAGACGCTCACCCTGTCGATCCTGACGGAGCGGAGAGTGCACAGTCCCTATGGTCTCAAAGGTATGACTCAATTTCCTTTTCCTTCTAAATCTTTTTTAGCTCAACTGAGCATATATGCTCAGGATGAGCTACTGTGAAATATTAATTTTTGTGGGACACTAATTTTCATCCATTTTGTGGTGGGTTTTATCCATGAATAGTAATCCCCATTAAAACTTGGCTCTTACATAGAAGACCTCACATTTTCTAGAACATAGATCCATGAATAAATGTACCCACGAAATTCCCTAAGGTACATAATCAACAAAATTTAATGTCATCAAAAACTAATGACTTTACAGTATTAGGATAAATAAATGTTTGTCCATCGTCAACATTAATTTTGTTTACACTCTAGTGTCTTTATTTCTTATGCAACCACTTTCAAAATTAACAATTGACAGTGTTAATAGCTATAATCTCTTGGCCAAGTTCAATTTTGTCTTGGCTTTGAACTTTGACCTTGGATGACTTGACCATGACCTAATGATCTACTTTTGTACTTTTAAGCTAGGACCTTTAAATTTAGCCTGCATGTACTGGTTTGTGTGTGGAAGAGAAATGATATTGTGTATTCCTACATGGATTACATATTCGTTATGACTATGCTATAATAAAGTAACTTGTACAGGCAATGAAGTCAATGTTTCGCAGGTGAGCGACTTCAGGGCCTTCTCTTTTTTTAAAGCCTTCCAGATGGCTTGCAGTAGGTTGATGGCCCTGGTCCACTGGATGTTTGCCTCCACCTGTAATTAGTCACTCTATGACTGAAATACAGTTCTGTCATAACAACATTAAACTCTACCACAACAAAAACTTGTATGGTAAAGTAAAAAACAATATCAGATTGAAAACAGTTTTCATTCAGAACAACAATAGACCATTTCATCAGGGGGATCAGCAATACCTAGTATAATTCACTGATTTAAATTGACCAATTACTGAATGGGGAAAATCTCATGGGTATGTTTATTTTCCATTGAACAATGTGTGCAATTTTACACTGCATATAGATTAGGTGATCGGAAGTGCTTGTTGATTTTTAGGTTTGTGTCTATTTCGTAGGAAATGGTTGATGTACCTTTCTCTTTATGTTTGAAGTTCTCGGGAGTAGCAAACAGTATAAAACTTTATCAGCCAGCAAGTTGCCGAGAGGCTTACCTTATTTTTTTAACTTGTTGCATAGGTCTTTCAGTGACAACTTTTATTATGTAAATCTTATAAAATTTTAAGGTAATATGTTATATTTTTTTGTTAGGATTATTATATTTTGTTTTTTTCTCTCTTTTTTCTTTTTCATTCTACTTTTCTTTTTTCATTTTGTTTCTTTTTCTTAGACTTTTTCTTTCTTCCTCTTCTGCTTTTCTTAACCCATTTCATTAAATGCCTACATTTTTTCTTCTTCTCATCATTCTTTCATGATCATCCTGACCATCAGCTTTCTTTTGCTCATCCTAATTTCCTCATCCATATTTTATCATATTTTCTAAAATTAATCTCCAGTGTCAACAATATACTTTTCATTTGAGACATTGTTGCATGGAATAGATGATAACCCAAGTATCAACGGCCTGAATTCAATCAGGAAGCATGTGTTCCCTGTCCATACTTCATGCCTTGCTGATTTCACAAGTGTTTTCATTTGAGTGCCAAAAGGTTGACACAAAAGATGCCTATCTGCAAGCAGTACATGAGCATTTTCTCTCTCAGAAGTTTATGGTTACGTAAATTAATGTTCTTTTGTTTGACTGGGTTTCTTAGTATGACATGTTAATGTTACAATGGGGCTCTTTGTTTAAAGGAGTCTTAGAGAGAGGCGTAGGTAATTTAGTTGACCTCAGGCTCATGAAGCCTAACATTAATGTCAAGGAGTTCACTGATTAATGTGAAGATATAGTGAAAGACTTAATTAGATGTGATTTAATTTTACATGGTATGGTACAGAGTAAATCAGCATAGTATACAACACTAGCTGTCAATGCTGATTAGGTTCTTGCATGTGAGCAGGTTTTACAGCAGTCTTGGAAAAATAAGTTGTTGGAATGTGTAGAAATTGTTCTGATTATAATTAATCGAGTTGTAACAAAATTTCATTTCTGTTTGTGTTATTCATTTTTTAATTCTGTTTTAGTTTTTTTAAAACTGACTTTGGACTTATAAATTGACAATTCAAATGTTGTTTTATTTCATTTATCAATTTTAAAAAATCAGTGAAAAATTGATACACTGAGATATATGTGCTTTAAAAATGAAGATTTTTTTTATAATTATACTTAACAAAACTTATAAGTACTCCGATTTCAAACTTGCAGGCCAAATCTTTTATCCAAAACATATGCCCATTCAATAATGAAAATTAGTATTAGCTAAATCTGTCGTCTGCTTAAATGATTTTGATGCATAATTAACAATGTGAACCAATTTTCGCAGACAATTCCTGAAAACCAAAAATAGTTCTTTTAATTGTGACACTAGATATATACACCAAACTTTAGTGGGAGTACTTATAAATTTTGTCTAGTATAATATTATATGAATATATTTCTTTGCATGATTTCTTTCTTCAAATATGCATATCCATGTAAAGTTACCTTGTCAGGACATCATAAAATTACCGTATGTTTTTTGGAAAACAAATATCTAAAACAACAGACTTTGTATCATTCCAGTCATTGTTTCACTATGATATTTTCACCACAATAGCAGCCTAGATTTATATGTTCCTTTTTACAATAAACACAGTTTTAAACTTTTCACACACATTTTAATGTATTGTACAGACCTGAAATATGTATAGCATTTGTGACACTCTCTGTTAACCCTTTCCCTCATAGAGGAAACCATGAAAAGACCTATGCGAACAGCATAAAACCAGATCAGCCTGCGAGTAACTCGCAGGCTGATCAGGTTTTATGCTGTTCGCTGCTCCTCAGTGGTCTGGAAATGAGGATTTTGTAATTAAATTTGGTAAGGTTTAACTGGTTTTCTGCAGATCAGGCTTTATGTGGTACCTATTGAGTGCATCAAAATGAGTCTATATGAGGGAAAGGGTTAAGGGTACCATTCATGAAAAACTCATTTCATTGTGAAAAAAGTGGTTAGATATTAAACATGTCATTTATATTCCATTAGTATACATCTGTCCAATTTGTCTCAGAAAGTCTCATTTTGAATGTTGATAGTAGCAGTAAATTACTTAAGTTTTGACAGGTCTACTTATGTAATACATCATAAAATATTTATCCTGAAATTTAATGACAATTTCAAGGACTCAGATGCGCGATAACATGGAAAGAAATATGTCACATCCGAGAAAAATGATGGGAATTAGAATTAATTCAAGTTAAAGTAACATCACATGTGTTTTCTCTCGCTTGGCTGTCATTCATTAGCTTGTTTGAGCTAATTGAGTCTTCTTGTAACACCATAATTATGGTGATTGTCATTTTAAGACTTTACCAGTTAATTAATTTAAATTCAGAATGCTTAAGATTTCTTTTTTATTATTTTCATTTTGATGCATCTTTGTTCAACATGATTAATTCCTCTCACTTCGGGTGGTCTTTCAAATTTCCAGGCATTTCACAAGCAGTATTTAATTGTACACTTTTATTAAATGAAAACTCAATAAATTAAGCTTGTATCTACAGATGCTGAGGATACAATGTCAAGTTAGCCATCATCTGTTCCTTGCTTCTCGGAACTAGATATTGTTCTAAACAAAATTAGCTTGTGATATAGGGTGATAAATTCAAGCAATCAAGACTCATTTTATAAAAAATGAAAATGAAATGTTTTAATATATTTTTAAATTTTTGCCTTTATTAATCTTTTCTGTTCGTTTAATTTTTATGAAATTTTGACATAGTATATAGCATAATATTTTAAAGGGATTTTGAAAATTTTCAAAGTTCAAAGTCATATATTGATTTTTATTTCTTTTGACCTTGAATAGCTCAGTATCTAAACATATTTTATTGAGTATCCATACAAATAAAAGTCCTCAAAGAAAGCTTTCTAACGATGGTTAGTTTTTGAAGATCAGACCAGATTTGGTGATTTTAAAACTGTAAGTGATATATAGGGTAATAAATTAACATTTCTCAATCAGACTTGTTCTTTCTATACTTAAGACTGTACCATTAGTTGTTTATAAGGGTGCTTTCTTGACTAAGTAGCAAACAGTGCATATCATGAGCAGACTGCACGGATGTGCAGGCATATCTTTGTCTACACTGGTCGTAAAGGCAGTCATGAGTGCCCTCAGCATTGTAAGGGTGAAGAGTAAATCAGATGGGTTTGTCTTTGTTATCCATTTATTAGTTTATTATGAATTTGTCCCACACCTGATTTTAAAAATGAAATAATAATGAATTTTCTTTCTATGAGGTTATGATTAATTACAGGCGGGGAGGCAGGCAAGCGAGGACTGAACTTGATGCTTTATAAAGATGGCAGAACTGTCAACCTTGGCGGAAAAACATCAGTGGACTGCCAAGCAGGGGTGAGTTATTTTAAGCTTATTTTCTTTACGTTTATTTGGTGTAGTGGTCCGGTAGTAACATTCCCTACTGCGGCTCCAAAGGTTTTGGGTTCGAATCCAGTTGGGGGCAAGGATTTTTCATAACTGTCCAAGACGCTAACTGTTGGTCCAACACAGGAACCATTGAAAGAACTGTTTTCCCAGTCAACATAAAATAAATAAGTTTAAATTAAGGTTGAAGGGGGAGCAAGTTCTTGTAACGTAAATCAATTGGTGGTTCCTAGGTTGGACCAGTACTTTGTACCTGGGAAATTCATTAAAGATTCTTGTTGTAGTTGGGTTTGAACCCACAACCTTCAGATAAGTAGTCATATATGCCACATCTGGACCAAAATTCCCTATGGGGTAAATATATGCATGGGGATAGAAGGGCTGCAGAAGGGTGTGTTTTAATATGTGGTGAAATAATACTGTAAGATAAAACCACCAAATCCATTTTGTTTGTGTTTTCACTTTAAAATCTTACAAATGTTCTTATGTAAAGACTGATCAGATTCCATGTAGAAATGATTTATAGATTGATTAAACATGAAGCCAGCCATGCTCTGGAACAGAAGAATATACAAGGATTATAACACTCAGAGCTGGTTTAGATGTGGGTTTGGGCCTCGTAAAGAAAAATCTTATTGTGTGCTCAGGATGAGCTTTTAGGATCGATGAATGTCCGTCGTCCGTCCGTCCGTCCGTCGTCCGTCGTCCACAATTTGTTCGTTTGCACTCTAGCATCTTCATTTTATGAGCAATTATCTTAAAATTTTAAATCAATGTTTATGACCATAAAATCTCGGCCAAGTTCGATTATGGCTGATATCGTAACATTAGGTCAGGAGTTATGCCCCTTTTAAAATTAAAAAAAGCCAGATTTCACATTGTTTGCACTCTAGCATCTTCATTTCATGAGCAATTATCTTAAAATTTTAAATCAATGTTTATGACCATAAAATCTCGGCCAAGTTCGATTATGTCTGATATCGGAACATTAGGTCAGGAGTTATGCCCCTTTTAAAATTAAAAAAAGCCAGATTTCACATTGTTTGCACTCTAGCATCTTCATTTCATGAGCAATTATCTTCAAACTTTATATCAATGTTTATAACCATAAAATCACGACCAAGTTCGATTGTGGCTGATATCGTACCATTAGGTCAGGAGTTATGCCCCTTTTAATATTCAAAAAATGCCATATTTCAAGTTGTTTACACTCTAGCATCTTCATCTTTTGAGCAATCGTCTTCAAACTTTATGGCAATGCTTATGACCATAAGGTTTCGATTGAGTTCGATTATGGCTGACATTCATCAATTAGGTCAGGAGTTATGCCCCTTTTAATATTCAAAAAATGCCATATTTCACATTGTTTACACTCTAGCATCTTCATCTTTTGAGCAATCATCTTCAAACTTTATGGCAATGCTTATGACCATAAGGTTTCGATTGAGTTGATTATGCTGAATCATATTAGGTCAGGAGTAGCCCCTTTTAATATAAAAAATGCCAATCACTTGTTTACACTCTAGCATCTTCATCTTTTGAGCAATCATCTTCAAACTTTATGACAATGCTTATGACCATAAGGTCTCGATTGAGTTCGATTATGGCTGAGATCCGTCAATTTGGTCAGGAGTTATGCCCCTTTTAATATAAAAAAAGCCATATTTCACGTTGTTTACACTCTAGCATCTTCCTTTTTTT
The DNA here is from genome assembly GCA_021229015.1 of Solen grandis. NCBI lineage: Eukaryota > Metazoa > Mollusca > Bivalvia > Adapedonta > Solenidae > Solen > Solen grandis. The sequence goes on along the minus strand of CM037791.1, from coordinate 44,036,274 downwards.
AGCAATCATCTTCAAACTTTATGACATTGTTAATGACCATAATGTCTCGATTGAGTTCAATTGTGGCTGAGATGGGTCATTTAGGTCAGGAGTTATGCCCCTTTTAATACAAAAAATGCAAGATTTCACTTTGTTTATTCTCTACCAACTTCATTTTTTTAACAATCATTTTTAAACTTTAAGACAATGTTTATGCCCATAATCTCACAATCGGGTTCAATTATAACTGATATTGACTTGTAAATTTAGGAGTTATGCCCATTTCACCATAAAAAAAGCCAGATTTCACTTTTACACTCAAGCATCTTTATTTCTTAAGCAATCATCTTTCTCAGGTGAGCGACCAAGGGCCATCTTGGCCCTCTTGTTTTATATCAGGAGACATATGATGCCTTCTTTAGAAGTATTTCAGAACTAATTTTGCATTTTGTATGTCATTTTCATCCTGCAATTATGCCTATTTTCACTTTGTCTGATGAACTGTATGCATTTGTGTATGCTGGTTTGCCTGAATATGTGACTACCAGGTGGCGTATGCTATCTCAGATGAGACTTCTTCATAAACACGTGTGACCCATCTACAGAGATATAGAGACTTCTATTATAAATGATATTTGTCACAAAATGTTATGCCTCGCAGCATGTGCATGCAGCAATCATCAGTTTGTTTTTTAAAACATTGCAGACTTGTAGACAGCTGGCTTAAACATCATATTTGTTAAACTTTAATGAGCCTGCTAACATGACAGATAGGGCCTGGGGTTGTTCCCATATACCGATAGTGTCTTAGCTTGTTTGCACTCAAGAGCTTTCAAGAAATTTGGTGCCTAGATAGGGTAATGGTATAACACATTTTAGCTCGTACCCGTACGTTCCTGGTCAAAGAAACTCAGACTAGTCCAGTTTCTCCCCACCTAGTCAATTTTTTAATATGATTATCATTTATATTCGTGGGACACTAATTTTCGTCGATTTTGTAGTGGGTTTTATCCATGAATATTAATCCCAACGAAAACTTGTCTCTTACATAGACCTTAAGTTTTCTACAACATAGATCCAGGAATAAATGTCACCCACAAAATTCCCTAAGGTACATAGTCAACAAAATTTAATGACAATGAAAATTAATGATTTTACAGTATCCTGTATATATTCAGTACATTAACTTCCTCACAAGTCTTGTGAAAAACTTGTTTGTGGGATGTAAAACGGTAGTCTTTAGTCAAGTAGATCAAATATACTTATGAGATTTTTGTGACATAAACTCCATCTCTTTGAACTGATTATTTCCACCATAGTAAAACACTTAAATCAAAACCAGTATCTACTCTTTTTGTTTTCTTGTTTCTGTATTTTTGTCTCCCTCTCTTCTAACCACCCCCCTCCCTTCTCCCTCTGTATCTCACTCTCTGTTTGACACTCTCTCTTCATACTTCCTTCTCTCACTCACTTTTAACAGTTAAATTTCCTCCTTTCACTGACTGTAACAATTTATCTAAGTTACTATGTTCTTGAAAAGAAATTCTGACATCTTTTTGTGAAAAAAATCAAACTTAACAATTTCACCAAACATTAACACTAGCCTCAGCTTCTCTAATAATAACAACATGCGACATAAGTTACAGTGTACAGCAGACCATTCCTCCATTTATAAAAGTCATCCTGAACAAGTGATTTAAGACATTGCCAATTTGCATTTCCGGCATCCTCGCTAGCTCCCTGATATTACCCGGGTTAATCATGCAACACAATCTATCAACTTCCTGCCCAGTTATACTGACAAATTCCTTTAAACATTTTTTGTCGTGTTGTTCAACATTTCTTTTACATTTTAAGTTTAAATATAATATTGTGGATTGATTAGAATTGGTGACACTGACATTTAATTTATTGATTCTTTGGAAGATTAATGACTAATAAATATATATCATAATTAAAGTTTGTCTGGCTTCGTTTGAATGCATTTTCTGCAGAAGAAGAAAGAGCATATTAATGATAATGAATAACTGTAAGGGAACTCCATCTTGTTAACCGGTTTCAGTGACCCTTATGATAAATAAGATCACTGCATGCGATACTAACGCTCATCTGAAAGTTGTTATTTTTTAGTTTTGTGTGTGTGCGTGTGTGTGTGTGTTTTTTTAAGGGAGATAAATTAGGTAAAAATGGCTTAATAGTTAAGGCACTTTATGAGAATGTAGCCTTTTGATACTGAACACGTATATGAAGTTTGATGACAGACAGTTTAATAGTTAGAAGTTATGGCCAAGGTTAACCCTTTCCCTCATATAGACTCATTTTGACGCACTCAATAGGTACCACATAAAGCCTGATCTGCAGAAAACCACAGTTAATACTTACCAAATCCTTATTTCCAGACCACTGAGGAGCAGCGAACAGCATAAAACCTGATCAGCCTGCGAGTAACTCGCAGGCTGATCTGGTTTTATGCTGTTCGCATAGGTCTTTTCATGGTGTCCTCTATGAGGGAAAGGGTTAAAGTTTTTTTTGCAATGACGACGCCAACCATGACGACTCCAGTGTGATGATGAACCTCAACTTTTTTTTTTTGAAAAACAGACAAGCTAATAAAGCATCCTCACTCAAGGTCATATGATCTTGGAGTTGAATAGACATGGGTGTAAAGTGATTCAGAGCATAATAAAAAAATGAGATAAATCAACAGTCATGTTTGGAAAATATTCACATTGTTATTATACCCCCCCGCAACGAAGTTAGGGGGGGGTATACTGGAATCAGGTTGTCCGTCCGTCCGTCCGTCCGTCTGTCCGTCCGTCTGTCCGTCCGTCTGTCCGTCCGTCCGTCTGTAGACACAAAATTCTGCGGACTACTCCTCCTAAACTTCTGGAAGGATTTTGATGAAACTTGCTGGCAATGATCCTTAGACATTGTATTAGCGCGTTATCTATATAGCATTGAGTTACCTCCCCTATTTACCAAGTTATGCCCCTTTGATGATTTTTGCATTACAAACTTCTGCGGACTACTCCGCCTAAACTACTGGAAGGATTTTAATGATACTTGCTGTCAATGATCCTTAGACATTGTAGCAGCGCGTTATCTATATAGCATTGAGTTACCTCCCCTATTCACCAAGTTATGCCCCTTTGATGATTTTTGCATTACAAACTTCTGCGGACTACTCCGCCTAAACTACTGGAAGGATTTTAATGATACTTGCTGTCAATGATCCTTAGACATTGTAGCAGCGCGTTATCTATATAGCATTGAGTTACCTCCCCTATTTACCAAGTTATGCCCCTTTGATGATTTTTGCATTACAAACTTCTGCGGACTACTCCTTCTAAACTACTGGAAGGATTTTGATGAAACTTCTGGCATGATCCTTAGACATCTATATACATTGGTTACCTCCCCTATTTCCAAGTTATGCCCCTTTGATGATTTTTGCTTTACAATTTTCTGCAGACTACTCCTCCTAAACTACTGGAGGGATTTCAATGAAACTTGCTGTCATTCAACCTTAGACATTGTAGTAGCGCTTTTTCTATATAACATTGGGTTACCCCCCCCCTCCCCCCTGTTTTAAAGATATGTCCCGTTGATGGTATTTGTTTTACAATTTTCTTCCATTGATAGATTTCAGTGAATCTTAATGATATTTATCCATAGACATAGGTATATCCATAGGTATGTGTTACAAAGGATCACTAGATTTCCATGTAGTTGGCACATATGTCCTCTGTATATTAAGATGGAGTGTTGCATACAAGAATTCTGATTTCATGCTCCAAAGCCATGTTTGACAAAAACACTTGCGGGGGGGTATTAGTAAGCCCTTAGGCGACAGTTCTAGTTGAATCAGTTTTTCAGCTAATGCCTTCTTCAGGAAACCAGTAAAATTTAAAGGAAATGATGTCAACTTACATGTACTTAACATAACGTCAAATAGCAGAAAATTTGCAAATGTAAAGAGTGCATAATATTCAATTTTTATGCCTCACCAACTGTTTTGCGAGGTATATAGTAAGATTTTAAATCTGTGCGTCAGTTCGTTTGTGCATTCATTCCTCTGTCTATCCATCGCACCTCAGTTTGGCCTTTGCATCTAAGCTATTTTTCTATGAAGTCATGACTTGATACAAATGTACATCAAGATATTAACTTTAAAAAAATACAAACAAATATTTGGTTGTAACTTGAACATATCCCCTAGCAGGGCATCAGTGTCGCAGAGATGCATTTTCTTGTTTTCTTTTGTAGAGCAATTATTAATAGATGTTTTTTTTTAAAAATTGAAATTGATGATTTCTTATCACTCACTAAATATTTATAAATATTTTCGGTAGTTTCAAGTTTGTTATACTGAATTCTTTTCATTAAAGATAGACATGCAAAATGAAGGCTGATAACTAAAACAGAACAGTAGTCATGCGGGCCATCCAAAAATATATGATTACCAGAATTCTTGATCTTTCAGAATCAAAGGTTCCTGGTATGATAATTGCTTTGACCAAAAAAGGGAGGCTGTCCATTAAAATAATAAATCAACAACCATATCAATACCTATTATAAATAAGGTTATTAGTACCCTACCAGTGTTTACACCGGAGGGGACTATAGGTTTGCCCTCCGTCTGTCTGCCCGTCCGTCTGTCCGGAAATCTGGTATACGAAATAGATGGCAGTATAGAGATTCTGCATGTCACTTTGTTGTTGTTTTTTTTCTTGGACCAAAATCCTGGTTGTTTTGGTAACGGAAAAATTATAATAATAATAATATTACAAAAAAAAAAAAAAAAAAAAAACCACTTCTTGAATGATTTATATCATAGTCTTTAAAACTTACTTATCAATTTGACCTGCAAAACAAGCTTTAAAAAGAACATTAAATTATAAATTATTCAAGCATTTCAGTTAAGTACCAAATTTCCCACCAGTAAAGATTTTTTTATAGATTAAAAAGTTGCGAGGCCTGCTGGGAAGTTATGTCATATATCTGCATGTCCTAACCACTGATTTGATACCATCTGTCATGTGTGAAGCAGACGGTAAAGATGTTTAGAGACTTCTTGTTTGTTTGCTTGAATTTATCATCTCAACAACAGTATTTGGTGATATCATGCTGTAGACATGTGGCATGATACCACACCCTGTCTCAGTCTGATATTAAATAAACAGCCAGTCCTGGAACTATACCTTTATATGTTGAGCTTCAAGTACAGGAGATATACCAGTACCATTTTTAATGACTTTGGTGTGTCATGACAGATTACATGGTCGACATATTAACCACACAGCCACTAGGACTGGTTGTTGTTGTATTGGGGTTTACCGTCGTTGTGATAGTATTTCAATCATATAGCGACGTCCAGCTAATTACAGGTGGAGGAAGACCCCGAGTACACAGAGGTACCCGGATAGAACCACCGACCTACCGCAAGCCAGCTGGAAGGCTTCCTCACATGAAAAATCCGAAGTCCCTACCGGGATTCGAGCCCACAGCGGTGAGGGGCTGAGAGATTTGTAGTCCACGACTGTAACCGCTCGGCCACGGCGGCCCCCCTAGGACTGGTGAAACATCCTGTAGATGCCCCCTCCCACTTAGACTGGTACATTTAAATTGGCATGTTTATCTATCTATTTAATCTTGCATCCATCTTTCGATCTGCCCAACTCTCACTTGGGCATAAGAATCTCACACTTAATTAACACTTATATAATTATGACATAACTGTGCTTACTCAAGGTCATTTGCTCAAGGTCAATGTCAATAGCGCAAAAAAAACATGAGTAAATTTGTGTCCTTTCCAAACTTAGTAAGGGATATTATAATATCATTTTACGGTTACATAATTATGACATTACTGTGCTTCCTTAAGGTCATTTACTCAAGGTCAAGGTCATAGTGCAGAAAACAGTAGATTTGCCTTATTGGAAGGAAAATTTTTTAAATGTGATATATTGACCCATACCAAAGGTCATTTCAGCAAGGTCATTGGCAGAAGCATTATCAGAAGTCTCACTTGGCCAGCAGAAGTAAAGGAAATACAAATAATTCTTTCTTTCTAAGAAGTATAGATATTAAATTACATTCACATTACATTATCCAATGTGTTTCTTAATTTTGTAAAAGTCAAAGAATTATGTAACAACCTGTATCTGTTACATATCGGTGAGAGATTTGTGTAAGCGGTAGCTCAGTCAGTTAGCAAGGGTGTTGGGTTCAAGTCCTGGTTTGAAGGTTACAATTAAACTGAGCTTCATGAAAAATAAAAATGATTCCCACAGAACATTTTCAAGACAATATCCAGTAGTCTATGATTCTAGATCATTATATACACATCACTAAGGGTAAAATACATGCACATTTGCAAACAAAACTGCATTTTTTCACTTAAGAAAAATTAATTAAATTTGAACGATTTGTGAATTTAGCCTCTGCACTCATCAGATTAGAAGGTTAAGAAGGTTGTGAGAAAACTTATCCCCAGGGAAGTTAAACACCCAGATCTCAATAATCTCCTTTGGTCCACATGCATTTTAAGTTGTTTTTTTAGTGTTGTTTTTTTCTTATAAAATTTTTAAGGTTTTCGCATGTGACTACCATGTTAAATATCAACCAGTAGGATTGTTTTATAGCTTTAGGGTTTTCTGGTTTAACTGTGAACGAATGTGGAATCAATGTAAGGTCTAACCACCGGTATGATAAAATCTTATATCTGGGAGGCATATGGTGAAAAGATGTTGTATAATTATGAACAAGTTGGCTAATGTCTTTGATTTTACTTCAAGTGCCTGGTTATATGCATGTTCAGAGAGATGGAGCTAAACTTTCTCTCTAAGTTTAATCCTTGGCAGGATCTTGAAATATTCCTTGAACAGAATCTTTGTGATGTAATAAAATAGTAAATTATCGGAAAAAAAGCTATATTTTCTATTTTCATTTTTGTATATATTTTTTAATTGTTTAACCCTTTCCCTCATAGAAGACACCATGAAAAGACCTATGCGAACAGCATAAAACCAGATCAGACTGCGAGTAACTCGCAGGCTGATCAGGTTTTATGCTGTTCGCTGCTCCTCAGTGGTCTGGAAATGAGGATTTTGTAATTAAATTTGGTAATGTTTAACTGTGGTTTTCTGCAGATCAGGCTTTATGTGGTACCTATTGAGAGTGTCAAAATGAGTCTATATGAGGGAAAGGGTTAAAGTATTAGTTTGCTAATGGTACAATTGAGCCATATGTCGTGTTGTTGTTGTTTTGGCCAAATGACAATATGTTTCTCTCTGTGGTAAAACATCAATAGTTTGTTTTTCAAATATTGTAAAACCTGATGAATGCATACAGCTGAAACATTGTTTTATTAATGTTGAAAAAAAAGTGTTTTTTATTAGAACTTTTGTACTATCTGATAGAAATATTTGCAGTTGTATGACAACATCCTGCCATTCACTGTTTCCCGATAGTAGTAGTTTCATTCAGTGTTTACTGGGAAAGGTTTATCAAGGTTGGTTAACTAAAATGCACTTCAAGCCATGCAAGAATCTAGGTGAAGTTTCCCCAGTTGGGCTTGAGCTCACAACTTTTAGATTTAAGTTTTTAACATACGTCAGGCGTAGAATTCCCAGGTGTAATTTTTCTAAAAAAAATCTAAAAAAAGATGGGTAAATTTTATGTTCTCAGGCTTTGGTGTCATCGAAAGAATGCTTTGAATTGCATATATTAAGAACACCACAAAATGAAAAGAATGCAGAAATGCAGATAAGTTCAGATTCTTGCATTTGCAGGGTGTATCAACAAACCAGTTTACTGCATACTGCATGCTGTAGGTGTAATGTAAGACAGGTCTGGCTGGTAAACTCCGGCTGATTTGTGGCCCATTATGGCTTTATTGTCTGCCACAGAATGTGTTGGACAGATGATTGTGGGGTGGATATGGCCCATTAGGTGGGGAGAATTACGTAACATGGGAACAGTAAATTTTAGGTTGATTACCCCCAGATTTACTTTCCATGATTTTGAGAGTGGAAGAAAATGTAAAAGGAGGAGCAGTGCTTACAACATGGGTGGTGAAAAGATGGTACATGCTATCTTAAATGCATTATGCTCATAAATTAAGAAACTATATGGTTTGTGCTGAGATGGAGCAAATTATCTAGATAAGCATGAAAATTGAAAAGGGCTAAAGCCCTCTTTTTATTTAATGTTTTTCGGTGGATTATAGGGAAATATCGGTGGGTTATATTATTCTGATAATTTCACTGTTTTGAACAATGAAATTATCAAGAAAACATTGAAATTATCAGGAACTTGAAGCCGATCCTATGTTATAAACTGATCAGAGCTTCAGTTGTGCAGGGTTTTACGCAAGAAATAATGTCATAAATAACGTCACGCATGCAATGTTATCCCGCCATTTTTGATGTCTTTTGTGAATAACACAGCCAATTTGTGGCCTTTAAAGCGTTAAATAAAAAAATTGTTTGTTTTGGTGACAGATCGATGTATAATTTCATTCGTGAACATAACAAGATGCATTTTCACTCGTGGCTTCACCACTCATGAAAATATCACTTTTTATGTTCACTCAGTGAAATTATTAATCAATCTTACACCAAAACAGACAATTATCTCTATATATTTAGTTCATCCTGGTTTTACATTTTCTTCTTTTTAAATTTATGAAAAATGTTAATATCACTGCCTCATGTCAGGTTTTGGCTTTTATTATGTGGCCTGTAGAAATACATTATATACTGATTGGATATAAAACAATATTGAAATCACCAAGTAAATAACATTGAAATCAACAAGTAAACACAACATTGAAATAAGCAAGTAAACAACATTGAAATAAGCAAGTAAACAACATTGAAATCAGCAAGTAAACAACATTGAAGTCAACAAGTAAACAACATTGAAATCAGCAAGTAAACAACATTGAAATCAACAAGTAAACACAACATTGAAATCAGCAAGTAAACAACATTGAAATAAGCAAGTAAACAACATTGAAATCAGCAAGTAAACAACATTGAAATTATCAAGTAAACAACATTGAAATCAGCAAGTAAACAACATTGAAGTCAACAAATAAACACAACATTGAAAGCAGCAAGTAAACAACATTGAAAGCAACAAGTAAACAACATTGGAGTCAACAGATCAACAGCAATGGAATCAGCAAATACACACCATTAAGATCGGCAAGTAAAGAACATTTAAATCAGTGAACAAAGGTTTTGCTGTAATATTTGTTGGGGTATTAAAAGTTATACAAGAGTCTCGGTTAAACTCAGAATGATCAGTATGTACTAAGACAAAGCTGATTCCGAAAGCCAGTGGTTATCCCCCCTGCTGGTTTATGTTGCATACATCACACCACTGACAGGTGACACACGTGTTCTCAATAAACACTAGTCTCATTTAATATTCAAAACTGCATTTTGCACTTTGATTTAACCCAACTTTTATTACACAGTGAACTATTAAATAATTCTGCATGCAGCTATTAGATGAACAAGAGTGTTCTCTGGAACACATGTGTCACCTGTCGAAGTGTGATCGAAAAAGTGTGACAGACAGACAGACGGACGGACAGACGGATGACTGAAAATTGATACCTTATGTGTTACCTCTGCTTACAGCAAGTGACACAAAATATTGCCAGTTTTGTATAGCTTAAAGTAGCTTATGATCATGATATTTCAGATAATCCAAAATTTCTTGAGCTAGTCTCCAGGTGACTGAAATATTATCCAGCCAATAAACTAATAAACAAATTTTTCCTAGCATTCATTCAATTGTAGTGAAAGTGAATAAGACAATATAAAAGTGCATTAAGACTTCCATTTCATGATTCTATACTGTATTGAACTGTGGTATATGTATTGTTTTCCACTTTGCTTCTCAACAATGTGTCTCGGGTTTGATTCCTGGTCACATACGTGAGAGGGTACAGTGGTTACTCGTCCAGACAGGTGGATTTACTCTGGGCTCTCCAGTTTCCTCCCACAATATTGACCACATACGCTGCCACCAGAGCCATCAAGTGTGATTAATATAAGTTGTGATAACTGTTTCATAATTGATGTAAAACAAATAAAGTTTAAACTTAAAAAGATGATGCAGTGTTGCAAAGTTTATAAACTCTGTTTTAAGCAAACAAAATGATTAATTAATGATTTTATTTATTCAAATTCTGACAAATTAAATAAAAGTATTTATGATAAAAAATACCATTTTAATATAAGGTAAAATGATATTTAATATATCTATCCAAGGAGATAAATAGATGATTGAAATGAATGCAGCCAATAATCTCAGATACGGCAATTAGGTGTGGTATAGAAATGGGCAGTTCTATAATTATGGAAGGTGAGAGAGCCAGATGCTTTGATCAGCTGATATGATTACATAAACTGCTTTTTATGTGGGATGATATCTTTACAGGTGGGGAAGCTGATTGGAGCTTTATGCACTTTACTTCATATAGACTCATTTTGATGCATTGGCAAACAGAGCAGACCCTGATCAGACAGCTCTTATAGGAGCTGTCTGATCAGGGTCTCCTCTGTTTGCTCATATGAAATTGTAGCTGTCTTATACACAGTCTGTGTGGCTAAGAAAAATTCATGATTTCATATACATGTACCATTTTAATTCAGTTCATTAATATTAACCAAATCATGAATTTGAACATGAATATTCATGAAGTGATGGGATCAAGGTGTGGCTCAGAGGGGGGTCCAAATGTACATGGATGAGAGATATGGGGATCTGAATTATCTGACCTGTTATGAAGGAGGGGGTGTTAAGACAGTCAAACCTGCTTGAAACAGCCAGTTAAGGGAGCTATAGGATTTAGTTTCTCTTTTTTTTTTAATGTCAATTGGCAAACAAGTTCTTACACGGTTTACTATTCAATCCCTCTCAATAGTTCCTAGGTTGGACCAGTATTTTGCACTTGGGAATGCCCAGAACAATCTTTTCACTAATTAGGTTCAAACCCACAACCTTGGGATCTGCAGTCATGTATATTACTGTACCACTGGACCACAGCATCCTCAAAAAATGGTCGCTTAACACAGGTAGTTCATGGTAAAGATATAATTAGAAAATGTTTGCTAGCCATTACAATAGAAGAAGAAGAACATGTAGATATGTGATATATTTGACCTGTTAACCCTTTCCCTCATATAGACTCATTTTGACGCACTGACAGTAGGTACCACATAAAGCCTGATCTGCAGAAAACCACAGTTAAACCTTACCAAATTTAATGACAAAATCCTCATTTCCAGACCACTGAGGAGCAGCAAACAGCATAAAACCTGATCACTCGCAGGCTGATCTGGTTTTATGCTGTTCGCATAGGTCTTTTCATGGTGTCCTCTATGAGGGAAAGGGTTAAGGGTTAAATTAAAGCTGTGTGTTATTGGTAAGCATTAATTACATGAAAAAATTATATATTTTTTTCCTAATTTGATAACATAAAAAATATATATATTGATACCATATTTATTGATATAATAATGGTACACTCATCTGAATGTTAATGAAATCCACATTTTACTGGCACATTATACAAATCTCAACAAAAGAACATTGTTATTAACCAAATCTTCCACCATAGAATGCCTTATTGTGTGTATATAATAATATAGCATAGCTTCTCTCAAAAGAATGTTTGTGGTTTGCATTTTTCTCATACTTATTAAGTGAATTAATGCTGTTACCTTTATTATTTCAGTATAGCATATTTTTATTGCAATACATATTATGTGGGCTTGCGATTGATCGTTAGCAATACAATTATTGTACTTAGTGTAATTGGCTCCCGCAGGGGGAGCATTCAAACAGAACATTCACTGATACTGCGATGATCAGAATCTTAGATCTGGCAGTTAATCACATATAGGTATGGATGGAAAAGGAAATAAAGGATATCAGAGAGAACACAAGAGGGTACTCAGTGTTGTGGTGGTTAAGGTTATCCATCCATCACTAAATCATAATCATGGTCCTTTAAATGCTTAGGAAGACTTCAGTGCAGATGCAAGCGTCAACTGACTAGGAGTTATAGGCTATTTTGCTTATAAGTCTATAAAAGCTTGCATTTACTATAAATTTCCAACAATCACTTGATGGACCTTGATCACAATTTAATGATGGCTGGATTACCTAAATTTTGTCTGATTTTCTCAGTATTTGTGCTACAAGCAATCTCTGATTTGATACCTGTACAAGAGGTTACTATATACATGTATTGAATTTTCTTTTTGGTAAGTTTTTTATGTGTTTCAAAATTGAAATACTGTTATCTTCTATAATCCTTGTCCAACTGGTTTGAAATTTCACAACATTCCTTTACATTACCCAAATCTTTGATTTAATGCTAACGTCTCAAAATCTTAAATCTCAATTTTGAGATTTAAATCAAAATCTTAAATCTCAATTTTGAGATTTAAATAAAAATCAAATGTATTTTCATTCTATAAATACCAAATAACATTATTTAATTGTTTTTTAAACCATCAAAAAGATGCACTGATTGAAATTTCAATATTGTTATTTAAACATTTGAGTTACATTTATATTTTGAAATTGTGACTTGTCATTTCTGAATTTTGACCTTCTTGGTCTTATGAATTGCATCAACAATCTAGTTATCAAAACCTGATTTTTTCCTTGGAATGTACCTTTAAAGGTTTTATGGATTCGATCATTACCTTGAAATAATACATTTGTCCATTTTAAGTACAAAACTAATATTTTTAAAAGGATTGAATGAGAATTCTTTTTTGGTTGAGTATACAAAACATATTTTATTCAGTGTACACATTATATACTGAAGAATGGTTCTGCAAAATTGATAGTCATTCACATGACATACAACAGTAAAGCTGTGAGATAAATATTCTACTGACAGCAGCAAGTTATATAATACATGTCAAGTAGTGGAAATATGTACGGTAAAACCTGTGAAATAAACTTGCTCATGGAGATGATTTTATTTGTTGAACATTTCTGTGCATCGTCAGAAACACCAGTTGAGTTAAACATGTATTTCACTTTACTTCAAGACCTCATGCCATGGTGAAAAGGGAAGCAAATGATAATTGTTTTACTGCAGTCATTGACTAAAATATTGACTCATTAAGCTGTATAAAACAACCTCTGTGATTGGTTAAAAAAAACGAAATGGAACCAATGAAATGGACGTAAATTGACACACCCTAGAATGACAAAATACAGGCGTGAATCCCATGGCCACTAGATTATATCAGTCATTTGGGCGTGGGTATCCAACAATTATTTCTGTATTGCTTTGAAATAAAAACGCTGCCTGTTAGATTTACAAAAATGGAAAATTAATTTGGTAGTGGTTCAGTTCCAATTCAGAATGGACTAATCCTGTGTTTATTATGACGTGCAAGACACGTCATACACAGTACTATGATGTTTTGCTCTGGCTTTGTTTAAAATCAGAACATCATAAGAAGTATTTAGCAATCACTTATTGCCTTTTACTAAGAATTGACTTTCCTGTATGAAATACACACAGCCAAACCTGTCTTAAGCAGTCATGAGTCAAGGGAACAGGAAAAAGTGACTCAGCTTAACAGAAGAGGCAGCTAAATGAAAGTTAAACGTATAATGAAAACTCATTTAGTAATATCAAAACTGACCGCTAAATGCAGGTTAATGACCACTTAACCCTTTCCCTCATAGAGAATACCATGAAAAGACCTATGCGAACAGCATAAAACCAGATCAGCCTGCAAGTAACTCGCAGGCTGATCAGGTTTTATGCTGTTCGCTGCTCCTCAGTGGTCTGGTAATGAGGATTTTACAATTAAAATTGGTAAGGTTTAACTGTGGTTTTCTGCAGATCAGGCTTTATGCGGTACCTATTGAGTGCGTCAAAATGAGTCTATATGAGGGAAAGGGTTAAGATAGATGTCCACTAATTATACTGGGTCGACTGTACAAGTAAATGTTGGTGCTTTTATTGCCTGTGACGACTGTGTCAGCAGGGTGAATTATGATTTTAATAAAAGTTTCAAACATAGGCTGTTCAGATGAGTGGGCAATGTTGCGAAAAAGCTTGGAAGGGTATATAGTGATTAAGTATATTTGTTTATCTTGATATTTATGCATGTTGACAGGGGAAGGCTTGGCGCAAAAACTATTGTATCTGGATAATCATTTCGATGCTGTTACCACAGTTTTGCACACCCACAACGTGCACATACAAACATTCACATAGAGGAAAAACCTAAAATGTTTACCCCAGTTAAAGCTTTTTTGGTTAAATAATTGACTGCATGCACACACAGGAAAATCTATCAAAACTGAAGGGTCTACCCCCTGTTAAAGTTGGGTTAATTTTCGTAAAATGTTATATAGGATTGAAAACAAAATACCAGTATCTCATTAAGACTCTGAGAGAGAGGGAACAGATTGAGTAATTATTAAACATAAAAATTTCATATCGGAAATACCACAATAATTGCTGTCAGATTATATGCATTTCTGATCTATCCTCTTATTCCTTTTTTTTAATCAACTTTACTTGATGGTCTTATTTGTCAAGGCGTATAAATCACAATATTTCAGTTTTTACCTTATTTTCTTTTACCTTTATGTCTGTTTTTGTGAAGTAAAACTTGTGATTTAACACCAGGGAGTAGATACAGGAAATCAAAACTTCCCGGTGGATGTAATTGGGGATTTCATATCATAACTGCAGATGCAGTATTGGTACTGTATGTGTGTATCTGTGACTTCCGATCATTTACCTGTTCCAACGAAGTCACTCGCTGAGTGCATCAACATTTAGAGAGTTCTATAGTTGCTTGTTCCAAGTCACTCATGAATGCAATTAGCAGGAAAGTTTCTTAAAGATTGGCTAGAAATCTTGAATTAGTGAAAAATCACTCTAATTTACCCTTTCTTTTCAAAGAAACAATGAATCATAATATGGATACACAAGAATGAATACTTGTGGGTTTGAAGTAGAGACCATTAGCAATGATTATCCCTGTAGTATGATTAATTATATAAACAACTTCATATCTACATGTATCAAGACTCGGCCATCGTTGGAAAACTCAGGTTTGCTCAATATGCTTTGCTTCTTAATCAATTGTGGGATATTTGGGTTGCATTAACTTTATACTCATGAATTATTCATCAGGCATTTCATTGGATCCATGCCTGAGACAGCAAAGCAACATTTGACCAATGAAATGGTGCAGGATTTTGAAAGTTAGCTTCATTCTTCCATGTAGACTGTCACATCATGCTTCCCACCGCAGTAAAGCGGTTTATCATGCGAAACAATAAGTTAGCTTCTGCTAAATTGTAACTTCAATGAAGAGTATTCAAAATACTATTTTTCGGGGAAAACCCCATGTTATATACAGTACTGATAATAAATGGAATATACACTGTGGATTCTCGATGATGGACTTGAGCATTTTTTTTAGCTCATCTTAGAAGCAGAATTGTGATCATACTGTGTCCGACATGAATTTGTCTGTTGTCCATCAGTATGTTATCTTAAAACATAATTATGTAAAACCACTGTAAGACATTTAAGTTTTTATTTATGGAGAAAAAATATGCCGCTATTATGTCTAAAATACGTATCTGAATTTTGTTATTGTGTTGTTTCCAGTCGTCTCCTGCACTCACAGAACTTTGCCCAAGGCTGATAACGAAAAAATCAAGGCTTTTGATGTTTAAACAATAAATAAATCAGATGAAATGTTTATTAACATATCAAAAAATGTATTGAAAGATTTAGGACTTTATGGTCTCATTTGTTAGAAATGTGTTCAGGAACAGACCAAGTGGAGGTATCCAAGCTTTAATTAGAAAAGGTGCCAATACCTTGCCATGATTACTCTTTTTCCTTTCATCCCTGGGAGCTAATTATTTCTGAGTTAGACCAGATCATCTGGACCAGATATTTAACATTGATGAAAAATACCAAAAACTAAGCATAACGACATCAGAAAACACACGTCTTTCTTCATTATACATGGTGCTAGAAGAGAAAATTAAAAGGGGGTCTGTTTTTGCAGAAGATGATACACATGGTGTTTGTCAGTTTGCCGAAGCCCCTTCTGTCTCATGCTAGGGTTTAATCGAAGCCGAGTGATGAAAGCTGCATCCCAACTGATTTCCTGTTGACTTTTCCTATCTCCCAAAGTCCCTAAAGGGGGTCTGTTTGATTAATAGGCAATGTTTTGAATAATATCTGATTTTTGCACATGATTGATGGCTACACAGATGATATGGCTTCAATCTTCACCCTTCGCACCTACCCTGATATGATATCTCAAGTAATTGTACGGATGAACGCTAGATATATACACACCTATTGTGTCTCATAATGCATTCGGTCCGCACCTGAATCTACTTAAACCCTTATTCATGCTCTTTATTCCTGAAAATTTCTAGAGAAAAAATTTATACCTTTGCACTTACTGTTGTTTTTTTTCCTGCAGAAAAAAAATCTAATTAACAATCCTTATTTAATACCCTGTTCACGCCATCTTGAAAAAATCTTTATCTAATTTTTTTGACAAATTCTGTCGTAATAACCCCCTGGAAGCATTGTTCATAATTTTCCCATTTCATTTAGCTTTTTTTTTTGTATCATATCATCTGTGAAACTGATAGTTTTCGTTTTATTGCATACTAAACTGCAAAGCTTGAATGAATGATAATGGAAATAACCATCTTGAAAAGAAGCAGTTGGATGTTGGACTGATAAACAGTTGGGGGGACTAGTTCTTGTCACCTACAGCTGAGGGAAAGTGTTAGAAATAATTATTTTTATCTCAACAGCTTCCATATGTATCACTTAGATAAATTCTGATTGTGTATCTTGATAATTAAGCCTTTACCTCATGAATATTCATGTACATGTTTATTACTTCAAAAGAAACAATATTGAGTAACCTATTGACTTAACTCTTTCCCTCATATAGACTCATTTTGACCCTTTCCCTCATATAGACTCATTTTAACCCTTTCCCTCATATAGACTCATTTTGACCCTTTCCCTCATATAGACTCATCTTGACCCTTTCCCTCATATAGACTCATTTTAACCCTTTCCCTCATATAGACTCATTTTGACCCTTTCCCTCATATAGACTCATTTTAACCCTTTCCCTCATATAGACTCATTTTAACCCTTTCCCTCATATAGACTCATTTTGACCCTTTCCCTCATATAGACTCATTTTGACCCTTTCCCTCATATAGACTCATTTTGACCCTTTCCCTCATATAGACTCATTTTGACCCTTTCCCTCATATAGACTCATTTTAACCCTTTTCCCTCATATAGACTCATTTTGACGCCCTCAATAGGTACCACATAAAGCCTGATCTGCAGAAAACCACAGTTAAACCTTACCAAATTTAATTATAAAGTCCTCATTTCAAGACCACTGAGGAGCAGCGAACAGCATAAAACCTGATCAGCCTGCGAGATACTCGCAGGCTGATCTGGTTTTATGCTGTTCACATAGGTCTTTTCATGGTTTCCTCTATGAGGGAAAGGGTTAATAAACAATAAAATTGTCTGCATCAGTTTGCATGTAATAATGTAAAATCATTTAGTTTTGAGTTACTAACATACTTGGCAGGTTTTACACTGCTCATCTGGAGCCCGTTTCATTAAATATTTTCACTTCATCTGGTAAAATAGCTGTTTGGTATTTTAGGAAATACAGTTAAGCAAGAGTTGAAAAATTCAGAAAATACAGTTAAATGAGAGGTGAGTATTTTTAAAAATACAGTAAGATGTAAGATTAATATCTTAGAAAATACAGTTCAGCAAGAGTCAATAATTCAGAAAATACAGTTAATATCAGAGGTGAGTATTTTCAAAAAATACAGTTAAATGTAAGATCAATATTTTAGAAAATATACAGTTCAGCAGGAGTTGAAAATACATTTAAGTTATAAGTAATGGAAATTAGTAAAATATGGTCAAATGAGAGATGAAGATTCAGAAAATTCAGTTACGTGAATATGGTCCCAGTGGTCTGTCCTTTTGTAAAATGGTGTAAGTGAATACGGTCCCAGTGGTCTGTCCTTTTGTAAAATGGTGTAAGTGAATACGGTCCCAGTGGTCTGTCCCTTTGTAAAATGGTGTAAGTGAATACGGTCCCAGTGGTCTGTCCCTTTGTAAAATGGTGTAAGTGAATACGGTCCCAGTGGTCTGTCCCTTTGTAAAATGGTGTAAGTGAATATGGTCCCAGTGGTCTGTCCTTTTGTAAAATGGTGTAAGTGAATATGGTCCCAGTGGTCTGTCCTTTTGTAAAATGGTGTAAGTGAATACGGTCCCAGCAGTGGTCTGTCCTTTTGTAAAATGGTGTAAGTGAATACGGTCTCAGTGGTCTGTCCTTTTGTAAAATGGTGTAAGTGAATACGGTCTCAGTGGTCTGTCCTTTTGTAAAATGGTGTAAGTGAATACGGTCCCAGTGGTCTGTCCCATTGTAAAATGGTGTAAGTGAATACGATCTCAGTGGTCTGTCCCTTTGTAAAATGGTGTAAGTGAATACGGTCCCAGTGGTCTGTCCTTTTGTAAAATGGTGTAAGTGAATACGGTCCCAGTGGTCTGTCCCATTGTAAAATGGTGTAAGTGAATACGGTCTCAGTGGTCTGTCCTTTTGTAAAATGGTGTAAGTGAATACAGTCACAGTGATCTGTCCTTTTGTAAAATGGTGTATTTGAATAGTTCAGAGTTAAAGCAAGGTTGGATAGAGATTGCTTGGTGGAGATTAACAATATGCTAGAGAGAGATGTCTGTTAACGACAGTATACCGGGTAATATCTCACCAGATAAAGACTGAAATGTTGTTATATGCCAGCGCTTCTGCTGATGGCATCCTTGATTCATTATTGTCTCCCATTTTTGTTTGCCATGTCGTAGCAGAATGCTGTAATGTTCTTTTTATTGATTTTTTTCTTACTTCTTTAGATAAGTTCCCTGTATCTCCACCTCAGGGAGAAAAAAAAAGTATAAGAAGAAAGACTCCTAACGGTATTAAAGAGAAGATTATCAACTCTTGAAACAAATGCTCTGGTGTTTTGTGAATAAGTAATGAGATTCGTCTTTGTCTACATACCTTTGGTTTGTTTATTGAGTGTGCACTGAAGTGTTTAATGTATGTTTGCACCTTGGCCATAGCCATTACCAGAGACAGCGAGGAATCCTGGCGATGCATACAATTACTATAACCTAATGGAAGTGTCCCCTCCTGATGTATGGAGCATCTGTCACTTCATGGCACAGCCTTGTCTTGCCAATTGATAAATAATTCCAGGAGGGACATCATTTGGTTTTTAGAATCTGGATGGTGACTTACCGTTGGAAGTATGTAAGAGTTACCTGCCTTTGGCACATAAAGGTTGTCTGCTTACAGTAAACAGCTTGGCTTGATTTGACAGAAGACTGCTATCTAGATGGACCAGCATTTTAGATACTGTTTTGATTTGACATAATTTTTTTCTATTGTCTACCTTTGATAGCAAAGCAAGATTTGTCTGCTAATGACAATTGAAATAGCAGAATTAGCTGCTCTTGACAGCACTGCATTATTGCCTACCAGTGGCAGCATAGCTGAACTGCATTTCACGACCTAAGTGATTGTCTGCCAGGCTGACCTCTAGTCCAAATATGTGTATACCCATAATTTGTGATATTGTTCTACTTTCGATTTGGAGGCGTGAAAACCAGTATCAAAAATATCATGTTGCGCTGAGTGGCTCATTGATGGGACTAGGCTGACCTCATGACATGATTGTTTGCTTATAAGTGTTTTGCAGAATTTTCTTTGACAGTTTCCACCTTTGACAGACAAAAACCTACTGTATATATTCCGTTATCATTTCTGTACATACCACTGGATATTCAACTGGCAAAACTTTGTTTTCATGAATATTAATCAGCTTCTTGCTGACCAATGAAATCACACATAATATTTTGAATACTCTTCATTGAAGTTTAAAAAGCAAATGCTGACTCATTGTTTTCACAAGATAATCTGCTATGCTTAAACAAGAAGTGTGACATATCACCTCTATATGGTAGAATGAAGCTAACTCTCAAAATCCTGTGCTATTTCATTGAATAAATGATCCCTGCTGTTGCCTTGCTTTCGCAGCCATGGATACAATAAAATGCCTAATTAATAATTCATGAGTACTAAATATCCCACGGTTGATTAAGAAGTGAAGCATATTGGGCAATCGTTGGTTTTCCGACGATATGGCTTAATTATATTCCAGCTTTTTCTGCCTTTAAGAATTTGTCAGGATTTTAACTGCCTTTGACAGCTAGGATTGGAATTTGTTTGCCTTTGGTTATCTCGAGTGTCTGTGGCTACCCTTAAGGTAATCAATCCATCATAAAATTATAATCATGGTCCTTCATTGAATGCTTAAAAAAACTTCAGTGCAGATGGAAACATCCATTGACTTTGGGTTATAGGCTGTTTTGCTCAAAGTCTATAAAGGCTTGTATTACCTATAAAATTCCAACAATCACATCACGGACCACGATCACTATTTAATAATGGAGGGATTACCTTAAGAGCTAGATAGTATAGTCTTTTGGTATATTTTGCATTCTGGTGCAAATATATTTCCCTGATAGAATGACTTTGTTCGGCTGTAATGTTAAATGATGATTATATTGTTTGTTTGTATGTCCAAGTTTTGGGCCAAAATTAGGCCAACATCTTGGGCTGTTTCAGTGCTAATGAGTAAGCAAACATTTGTTCAATGAAACCAGTCGTATTGGCCAAATGCTCAGCAATTAGTTGATATTGGTTCAACAAAATCAGTTGCATTTGTCTAATGTTGGGCTAACTTAAGGCATGCTGTCTTGTTTTGTTTACTTTTTTTTTTTATTACTCCAGTATCATGATTGAAGGACAATATGGTATCATGTGTCGTTCTTAATCCATTAGTTGAAACCATAATGTGGCAATATACTCAGCCACATTTGCAACAGGGACATAATTCATTTTTTCAAGAGATGAATGTTTAATATACAAAAAAGACAAAGTAGGTCAGAGTATTCGTAAACTTCAGAAGTTTACTGTCTTTGTTGTTTGGAACACATGCCCCGCGAAGAGATTGAGTGTACATTATAAAGTCAAATTTTAAGGTTAGAAAAAGGTCTGTTTCGTTTATAAAAGAACATATCCATGCATAAAAAGTCCAGCCATGTATTAAATGAATACTTCAAAGTTAAAAGAATCTTCCCCATTACATTTGACATGTTTAGAATTTCTTGATATTTGAAACTCGAAGCTAATTTGTTTGGGTCTGGAACTGCTTGAACCGTTTTGCATCCTTTCACAATAATTTTGTATTGCCATAAATTGCATCTTCTGGTTTATTATATGTGCATTAAGGTTTGCAAATTCAATTATTCTGATTTAAGATAGGAATTAGCCAAGTGAATGTTAGCCTACTGTAGTTCCTGTGGCTCTGTGAATGCTGTATCATGTTTTTCATTGTCAGCTGTTTCGTTTATCACTTTTTGTATATCTTAAGTATATTAGTTTCGGGTCTGACATTCTATTGGAATCACTTTGTTACATCCTTTTGCGTCATGCTGCGATATGTAAATTGATGTAATGTTTTAATCCCTTCATGTGTTCACATGATCAAACTATTTTGACAATAACATTACTGAGAATGGCAATATTGTTAAATGTACTTGAAACATAAGAATACATTCTTTGTATGTATCTACCCTTACTAATTAATGTATATATAATATTTCAAATCCTAAGGTTACGAGCTTGCACCCTGTTTTGGGCAAGGAATTTTTCATGACTTTCTCAGGTGCAAAGTACTGGTCCAACCCAGAAATTTGCAATAATTGTATTCCAATCAAAAATAAAAAGGTTAAAACTTAACCTACTAAAGGATAACTGTAAATCAAGAGGACTTTAAGAATTCTGTAATACAAGATGTAATGAATAAAAGTTATATCTCAAATAAAAGCTATATACTAATGCCAGTCATTTATGACACAGGTCAGACCTCTACAAATGGCAGTTAATTCCCAGTCAGAATTTAGCCATCCATACCCACACAATCTCTTAAGGTAATACATCCATCATTAAACTGTGATCATGGTCCATCAAGTGATCATTGGAATTTTATAGTAATAGACTTTGGGCAAAGGTGCCTAATAACTCCAAGTCAGTAGATGCTTGCATCTGCACTAAAATCTTTTTAAGCATTTAAAGTACCATGATAAAAATTTAATGATGGATGGATTACCTTAAGTCCATCTATGATTCTTTTCTCTGATCTGCCAGTAGGGCTTCATGAAATTGCTGGGAACTGGAGAGAAGATCTCTTGCTGTGTTTAACTGGGTTTTATATTACATTTCACAAGTTCTAAGTTCTTCATGATTTGTACTGTTTGACAGATATAGCACTGACACACATCAGTGTGTGGCACGGTGAAGAAGTTTGAAACACCATCTCAACATTGTATATCCTTTTTTTCCTTACTAAAAGGAACCATATAGTTCTTAACCCTTTCCCTCATATAGACTCATTTTGACGCACTCAATAGGTATCACATAAAGCCTGATCTGCAGAAAACCACAGTTAAACCTTACCAAATTTATTTACAAAAACCTCATTTCCAGACCACTGAGGAGCAGCGAACAGCATAAAACCTGATCAGCCTGCGAGTCACTCGCAGGCTGATCTGGTTTTATGCTGTTCGCATAGGTCTTTTCATGGTGTCCTCTATGAGGGAAAGGGTTAAACTAATATTACAAATCATAGTATAGGCCAACCAGTGGAAGTGTGGTAGTTGCAGCATTTATCCTTTGGTTTTTAGTTTGTTTCTGTCTGGTCAAGTTTTATGTCATTTAACAGTCACAGCTGTGCAATACTTACCACATGTAACTGAATCTACCAGGTAACATGGGTTGGCATCAAAATTCACTTGACATAAATCTTTGCTGTTTTTAAGAATTTCAGGTGATAAATGCCAGGTGTCTACACCTATGAAAATTATGCATGACAGATAAAAAATAGTTCTAGTTTGGAAGAGTTAAGGCCTGTCTGATGTTTTGACCTTCTCTGTCATTGCCATTGTAAAGCAAAATGATAAAAGCAAACAAAAACTGTTCAGCAGCTGTTGGTATCATCCAGACCATGACAGGGAGACTGTACTTGGAAGAAAAAAGGTAGATGGTAAAAAGGGAAGGACTATGTGCAGAGATTTTTATATTGTATGTAGATTAAATGCAGCGCAGTGGAAATGTCTTCGTGATTAATTAGTCACATCAGTCATCAGTATCAAGTAGCATAACTCTGGCAATCTTTCTACTGACACTGGATTTTTTTAATTTTTTTTTGAAGGAGATTCGGAAGTATTATGTTAGAATCACTTTGTAGTGTTATTAATATGTTTTGCACTGTACTTTCTTTTTTTACAGATTAATTTTATGTTGATCGGAAAACAAGCTCTTACTGCTTATACTATTAAATTTTTTGGACAGTTCCTGGGTTGGACCAGTACTTGGCACATGTAAAGGCAAGTAAAGAAGCATTGCCTCCAAGATTGTAATTTGTGAATGTACCCTTTTCCACTATAGTGCATCTTTCTCCCCATAAAAGAATTCAGTTATAGCTTGCTTGGTTTTATTATAGTATACTAGCTGTGGCTGTTAAACTCACTCAAAGTTGTCATTTTAAACCATTATAAGGGCAAGTTCCCTTCTTGATATTCCCAGGAGCTAACAGTATACTGGTCCAGTGCAAGAACCTGATTGAAATGGTTTAAAAAAATTAAGGAAAACCCCCACATGTTTTTCACTCATTGTTAAAAGAAATAAAATTTAAAGTTCTGTCTTCTTTAGCTTCCATCCTAAATGTGTTTTATGATTATGTAATCTTTATCATTTTGGCTTATTATTCAGGCGTGTTTACTCAAAAATTACTCGTCGACAGAGTGCGGTGGTATTCTGACAGAAGGAACATCTTTTAAATTGGAGGGAAAACATATATTTCAGTACAAAGGGTTCATGTTTAAACGATGTGAGATTAAGATTGGTGTGTATAGATACATCATTTGATTTATTCCCGGCAGACTTAAACATGGCTGTCAACATGAAATATTCTTATTAATTTATGAGTGAAAAAACTGGGTGCACGCTGATTTATTTTGTGCCTTTTTCGCACTTTGATTCATTCTCACCTTGTAAATTACTATATCTCCACTCTCACTGCAAAAAAAAAGGTATGGTGGAATTTGTTGAAACTGCTGATGTTGACGATACAGATTGTTTATGTTTTAGTTTTGAAATGACTTGGAAGTTATTTACCCTACAGGTGTACAGAAAAGCAATTTTAAGAACATTTTCTTTTTGTCTGTTAATCTGTCAAGCCCTTCAATTTGTCTTCCTGTGTTATTTTTGAAAACTTCATAAAATAGAGTTTGTACTTGAGTAAAATATTCAGTTTGAACATCAAAGTAGTGTGAAGCCGTGCAGTAGGTTCAAGGTCACATTTTTGGTTCAAAGTTCACATCATTACATTTCCTGTAAAGAGCTTGATTCCTATATTAACGAATGTCAGGAAAAATATGTTGCTACAATTAAGTCTCATCCTGAGAGTAATACATTGTTTATTTTTTTGAAAAAAATGTTTCATGAATATGTAGACAACATATTGTCAGCGACTATCCTTGCATATTTCTGTTGATTCGTCTGCATACATAAATGAAAGAAGTAAGAGAGTAACGATGCAGTAATCATAGAACGGTTTACACACTTAATTAGCATGTTGATTAAGCTGTCAGGAAGACTTAGCTTGCTGCCAAATATGTTACTCACTAATAGCAAGTGAACTAAGGCCAAACTTCTGTAAACAGATGCAATAATAATGATTAATACCACTGATGATTATCGTATTTAATTTTTTCTTCTTGGTTTTCAGTTGCTAATTATGATGAAAATTCATACAAAAAAAATGTAGACTGGTTACAAGATTTCTGGGATTTTATGTCTTAGTTATTGTAGACTGGTGCCGTAATGCGGAAATGAGTGATGTCATATTGCCACATAGATGGTGTAGATATTTAGTGATTTAGTAGCATGGTACAATAGCCTGTCATCTTATCACCAAGCAGTCTGTAATAAAATCTTAGTCATGTTCATGGAACTGTGTTCATAAATATGAATCCCAAAAACTTGCTTCAGTTTGGAAAAGTTGCCAGTTACTTACTGTTGTACTGATTGAACTGTAGTACTCATTTCACCCAGGAAATGGTCCTGTGGTCAGGTGGTCAAGAGCATTCATCTTGTTAATAGGATTAATGTGTATAGAGTTATGGCCCTTGATCAACTTTCCTGTACAGCGTTCTCATCTTTACTACATGGATTTGATTCAAATTAATCCAATATACTTGCCTTCATATGAAGTAATGCATTAAGACAGGATTTTTTGCTTACACATTTCCTTGAGGAGTTAGAAGGCCCTTTGTCACTTTTACATAATATTATAGAAAGTTATAGTATGGAAACTCATCCACATAATACTACAAGTGTGATTATGCTCTTGATAGCATCAGCAATACACAAACCACAAATACTCAATATTTATGATGGTTATACTGGCTGTGGGATGATTGACAGCAATAGTGTACCATACAACTTGAAAAATATGGGATGACAACAATATTGTACCATACAACTTGAAAAATATGGGATGACAACAATATTGTACCATACAACTTAAAAAATATGGGTTGACAACAATATTGTACCATACAACTTAAAAAATATGGGTTGACAACAATATTGTACCATACAACTTAAAAAATATGGTTGACAACAATATTGTACCATACAACTTAAAAAATATGGGTTGACAACAATATTGTACCATACCACTTAAAAAAAATATGGGTTGACAACAATATTGTACCATACCACTTAAAAAATATTGGTTGACAACAATATTGTACCATACAACTTAAAAAAATATGGGTTGACAACAATATTGTACCATACCACTTAAAAAATATGGGTTGACAACAATATTGTACCATACAACTTAAAAAATACGGGTTGACAACAATATTGTACCATACCACTTAAACAGTACGGGTTGATGACAATATTGTACCATACCACCAAAAAAATACGGGTTGACAACAATATTGTACCTTACAACTTATAAAATACGGGTTTACAACAATATTGTATCTTACACCTTATAAAATATGTGTTCTTCAATATTGCAACACCATCGAGCATTTTGTGGTGCTCTTGTTTATTGCATATGGTTTAAAAACTTGCCCATTATTGCACGTAGAAGCTTGAAATACTTGTGGTCTTCAATTGATGATGCCATAATTTTGAGGATCAAGCTAAATAATCTAGTCCCCGAAACATATCCCTGCTGCCAAATATAAATACCTTCCATCCCCAAATAAAAAGATAATTTCCTATCTAGCGAAAGAAAGAAAAAAAAGGAATGGAGAAAAACACTCAGGTGCAAAGATGTGTGACAATGTAGAGTGATCAAAGCGTTTAAATATGGTAGATTGAATCTTTTCTCAGTTTAAAAGAAAGTACACGTATGCAATCAGGTTTATGTTAATTTCAGAAATTACGTATTATTTTTAGGCAACAAACAGTCCCTGAAATATCATTACCTTAATTTGAATTAAAAAAATAATGCAAAACTATTGTAACTGCTTCTTTACTTATATGTTGTTATACCACAGTTTTGCACCAAGCCCTCAAAATGCAATTAATATTCATATGAACTTTTTATACTAAAATAAAATTAAAAAATTTTTTTTAGTGATTATATAAGATTTCCTGCAATTATTTACTCATTATTTTTGCACTGTTAAATTCATTTCTGAATGTTACTTTATATCCAGATGTTATTCTATGACAGTGTCTTGTTTTTTCTCCATTAGTGTAAAATGCAATGCACAATTTTATGCTATCAAAACTGAATTATGGGAAGACCTCTAGAAGCATGAAACATTGTATAACCTCTTTTAAAGCTTTCCCTCTAATGATATATGTTCTCTGCACCATTTTGTAGAAGAAAAAAAATAAGGCAGTCATTCCAAGTAATCCTTATACTAACAGAACTATAGACTTTACCTTTTATACTTGAATGTTTGTTAGCTTGATTGTTGGGTTTAACATCCCATCATCAGTATTTCAGTCATTTGGGGACTTTGGTCTACATGAGACAGATATAGTTCTGCCGTACTGCAGTATCTCACTATAGACAAGTAGCATGATACCACACTTGGCACCGGGTCAACCAGTACTGGATATACCCTTATATGCTGAGCACCAAGCCCAAACAGGGAGCTATACCACTACCATTTTTTTATGACTTTTAAATGTTGTGGCAGGGGATCGAACTCACGACTTTCCAATCCGGGGCCAACACTCTAACCACTCAGCCACGACTAATAAATAATTTTTAAATGATATAATACTTGAATGAAACAATATTAAAATAAGTACTTATGATTTGTTGAAGATGTTTATATTTTTGAGCAAGTGGATAGGTCTGGGTGTGTTTAATTGTGCTTGTTTGCATCATTAGTTTGCCATGGTTGAGGGTGTTTAAACAGGATTATACGGTATAAGTATCTTTACCTGAGACCAAAATCATCATTTAAGCAAAGGTCTAATTATTTAATGTTTTGAGTAGATTTATTTTCAAGGCAAATGTAATATGCATAATGTTGGTGTTTTTTTTTTTTTTAAAAAGATAGCATATAAATATTCTTGTTAAATATATGAATTTCCTGATTTTGAGGTGCCGCCCTAGCTCTAATTACCTGTAAACTTTTCAAGTGGCATCAATAAATCAGAAAGCACTTTAGAAATTTACTGCATTTTCAGTGCTTGGCAAAACGGTATACCCGTACCACATTTCTCGAAAAACTATTATACTCAAGTTTGATTGTCATTCTCAAATCTTCATTGGATATATTGGAAATATTTTGAGTTTAAGAGCCTAGAAATCATGCTTAATTACACTTTTTATGTTGTAGAAAATGGGGTCAGAACTAGGTAGGTTGGTTTCAAGAGAATTTTACTTTGTCATGATATCACAGTGAGAAATGTTTCTCCTACTGGCAAAATCAGCAAAATACTGTTGGTGGGATGTTAACCCTTTCCCTCATAGAGGACACCATGAAAAGACCTATGCGAACAGCATAAAACCAGATCAGCCTCGCAGGCTGATCAGGTTTTATGCTGTTCGCTGCTCCTCAGTGGTCTGGAAATGAGGATTTTGTAATTAAATTTGGTAAGGTTAAGCTGTGGTTTTCTGCAGATCAGGCTTTATGTGGTACCTTTTGAGGGCGTCAAAATGAGTCTATATGAGGGGAAAGGGTTAAGACCAAACTTAAAAATAATGAAAAAATATCACTGCTTTCAACACATCTAAGAACAGACAGCAACAGTACAAATGTGGCAGGGGACAGCACAGCAAATATGGGCTCCTACAGTTAGGCAAATACCAAGAAGGTAACACAACACATAGGCTACTATCATTAGGCAAATACCAAGGATGTAAGATAAAACAAGGGCTGCTAGAGTTAGGCAAATACCAAGGAGGTAACACAACACATGGGCTACTAGAGTTAGGCAAATACCAAGGAGGTAACACAACACATGGGCTACTAGAGTTAGGAAAATACCAAGGATGTAACACAACACATGGACAACTACTGTTAGGCAAATACAATCAATAATGTTACATTTCCTGATATATTTGGGCATATTCTGTTGTGCATTAAGGCAACAAGCAGTTTCTGTCAAGTCCATCATGAGTCATTCATGCTGATCAGGCCTTACACACAATCACAAACTGTACATCAATACAATGTATTGTTATGTCATTTGCTAATGTATTCATTATTTTTTGTGGGGGACTTATTTGGGGAGTATTTCAAGACTGGCTTTATCCATGGATATTAATCCCCATGTACCAGTCCTAGTGGCAAAGTGGTCAGAGTGTCCACCCGGAATAGGGAGGTCGTGGGTTCGATCCCCAGCTGTGACATACCAAAGTCGTATAAAATGGTACTGGTATAGCTCTCTTTCTTGATACTCAGCATATAAGGGTAGTTGCAGGACTGGTTAACCCGTTGTCAGGATAGTATGACTAGGTGTGGTATCATGCCACATGTCTACGGTGTGATACTGCAGTGTGGCACCAATATATCTGTCTCAAGTAGACATCTTCTCCAAATGACTGAAATACTGTTGGTGGGATGTTAAACCCAATAAACAACAAACAGAAATAATCCCCATGAATATAAATTTGTTTAGTAAAATTCAACTTTTCTAGAAATATGATTTTACAACTAATGCAGCATTGAAATTTCCTTCAATAGACATGTATATCCCTTAATATAATCTACAAAATTATTTAATGTAAATGAAAAATTATTAATTTACAGAAGTTATTCACAGATCATTATAACATGAACATAGACCATCTGACATCGAAATCATAATTGACCAATGCAATATATCACATGATACACTTGAGCTCTTCAGGAAGCCCTAATGGAGATACTGAAGTTAAAACTCTGCCATGCCTTGATAATTTAGAGCCACAGGTGAGATTGGCACAGAGGGGGCGGAGATCAGTGTGCATGAAGTAATGTACAGTGTACAGGTATCAGATGGCCAAACATCCTGATAAATAGATTACAGTCCCAACTTCAAAGTATTCAAACATGTTAAACTATTAACTCCAGCCTCACTGATGACTTTAATTAAGATTACATCCATAGATAGCTGTAAACTCCTTTCATTAAATTGGTAGGCATGGGCAAATCTTCATTTGAAAAAAATTCAGGTGTGTTACAAGTGTGTTTTTTTTATTTCTGACTTTCCAAGATGTCTGTGAACATCATGGTTTACAGATTATGTACAACATTAATCCTTGGTAAGGGATATATAAGATAATATGAGCTAAATAAATTTATGACAGGCCATTGTTTAGTGGTGAAGGTTGTGGGTTTGAACCCTGTTTGGAGCATGGATTTTTCATTGCCTTTCCAGGTGCTTAAAGTACTTGTCCAACAGAGGAACCATTTAAAGAGATTAATATTTATATAAGGTGTAAGAAATTGTTTCCCATTGTCAAAAATGAATAAGATTAAATATAAGAGCTAAATAAAACAAGATAATTGAAAGGTATAATTGGAAGTTATAGATATTTTTATTGTCTTCAGATTTAGACTTAATTTTCTGTAAATGATTCTAATTTTTCAAAACCAGTATTTATTCACAAAATGTTTGCTATACATGTAGCAATTAATGTTTAAAACAAGGCTGTGTCACAGACACGAAATCCCCCGCCGAATATATTTAGTTCATGAATGGGAGCTCTTTTTACAGAACATAAATCAGGGGCCGTAACTCCATTGTAAAAGATCAAACTGTGTCATGCTGTCAATATGATTATAATTCCTTATTGCCTCTTGATATAACAGAACAGAACAAGAAGAGACTTTATTACTTCCAAGTATACAACATGGAGAAAAGTTTATATATACACACAACTAAATATATAAACAAACTATACCATAAGCTTTTTCTGGTGTATTAATTTAAGAAGAGCACAGAATGTCGAGGACAGTGGAAGAAACAGAGTGATAAATTAACATATTAAATGGAAGAAACAGAGTGATAAATAGCAAAAAAAATCCAAGTAAAAAGTGTTTGGCATACCAGTCTGTACTAAAAATCAGAGAGAGAGAGAGAGAGAGAGACTCTCTGAGAGGGGGCATAGAGAGGAGGGGAGAGGCAGGGAGAGGGAGAGGCAGGGAGGGGGGAGAGGCAGGGATGGAGAGATGGAAGAGGCAGGGAGGGGGAGAGGAGAGGCAGGGAGGGGGAGAGGCAGGGAGGGAAGAGGCAAGGAGGGAGAGAGGGAAGGGACAAGGAGGGAGAGAGGGAAGAGGCAAGGAGGGAGAGAGGAAGAGGGAGAGAGGGAAGGAGGGAGAGAGGGAAGAGGCAGGGAGGGAGAGAGGGAAGAGACAAGGAGGGAGAGAGGGAAGAGGCAAGGAGGTGTGAGGGGAGAGGCAGGGAGGGTGTGAGGCACGGAGGGAGAGAGGGGAGAGGCAGGGAGGTGTGTTATGGTTCTTGTGCACTGCACTTCTCTTCAATGAGATCTGTCCACCTGTGAAGTTTCAAAGCAATAGCTTGAATACTTTTGGAGTTATGCTCCGGACAAAAATCAAGTATGAAAAATAACAAAGGGCAATAACTCCAAAATTAGGCTAAGAAGAGTTATGGTTCTTGTGCACTGCACTTCACTTCAATGAGATCTGTCCACCTGTGAAGTTTCAAAGCAATAGCTTGAATACTTTTGGAGTTATGCTCCGACAAAATCAAGTATGAAATAACAAAGGCAATAACTCCAAAATTCGGATAAGGAGAGTTATGGTTCTTGTCACTGCACTTCTCCTCAATGAGATCTGTCCACCTGTGAAGTTTCAAAGCAATAGCTTGAATACTTTTGAGTAATGCTCCGACAAAATCAAGTATGAAAAATAATAAAGGGCAATAACTCCAAAATTAGGCTAATGAGAGTTATGGTTCTTGTGCACTGCACTTCTCCTCAATGAGATCTGTCCACCTGTGAAGTTTCTAAGCAATAGCTTGAATACTTTTGGAGTTATGCTCCGGACAAAATTCGGACGGACGCACGGACGGACGGACAACGCCAAAACAATATCCCCCTCCCGATTTCATCGGCGGGGGATAACAAGCATACCTTAAATGTCTTGGTCAGTATAGTTTTAAATCACGATGCATTTTTTTTTATAGATGACAATTTCGTTGTAACTCAGGTGCATGCATCTGTGACTATAAGTGCTTATAGATGTTGACTAACTATCACTAAGTCGATCTCTCACAGCTGTAGGTTCAAGTCTCGATCTGTCACTCAGGTTTTTCATGTCCTCCACCTGTAATCGAAGCCTTATGACTGAAATAATGTTGCAGCAAATTAAAGGTAACCACCAGACCAAAACAAAAACAGATGTTATGAGATTCTGAGATTCAAAAGAGTAGTTCCAGGACTGGTTGGCCCCCGAGGTCAAGATAATTTGACTGGTTCATAAATTTTCTGTGTCATCCCCCACCTGTAATTAGATGTAAAACTGAAATACTGTCACAGCTAGGAATGGTAACTTTCAGTTCACAAAAACATAAACAAAATTCTTACTCTGTTATTCATTTCAGAAATATTCACCTGTATTTTAATGTGTTTCCCTGTGTCTCTAAGAAATGAGGCAGGAAAATGATTAAGTGCATTATATATACACATCATTAAATGGTAGACGCATTACATCTTGTAATCATTTTACAAGTTGTATAGTTATATAGCTCCCTAATACATTCTCTGTTAAAAAATATTTTGTAGACCCAAAGGATTGAATAAAATTCGAAGCAGGTAAACAGAATCCATCATATGTGATTCTTTGACAAAGAATAATGACCAAATATAATTAAGTGATGTGAAAAATATGTGAGAAACATTTGCGGAGAACACATTTTGCTAAGTGGAATGTTTTATGGGATATTAAGTTTGAATCAAATACTTCTGTTCAGTTCTGCAGGTGTGTTGCACTTTAGAAGTGTTCCTTTGTAGTTGTCATGGCTGCAAGTGATGCATTTTCGCTAATGTGCTTTTGAGTGTCTCGTGCAATTATTTCTGCTTTTTTTTTTTTTTGATAGTCATATGGTACAAGTAATATATATAGACTCATTCTGACGCACTCAATAGCTATCACATAAAGCCTGATCTGCAGAAAACCACAGTTAAATCTTACCAAATTTAATTACAAAATCCTCAGCATTTTCGCTAATGTGCTTTTGAGTGTCTCGTCAATGTTTCCTCTATGAGGGAAAGGGTTAATGATGACTTTCTTTTTTTTTTCTAATATTCAAGACTCCTGAAAAAGCTGCAAGTCATTAACGTTATGAAATACACAAAAGTTATTAGGTTGAGAATGAATACTTCCTGTTACAAGTGACTCAGAAAAAAATACTTAATAATTATTACTTCTTAGAGTAATAGAAATGAAGTCCATCTAAAATTTAAATTTAAAATTCTTTTTAAATTTACAAATTAGAAATCTTTTAGAAATCTTAGATGTTAGAGTCAGGAAATTTGAACTGAATGGAATATGAGTAAAAGCTCTGATGCTTTGAGGCCAAAAAAAAAAAAGAAGTTCCGTTTCTCGTCTCCAGCAAATAAAAAGGAGAGTCTGTTGGTCTGGGTTTATTTTTTTTTTTTATTTTAATGTCATCATATAGACCATTATGGTTAATGTGAAGCGAAAAATCACGAATATGAAATAGCTATTAAATGAATATCAGTGACCCTTTGAGTAAAGAAATTATTTAAGGAATAATAGTCCTGTGTGATACGCTTATCAATGTTTTGCCCAAGAGTTGAGGCAGAGGATTGACCCAGGGGAATTTGACTTTTTTTCTTTTTTTCGGGAGTCTTAATCGCCAACCTAGAGCAATGGCAATTTATCCAAATCCACAGAGTGTGAGATGCTTTGCTGGGATTTAAAATTCAGCTAAAGTCTTTTTCCCCTGGTACTATGGACTATTCCTTCTGTAAAATTCCCACTTGTGAGAAACAATCTTTTGTAAAATGTCCAGTGCTGCCTTCCGCTTGGAGGAAAATATTAGAAGATATGCAATAAAGGTAATATTACATCTTTGATAAAGAGAGGATCTCCAGATCTTGAACTTTATAAAAAAAAGTTTAATCTTATTATTATTTTGAAGAAAATTTACCTGTTTAGAATAAATTGTAAGATTTAATATGCATACTGAAAACCAGTCCAGGCTCTACTTCATACTAAGTAATTAATAAATAAAGAATTAGGGCTGCTCAAATTTTATCACTCTAATGTTTCTCTAAAATAGATGCCCAAATTAATATATCAGTCCTAATAACAAGCTAACATTGTTATTTTGCTTATTTAGGTGATACTTTATGTCACCTTAGTAATGTGCTTTCCACACAATTTAAGAATTTATATAAGTATTACTTAGTGCTAAGTACTATGGTGGTAAAATACCAGCCATGATGGTCATCAGTTGCATGTGAATGTCCTTGGTTGGTGACTCACTAATGTTTCCTCCTATGTCTAAGAACATGTGAACTACCCATAAAAGCTAACTTTTTGTCTTAATGTTTGTTGTTGGTTGCGTTCGGGCTCAGGTGTATTGTCCATGGTGCTGCGGTTTTTGACAGAGAAGCCTTTTTTAAGGCCCAGCACCTCTGACTTCAGTTCTGTTGGACTTTTTCTGTCAGGGTTGTTCTCCTTTAGTACCTCTAGACAGGTGCACCTACACACAGAGACTGATGCGGATACAAGGGATCTGGGTATGCTACCCTAGCTCGTTCCGAATTATGAGACCCCCTAATTCTTTTATGTGCCCTGTGTATAGCACCAATACACATGAAGCCCCTTAAGCCCTGTCTGGATGAACCAGCACTAGGCTTCTAGTTAGATGGGGAACACTGAAAAGTATCCCAGAAATGTTCCAAAGTTCTACTGGGATTTTAAACCGGAGACCCCTGGATTAGCAGTGCAGTGTGTTACCACTTAAGCCATCGCTCCATCGTCTTGATTGTTTATAACTACCTAATAATAAAACAAAATGGTTTGCATAATAAGTGGCTAATGCACTGGGTTTTAATCATTGCAACACATGGTTGATACTGGAGCTGCGTTCAGTTAACCATAAGGCTCGCAACTGTTACGCATTTGGTCCCCAGCTTACACTTTTAATGCTATGATACAACAGGGACACAAATGCTAACATTTTGGACTTTAAGGGTAACTGAACACAGGACTGGTTGGTTCAATGTTATATGTAAATGACATTGGTCATTGGAAACTGGTAGTCCAGTTTTCTCCCATATGAAGTACAACACCACTACTGCTGTCAATGTAGAGGAATACATTATTTCTTAAGCAGTATCACTTAATTTCTAGCAATTGTTGTAAAATTAAGTTTAATCTTTTGCTTTTAATAGTAAAACTTTACGTCAGTTCTTCGATATAATTTCAGGATGTGTTCCTGCTGCAGACGCCAGGAGGTGGAGGATATGGTCCAGTGAGCAGGGAACCAGGCAACAAAAGGAGGCGTGTCCACAAGGAAAAAGAAGTCCCAACTGTTGTGGGCAGAGGAAGTGTGTATGAATACCAAAGAGCACAAGAGTCTGTGTAATACTACAAAACAGTTTGATGACATTTGAATATAGTTCCTTTTTAAATGCTATGAAGAATATGTTCAGAAAATCGCATAATTATTATTTTTATTATTGTGTAACCAGAATGAAAACTATGGAAATCTTGAACTGCTGGGCTGATCAGAGTACTTTATTAGTACTTGAAAGATTGCTTTATTTCAATGCCATATATTTCTTAAATATTAAGATAAAGTCCCTGTAATTGTTCCGCTACATTTCGGACCTCATGGCCTTTCACGGAGATAACCAAGGTTTCCTAATGTTTCATTAGGGTACCTTGGTTATCTTGGTAGAGGTTACAGGATTTTTACCTTAAGCTTCATTACCTTGCAATGTTGATTTTGAGCTCGGGCTTTATATTCCACAGCTGTTCAGTTTGTTTAACAACAAGAATCTGTTCGTTAATATATAGTTTTCCTCCTAGGAATCACATTTATGTAAGTAAGATACTTTTGATTTTAAGTATAACAATCTTGAGACTTTCAAATTAATCTCGCCAACTTTTGTTATTACCTTAAATTTCCATGTTTGCATTTATGAAATTTATTATATTGTTATTTATACTAGACTTAGCTTGTTGTGATTTTTTTTCCACCATTCTTTATTTATGTTTTTGCTTGTTTGATTTTGTTAGGAACTATTTGTAAACGTTTACAAAGTAAATTTTAAGGTAATTCAAACAATTTTTACAGGTATGTAAAGATGTTGTGAAAACAGGTTTTTGCGATCAGTGCAAACCAATATCAGCCTGCACATGCAGTTTGATAATGGTCTTCACTGGTTGCTAATTAGAAAACAAATTTTCATCAAGCACCCAAATAAACAATTAATGGTACAGTCCAAAATAAAGAAAAAGAAATTTAACATGTTAAGGGGTAATTGTTTGTTGAAAGAATTTCTGTTCCAAAATTAGGAGAAAAAAATATTTGAATTTACATTTTTTTACCATAATATGAACATTTTATTCATTCAAACTTAATATTGAAAATTATCATCTTTGTGTACTAGTATTTAGACTGTCATTTATTTCTGTATTCAGAGAGGGATCTCAATATTCAATGAAAACGTTCAGGAGAAAACAAAATTTGTGATCTTTATTTTACTTATATAATATAGTATAACTATTGAATCTAAAATGAGTTGTCATTTCATATAAACATTTATTTTAATTAAGTTCAGCAACACTTTAGGTAAGTTTAATAACATTTTTCCTGACTGGGTTTAAGTCTATATTAGATGAAAAAAATATCAGATTTAAGTCGATGCAAAATACATTGAAAATAGTTTCTTTTGTTTTATATATCAAGAAAATCAGATGTTAAAAAAGAAGAAGAAATCACGCTAAAACAACCATTATTTGATATTTGACATGTAATAATATGAATAAAAAAGAATTGTATTTTTTTTAAATGAGTTTATCAGTTATAATTTTTTAGCTCACCTGAGCACGTGTGCTCAGGATGAGCTTTTAGGATCGATGAATGTCCGTCGTCCGTCCGTCCGTCGTCCACAATTTGTTCGTTTGCACTCTAGCATCTTCATTTTATGAGCAATTATCTTCAAACTTTAAAACACTGTTTATAACCATAAAATCTCGGCCAAGTTTGATTATGGCTGATATCGGAACATTAGGTCAGGAGTTATGCCCCTTTTAAAATTCAAAAAAGCCAGATTTCACATTGTTTGCACTCTAGCATCTTCATTTCTTGAACAATCATCTTCAAACTTTATGGCAATGCTTATGATCATAATGTCTCGATTGAGTTTGATTACGACTGAGATCATTTGATTAGGTCAGGAGTTAAGCCCCTTTTGATATAAAAAAAAAGCCAGATTTCACGTTGTTTACACTCTAGCATCTTCATCTTTTGAGCAATCATCTTCAAACTTTATTACAATGTTTATGACCATAATGTCTCGATTGAGTTCGATTAATGCTGAGATCCGTCAATTAGTTCAGAAGTTATGCCCCTTTTAATATTCAAAAAATGCCAGAAATCACTTTGTTTACACTCTAGCATCTTCATCTTTTGAGCAATCATCTTCAAACTTTATTACAATGTTTATGACCATAAGGTCTCGATTGAGTTCGATTAATGCTGAGATCCGTCAATTAGGTCAGGAGTTATGCCCCTTTTAATATAAAAAAAGCCATATTTCACGTTGTTTACACTCTAGCATCTTCCTTTTTTTTAGCAATCATCTTCAAACTTTATGACATTGTTAATGACCATAATGTCTCGATTGAGTTCAATTGTGGCTGAGATGGGTCATTTAGGTCAGGAGTTATGCCCCTTTTAATACAAAAAATGCAAGATTTCACTTTGTTTATTCTCTACCAACTTCATTTTTTTAACAATCATTTTTAAACTTTAAGACAATGTTTATGCCCATAATCTCACAATTGGGTTCAATTATAACTGATATTGACTTGTAAATTTAGGAGTTATGCCCATTTCACCATAAAAAAAAAGCCAGATTTCACTTTTACACTTAAGCATCTTTATTCATCTTTCTCAGGTGAGCGACCAAGGGCCATCTTGGCCCTCTTGTATCAATTTCTTGTCATATTATGTATAGTTGCTCAAATTCTATTTAGTCTGCAGAACAAAGATAATCTATTGTTTCATTTACCATGCATTTAAAGTTCAATTAATTAATATTCATCATATCATTTGTATATGAATATTCATGGGGTTAAGGGTCAAAATCATATATAATTATGTAATTGGGTTTTGAATTTAATCAAGATCTAATATTTAGACATCTATACATACATTTATACACCTTTGTAAAATGTATATAATAACGTATAATCAGCAGTCACAATTTGCAAATATCACATTCATAATATGTTAATTAAAATTAATAATGAATACAGTTGTTTCATTATTTAAGTCCACCTAAAGCCTTCCAAAATCGGATTGCAAATTGTTCATGACGTTTCAGATAACTTAATACACAATGATACACAAAACATTCATATGACAGTTAACCTCTGATTTCATAATTATCATATTCAATATCTTTTGGGCTTGTAATAAAGTGCAAGATGAAACGATCTTGAAAGTTGTGCTAGAGTATAAATCCACAAAAAAGCACCTGATAAGGAACCAATCGAACAGTCAAATAGTCTGCTTTAACCCTTTCCCTCATAGAGGAAACCATGTAAAGACCTATGCGAACAACATAAAACCAGATCAGCCTGCGAGTAACTCGCAGGCTGATCAGGTTTTATGCTATTCGCTGCTCCTCAGTGGTCTGGAAATGAGGATTTTGTAATTAAATTTGGTAAGGTTTAACTGTGGTTTTCTGCAGATCAGGCTTTATGTGGTACCTATTGAGTGCGTCAACATGAGTCTATATGAGGGAAAGGGTTAAATGAATAACTGCCAGTAGTCGTGCCAAATTTTTACAAAATGTAAATTTACGAAAAATATTTTCTTTCTGTGAACATATTTTGAAAGTACATTCAGATAGTCGTGTTTTGGTTTCAGTGAAAACCTATACACCTTACTTATATAAAAAATGATAATCAACTCAAAGTGGAACTCCTCTCTTGTTGGTCCAGAATTTGACTTCCGGTTAAACGGATGTAAGAAAACCACCTGCTTTGACACTCTTTTTGGTTATCTCAACAGGACAGAGTCGTCGGAGAGCTATTAGATTGAGGTGTGTTGTTTTGCGGGCATTAAACTTCATTGTCTGTGTGATAACTTATAATTGGGAAGAAAGATAAACATAATTTTTGTTACACGTGTATGCTGAGTTCGACTTTGGAAACAATCCGTAAATTTCTGACACAGATATAGCCCCTTTTCAACTTAGAAATACTTTGTCCAATCAATTACCCATCATAGAATTAAGGGGTGTAGATAATCTGTATCTGGTATTAATAATATTTGGCAAACATGTTTTTCTCAATAAAATGAAATTGTGCAACATTCTTAAATCTTTAACACATTTATGGCCGGCCCCTTTTGAAGTTCAAATTTGCCCAAAATACCTAGTCAGATCAATAATTCATCATAGGCCCAACAAATATAGATGTTTTTTTGGTACACATGTTTATCCTCAAAATAAAAAAGGCCAAGTTACACTTCCAACAAAATACGTCACAGTAATGATCTCTTTCCGACTTAGAATATATTTAAAATACCTATGAAATCGAAAAGGCTTCATATTCCGTGTCAAAACCCTGTCACCTTCAAGTGATATTTCTAGTTGGTCAAGTGGTATGTGCAATGAGTTTTGTTGTTTCCTGAAAACTTCTTGCTTTATTTAATTCTAGCTCACCTGACGAGAAGTCAACCCGCAATTCTTAGCATCAATTCGTAGAATAAGTAGATGCCTTTTTTTTTTAAACAAGATAGTCTAGTACATGATCAAGTTGACATAAATTTTTACCTTGATGACTAGGTATTTTTGTTAGAGAAACAAAGCTGATGAAACTCGCCCGAGTTCAAAAGTATTACTTGGCTTTAAGAATACATTGTAGTTGCTGGAATTCGATCCAGGTCACAAAGTGCTAAAAGTTAACAATGGTGCAGTGATATAAAGAGGATACCGATGATATTTTTCTACTTTGTTATATATTTCAATATGAAGACGGGGAACCAAAATTATATACATCACTCAGTTTTAACAGTTAGATATGAATTATATGTCACTGATATATTTCAGTATCTCATTGAAAATCATAAGATATAAATACCTTCCTTGTCGCTGTTATGCCACTGCACTTATGTGATCGGCCATATTTGAAAGTTAATTTGAACAGATGTCCCATTGGTAGCCATCTACTGAAATCGTTCAAACCGTTTAAATCCATAGTAAAACATGGTCACCTTGAATGTGGCAATATTTTCTGATAATAGGTACATGATAACTTTTTTTTTATTAATTTTGTCGAACTTACCAGACTTAGTTCGGCACGGATGTTCCTTTGCCGAATTTCTATCATCTTTTTTTCTAACAATTTGGCCTGTTTTTAGAAAAGAATATAAGGGGGGAAAAAGGCTGCTCTAATTTTCAATCATGGCCGTTCATGGTCCTCTTGTATTTCGTAATATTGTATCCGATAGCATTAGTGTCGGAAAAACGAAAAATTCCTTTGACTTAATGATTAGTTAGGGAGAATCCTGTTCTACCAAAATCTCTGGGGTCGGAGGTACGGACGTGTATGATGCACATCAACCTTATTGTTTATGACCTGTAAGAAAACCATGCATTAGAAAAAAAAAAGTGGGGAAAGAGAGGAAAATGTTCTAATTTCTCTTGTGCAATGGCCGTTCATTTTAAATGCTCCTTTTTTATTCATCCCAGTAAATAACGCTGCTCAAAAACACATTTCATGAAGGTATGACAAAAAAATGCATGTTAAATATGTTGACAGTGGGACGAAAATGTAATTTATTGGCAACAAATTATGAATACACTATATAGAAAAAAGAAATTACTGTGGAAAACATATAAAAAGGAACAAATTTTATACTAACGTTGCTTCTTTCATTGCATTTTTGGGAGTGAATATAATCACTATATTTCACATTTAATTCATTTATGTCCATAAAGTGGAATAATTATAAAGTTTCATGGACCACTTAAGTAAGTTAACAGTCCATTTAATATGTAATTATGCTGCCTCTAGCATAGACGTTGTTCATTGTTGCAGAACTTTGAGACTGGGGCGGTATCCCCACCTACCAAGATGCTGAAATCTGTTAAATGTTGATTAAAACGTCATGGTTTTCAGAAAGTACTTTAAAGAAAGTTTTAAGGTATTAATACGCACTGTTTATCTTGCCAACATAGTCTCACAACTCTATTAATTAAATGTTTAAATTTTGCATAATGGAGTGGGGTGGTAGGAATTACAAAGTAATTGAATTTTTAATGACACATTCTCATGAACATATACATTCATTTAAATCTCTCAGTAGCAGCATCTATTCTTGTTCGTTTAGCCATATTTTTGATGGATGAAATGTTGTTTTGTTAGTTTTCTTATTTCCTCTGCTGCCAGATATGCAAACCGTCTTGTCTTGTTGCTGTGTTAGATGCGCTATTTGAAGCACGTTGCAGTTTTTAGCTGAATCTGGGACGACTAAGGACTTGTAATTACTTAATCAACAGTAAGATTATAAAACGCACACCCGGTTTTCTCTTTGATGATTCCGAGTCACCAAAGTCGCGTAATTCGAATTCAAGCTGTTAGACTCACGCGCTAACATTTTGAATTATGTCCGAATTCATTTGAGACGCGGTATATAAACACGTATCAAGTAAACACATTTAATGAAAGCCACGCGTATTTAAATGTAGTACCGCATACATTCGTAGAAAATAAATTGCTTTTCCTCGTAAAAGTATCGTAATACAAATATTTACTGCATTCACAAAAGTCGCTATTTCGAACACTGACTATTAAAACTGTCACTTTTACTGGTAATGGTCTTATCAAAAGCTAAATTTATTTATAGTGTTTAAAACACGTCTGTTTGTAATCACTTGAATACATTGAATTCAGATGTTGTTTATTTTGTGTTATTTCAAACACAGCGTTTGTTAATGTAAAATTTACTGTAATCGAGTAGAGGGCATTATGAACAGAAATTAAATTCAATTGAATATTATTACCAGCTATTAAACCACGGTTGCCTTCCAAAGTGCGTGTGTGTCGAATTCTTCGGATAAAAAAGGTGTTTAATTTCGATCAGAAAGTGACTTTATGAATTCTTTAGTAAACTAGATAATTCTACGAGTCTCATAAAATAATGAGTTCTAAATTTTGCTTGAGTGGTCGGACGATAGTGGCAAGATAAAAAAAACAACACACACACACATAAAACAACGGCAACATCAACAACAAAAAAAAGAAAGAAAAAAAAAAAACGAGAAAAAAACGAAGCACGCTTCATAGAATCCTCTCGTGTCTTTCACAATGTCGGTGTAATGTGTATAATGCTACACTATTAATACTTGCGGTGTCAACATTAAAAAGTGTTGATCTGTATTTAACCCTTTCCCTCGTATAGACTCAATAGATATCACATAAAGCCTGATCTGCAGAAAACCACAGTTAAACCTTACCAAATTTAATTACAAAATCCTCATTTCCAGACCACTGAGGAGCAGCGAACAGCATAAAACCTGATCAGCCTGCGAGTTACTTGCAGGCTGATCTGGTTTTATGCTGTTCGCATAGGTCTTTTCATGGTATCCTCTATGAGGGAAAGGGTTAACACAAGGAATGAAACAATAAGTATATAGTTAATAACAAGGGCGCTGGAAATTGGAAATTACACCCATCTTGGAATTTTAACAATTCAAGATCCACTACGCTAGAATGTCTGAGACTTTCTGGCCGGTTATAACATTGACCTAAGATACTGTACCAGTGCTCATTGTGACCAAGTTTAATAAAGATCGGGTCACATTTGTTAGAGTTATTGCATTGACACTAATATTTTATTTATTGTTTTGCAATTTTTCCTGAATTCAAGGGCCATAACTCTGGAGTGTCTGGGTCATTCTGGCCGGTTATCGAACTTGCCATTACACATTGTGACCATGTTGGTAAAGATGTTGGTTTAAGACAGTGGACAACCTTGGTGGTCAGCGCCCACTCGCCGCAAGTGAATCCATAATATATCTCGCCATACGACAGGCATATTAAATTGCTCTGTCCATCCTCAGTGTGAATATTTTTTTACCATCATCACCACCACTAATACCTCCCCCCCCCTCATCATCATCACCATCAGCAGAGCACCACCACCACCACCACCATCATCAGCAGAGCACCACCACCACCATCATCAGCAGAGCATCACCATCATCATCATCAGCAGCAGCACCACCACCACCACCACCATCATCAGCAGAGCACCACCACCACCATCATCATCATCATCAGCAGCAGCAGCAGCAGCAGCAGCAGCAGCAGAGCACCACCACCACAACCAGCATCACCACCACCATCATCAGCAGAGCACCACCACCACCATCATCATCAGCAGCAGCATCAGCACCACCAACACCACCATCAGCAGCAGCACCACCACCACCATCATCATCAGCAGAGCACCACCACCACCACCATAATCAGCAGAGCACCACCACCATCATCATCATCAGCAGCAGAGCACCACCACCACCATCATCATCAGAGAACGACCACCACAACCATCATCATCATCAGCAGCAGCAGAGCACCACCACCACTATCATCATCATCA
>CM037791.1:43942582-43992582 GCA_021229015.1 Solen grandis | reverse complement strand
TCGAATCCCGGTATTAATATTTACGGTAAAGCAACCAGCTTGTTTCCGGACTGCAAGTGTGCGCTGTCTGCCTGAATAGTGTACATAGATAATCGTGTGTCTTCTTATTTCTTCTTTGTCTGCAGACATGATTTTTGTCGGGAATCTGTTACAAATGCTTACAAGTGTGTTTAAAATAACCTTATTTTTGATTGGAAATGTCAATCATAGTATTCATATTTTCTCGTCTTTGATTTTTTGTTTGTTTGTAGTTGCTGCCGTTTTATATATTCTAGCATCTCCAAGATCACGTAACTAACGATAGTATGCACATGTATATGTGTATGCTAATGAATTTGATTTTTAGTAATTTGTGTATTGTATTTCCGAGATTTATATATGACCGCGACTGTATTGTAATGTAATGAATAAAACAAAAGGATTAATCAAATATAGCATGGGCGTATTTAATGAAATGGAATATTTTACATATTTTAAAATATATTTATTTTAATCAATTAAGCATCCAAATTTCAATAGTTTTATCATTTATTTACCTTTGCGATTGTTGTCGTATTCCGTTGAGCATCGCTCAGTAAATAATTTGAATGTAATAATATATGCCAAATTCTCTAAATATTTTCATCAAACATAGTCGTAGTCTCAAAGGT
Organism: Solen grandis; assembly: GCA_021229015.1. NCBI lineage: Eukaryota > Metazoa > Mollusca > Bivalvia > Adapedonta > Solenidae > Solen > Solen grandis. Next base: position 43,991,932 of record CM037791.1, on the reverse strand, counting down.
ATACAAGCTGAATCAAAACAGTATATTTATATGACAGTATGCTTTTATTTATTTAAGGTTAAATAATAATTTAGACATGCAATGAACTATGGCCTAACAGATAAGGAAAAGGCAATAAGGAAATTGATATTAAAATTGAATGTTGTAACATATACCTTGTTGGCACGTTTTCCCGGTATAACCCGGGCTGCAAGCGTCACACTGGCCACTGTCAGGGTCACATGGAGTCATGTTTTCGCAATACCCGCAGGTATGCTGGCAACTGGCACCATACATGCCAGCTTCGCAAACATTTGAGACTAGAATACGAAAAGAAACGGTAAACTCATTCAATGTAAATACGTCAATATATAATAGTATATGTACTGTAAAGAAATATTGATTTGCGAGTATTTACTCATACTTTCAACATTTCTCGTTAGATGATTTATTGGCATGTTCTCATGATATATAGCTGAAGAGCTGCATCACTGCATCGCTGCGATATCACGCCGTAGAACGTATTTAATAGCTATATTACGCCCATTTTTAAAGCAGTTCTTTCACAGATGATCGGTAGAAATTAAAAAAAAGTTCTACTTCCATCGTTACTGATGGTGAAGTTTTTGTTTTCTGAGAAAAAATAGTGTCAACTGTAGGTCAAATTGCATTTCAGTAAACGCCCCCCCCCCCTCCCCCGGCGATATCGGTTAAAAATAGAATACGATATCCTCGAAGCAGGTGCTTGCGGTTCCACGTGATACGTTATGCAACATTACGTCTTCACCAGTTCCGGGTAGTGAATTCGAAATTATAACATGTGAAGTGAGCGCATGCGCGATGAGTGGTCAGTCATTTTACGCCAAATGAAAAAAGAAAATCTAAATATAGTTTATAATTCTAAATATGGTTTGATTATCTTTTTAACACTATTGTTGAGTGATATAAGAACCACCCATTTTTTTCACAATCACGGACGGTTGCATTGGTTGACCATGTGCTTGTAGATGGGCATTGGTTGACGTTTAAAGACTTATAGTTTGAAATCAAATTTTCTGCCAATGACAATTTGTGAACAAGATGATTTCAATCACGTGACCGCACACTATATTTATGTATTTGGTCGCAAGTGTGTACAAAAATCCTATATATTTACTGTATTGCACAAAAACAGAAACGCATGAAAAGGTTCCATATGCAAATCTAAATCGACAAGTGCTTACGTCATGATAAAACTTCTGTTTTCATTAAACCAATGGTGTGTTTGTAGAAAGTAAAGTTAAAATATTGTAAGATTCTGAAATAAATAGATTTGTTTTTGTACATAACCGACCCGCGTCGATGAATTTATGGAACGTCGGTATTTTCCATAAAATTTTAACTACACTAATGCTTATAAACTATTCACCCATACAAACTCTGAAAAAGCAGAGTTTCCAAACATAGTTTCTTAAAGAAAATCCATCCATAAATAAAAAAGATACAGTGATTTGAAAATCACCATCTTCGATCGGTTTACGAATTAACCGTGACCAGAATGAAGTTGTTGCAAGGTTGCAGGAATCCTACGCTGAAATATAGTGCCGAAAATTGACGCTAATTTATTTGTATTTTAATATTATTTTACGTCATAAATCATATAATTCGGCAAAAAAATATTTCTACTCTCTTTCGATACCAACATTTTGTTTCGTAATTGATTAACCGAAATAACACAGCGTTGCATTGATCCGCCATTTTGAAAACTTTAGCGGTTGAACGGCACAGCATGTTAACGCCATTAATTTGCAATATTTTCTCAGATGGCATCCGTTTTATAATAAAGGTAAGACAGTTCATTAAATATATTAGTATTAATTATGTCTGTAATGAAATATTTCTTTCAAATTATCCTTAGAGTGAAATTTCTTCGTGTGCAAATGGCGAGGGATGGCTAGGAGTTTCTTTATTGCCCGTCGATGGCCTAAACAAACTTAATTGTAGATCAATATATTTTCTATGATTTGTTGAGTCTCAATTCTTTTAGTTTAATTTGAATCCCAGAATTTATTTTTGTGCACACTATGTGCAAATTAATCTCTCGGGGGAACTAATAAATAACGAATCGATCGGCCTCTGTAAACTTCGTCCATATTTCAAAAAATGACTTTATAGAAAAAAAATGTGTTCTGTAGACATTCCATATAAATGTATGTTATGAAATGTGTTATCTGCAATAGGAAAAAAAAACATTTTAGTTTACACTCTAATATTGTAGTTGGATTATCTTGTAGATAATAAGTTTGAAAGAAAAAAAAAATACTGTTTTACTCCTTTGTTGAAACCCACTGAAACACTGTTTGAACGTCACATTGCATTCATAATGTCGAACATCTGCTGGCTATGACATTGAGCCTGTATTATAGCAATTGTCATGGCTTTAATGAAATGACATCTGATTTATTGAACTTTTTTTCTTCAACTGAAACAGCCTTGCTGTAGCAACATTTTTTTCTGCCATGTTTTGGTCCACTTTGAAAACAACGCATATTTGGATCATGCTGATTTAAAGCAGGTTACCACTCTTAGTTAGTTGGACTGAATATTGCTGGTTTGACACTATTCTGTAACAATCGGCAATTGACAGTTCTTGTGTTAGTCACTGTGGGTTGCATTGCTGTATACGTGTATTCATTTTGTGCATAATTTTGTCACCTTGAATAAAACAATTTCAACATACATTCTTAATTTGTTTTATACCCTTGTTAAAAAACAGCAGGAATGCATTTGCTCACCACTTGCAGGTCACCAATTTGGTTAAATTATGTTCCCAAATAAGAACAATTAAATGCCAGTACATGCCTTTTGTGACATTTTGTGAAAAGTTAACTTCAAATTTACTTGAATGTTGGTAAATTTAAGTTCTTCACTGGACTGTGTTGGTAGTCATTAAGTAACATTTTGTGAACATTTTAGCTAAAATTTACTTAAATGTTGGTAAATTTAAGTTCTACATTTGACTGTTTTGGTAGTTCGTAAATTCGATGATATATGACATTTAATGGAATGTTGTATTGGAAGTAAATGTACAGTAAATTTGGGAATTTTATAAGAAAATATTGCTTACTAAATTCCAAGTAAATTTGCTGATTTAAGTACAATTGAATTCAATTTCATGTGCTTGCATTCCAAATGCAGGTGTAGTTTACTTGGGATTTAATTTCCAAGTAAATCCCAAATTTCGTGCAGTGTCCTTTATTTTTCAGAAAACATGGATGCTTGCTAATTTCTATAACATGAACTTAATAAGACTTATGTAATTTTTTACTAAAATGGTGAAGTTATTTGCCTTAATTGTGTGGTTAATTATAGTGTAATCGGGGTAAAAATAAAAACAGGTAGAGCGTCTACCGATACTGAAGTAACTAAACATTTTCTTTTTTTTTTGTCTTAAACAGTAACCTATTTTTACTTTTTAATGTATCTCACTGTCTCACCTCTTCTCTCTCTCCCCCTGTCTCTCTCTCTCTCTCTCTTTCTAGAGGCCTCCATGGTCGAGAGGGTAAATTCGCTGATTTTAGCACTCACTCAGCCCCTCACCCCGTGGGTTCGAATCCCGGCAGGGTCATTCGGATTTTCATGTGAGGAAGCCTTCCAGCTGGCTTGCGGTAGGTCGGTGGTTCTACCCGGATGCCTCCTTGCATTCGGGGTCTTCCTCCACCTGTAATTAGCTGGACGTCGCTATATGACTGAAATACTGTCGAAGCGACGGTAAATACAAATAGTCAAGTCAAGTATCTCTTTCTCTGTTTTGTTGCATACAAAATAATGTATCTATAAAGTAGGAAAATCAATTGTTTTTCCCCGATCGCTTTTCTACGATCGGAGAAAAACAATCGATTTTATTTCTCAATAGACCTATAACTAATGTTAATTTTCATACGAAAGATGTTACTTAATGCATCTCTCTCTCTCCCTCTCTCTCTCTCTGTTTCATTATGAAAATATTCGCATCTTTCTTTTTCTCTCTTTCTATCTATCTCTTGAAATCCAGTCTTGTTTCTGCCGAGTTTCTCTCTTTCTCTCTCTCTCTGCAAGAGCATTTGCGGAATTTATCCATAAAAACATCCCACCCAACTGGAATTTGTCCTTGAATTTCCAAACCTCACAGCACTTAAGCCATTGCCCAAATTGTGTTCCAAATATCACAGGTTGTGAAAAATGTGCAGCCTGACTGAGACGCTTTCCTTGGACCTTTCCCAGGCGACCCTATCGGATGAGCTTCCCGGCCTCATAGACATGATTCTCTTCTGTTGTGAAGTTATCGCTAATGATGCAAATGAGATGTAACAGACCACTCCAGGATTTGAATCTGAGATCCTTGGTCAAAGGGAAGGGTTAGCTACAGGACCACATACAGGAATCTGTCATAGATAAATGTTGTGGTGAGAAAAATGTACCCCCTGCCTGGGAACTGAACACGGGGTCTTACCCTTAAAATGTAATTACCTGTACTGACTGAACTACCTGGTCGTTTACACACAATGATTTCTTCCCTGTTGTGAGTTATTGGGTACCATGTCATACTCCATGCCAAAGTGAACAAGATGAATATGCAGCCCGGTGATGTTGGGCTTCATATGTCACAAGTTAAGAAAAATGTGCAGTGTGACCAAGACATGAACCCAGGACCGTTGGATTTCAGGAATGCTTTACCACATGTATGCATACTTTTCTCCTGTTATGAGGTATTGGTACCATGACAAAGAGTTACTTATATGAGTAGGCTTTAGTTTCTCCCTGAATTCACAGGACAATGTGGACATTAGTATCCAGTTCGACATGATTGCGTGGAAAATAGAACGCTGGTTTTCCACGTGCGCGGATCTAGAGGGAGTGGGGACTTGAGGTCCAGACCCCTCCTGAGAATAAGCTATTATGCCTAAATGTGCATAAAAGGATAACAGACATGACCCCATTTGACATGGTAGTTATTGCTGTTACCCCCATGAGATATAAATATCTATGAGGTACAGCTTTAATGGTGAAGTTCCTATGACACTTTTGAACTTATAAACAGATATTTGTGATGATCTTTCTCCCTCTCAACAAAACATACGCGCAAGTTTTACTTATTCGGTTTATTTGACAACTTTTCATTTTTATGACATAACATAATTGAAATTATAATTTTATGACAGCTTTTTGTATTATATAGGTTTCTCTCTGACTTGGAACCTTAGCAAGGTCCCTATTACAATTATAAATTCCCCTTTTCCTCACCTTAGAAATCATTTGAAAGGGACAAACTTTATATTCATGTAATGTGCAGCTCCCAAAGTTGTTACATTGAAGTGTACCATTATGATTTGTGTAATGCATCGAAAGAGGGTCGTCAGTGATAGATTTTTACCTTGTAGGAAAGCCCTCTTTACGGGGAATGAGGTTCATTTTAAAATAGTTTCTTGAAGAGCAAGCAACATAAAATTTTAACAACAAGCAAAGCTACCCCACCCCCCACCAGAGAAATAAAAAAGTTAGGGTCATCAATCTGATTTCGGTGTTGTCACTCGTGTTGTCGTCAGAAAAAAACTTTGACCTTGGCCATAACTTCTAAACTATTAAAGATTCTGTCATCAAGCTTCACATATACTCGTTCACTATAACAAGGGGTATATTTCCATAAAAGGTCATGTAATATGTAGTCCTTTAAATGATCTTTCAAATGACATAAAGATTTTGAAGATCAAGGTTAAATCAGTTGAGTTATGACAGAAAATAAAAGAAATTTATGTTACCCCAAGTAAATCTAGCTGCTTTAATCCCGAAACTGATTTTTGTAGATAATAGTATGAACATAATTTGTAGAACTTTTCCTTGTTTATCTTATTTGTATTTAAATGTTAGCTTGATGCATTGCTTTTATAATGGTTTGTATGTTTAAATGACCAGGTTATTAATTTCAAAGTTGTTTGTAGAGAAAAAAGTGTTTGGGTTTGACCGTTCATATTTCAAAATCCGTCAAAGATAGGTTTAAACATAAAGCCATCGAAATGTTGGGAAACTGAAGACCTTTCTAATGGTACCTATGTTATTTTAGTTATAATGTGCTATTGTGATTTGTACAAATGCCATATGCTCACTTTTAATTCAGGAAAAAAATTCAAAAATGTAAAAAAAAACTGTTTGGTAGGAAAAGAACCCTTTTTCATGAAAAGAGGACTGGTGGTAGTTTACAGCATTATGGTACACCATTTTTAGAATTATTGAGGTTCATTTTAAAGAGGGTTCCTTGAAGAGCTAAACTGTAACAGGGGGCAGGCTCTTTAGTTTCCTTTGATTGCATTGATTTCCATTTCTATATGACATCATTTGACGTCAAAATTCTGCATCTGCTATCAAATTAATTTGTGCTTTACAGCTTTTAGTTCTGGATGGATTTTTTCTGGATTCAATTTTTACAGATAATGTATTGCAATATACTTATGTAATGAATATTTTAGGTTTGCTGTTGTTTGCATAGCAGAAAGCCCTATCGTTTGTTCAGAAAAACGAAATATAGTTATCGGTATTCATGCTTCTTCATTTTGAGGTTCAAATTAAAACAAGTTTCCTATGAGCCAGTATCATGAAATTTCATAGCAATTAACTGGACTTTGTCCCATTTGAATGCAGTAAATTGCGTTCTTATGTGACGTCATATGACATCAGGGTTAAAATTAGCTACCAAATATTGTTCACATTCTACAGCCATCATTTCTTCTATGTAATTTTCACAGACAGAATGTATTTATTACATTGTAGATGTGCGCTTCCATATACGTTTTTCCAGACTAGGAAAGACCAGGGTTCTATGGTTGATCCAAGTTTCGAACCTTGGATCTGAAAAAGAATTTAAATTATTACCAAGCTTTGGATCTGAAAATGAATTAAATTGTTGCGAAGCTTCTAGATAAGCTCATATTTTAAAAGAATGTGTGCCTAAACATTTCTATCAGTTTTGTAAAGATTGGTGGCATTTGGTGTCATGGCGTGCTGCCACGAAGCCACATTCAGATGTCTGGTGCTGTATTCTTTAGTTTTTAGACGGCAGCTTGCTACAGACTTGAGTAGCTACAAATGATTACCAGGTATCACTGACCTTGCTAATTTCCATATTTTCTATAACAAGCTTAACTGTAGATCTCCGCGCTTAGTGCGGATCCTCGCAATGCGATTCTGCACTTACGAATACGAATGGAATATGTTGCGCAGACCTTTTATTCATAACCGCAACCGCTATTCATGTGCTGTTGTTTGTAAACGTGTTATTTTGCTCTGTAAACATCCATTTTAAGCGTGAACAATATATCCGTGACACTTATAAATCAGAACAGCAACCCATTTTACATACTTGAAGATCTACTCCTGTAAAAAGAAAAAAAGTAGCGCTTCGAATGTCTGTAATTAACCTAAAGTTGTTCACGAAAGCGAGTTAGATTTCTCCCAGAGCATTTCTTAACTTTCAAATAGAAACAAACAGTCAAGTATCTAAAACATCAAGTACCTTGTCAAGTTCTACACTTAAGTAACAGTAGATAGTGTATATAATTCGGGTCCTACTTCTGAAGTTCATACAGTCAGGTTCATGACCCTACCTCCGGATTGTTTTGTAAGAAACAGAGTGCGAATTTGATTGTCTTACTACGAACTATAGTTGTAGGAGAGAGGAGAGTGTGCGGAGTGTTTGCATCATGTGGAGTTTGCCTCTATTGTACCAATGATTAAGAATCACAGCTTTTTTCCTGTTAATCCGGCTGCCGTCCTTCAGCGCATTTAGCACTTTGATTTTACTAATTCGCATGAATATTTCACTGAAAGAACTGCATATTGTATATTGTCGTATTGTCTTAGTCAATTCCGTTTTTCGGACAATCGTTAAGATCAATGCAATATATTTTGTTGCCATGTTCAAAGTGTATCTATTTAAAATTTTCATGAGGGGAGGAAATAAGAATATATTCATTGTATATTTGGGTCACAAAATATCCGTCGTCCATTATGCATTTGAAGACGCGGCCTGGAGACTGGGGAAATAAATTTGATCGAGATTTACCAAATTTATATATAAATTGTATCATAAATGTCACCCATTGTGGAAGAATATTTTCCGTGACCCGTGATATGTAGTTTACGGGTATTAGTTACGTACTGTTGCGTAATATTGAAATTGAATCATGCTCATATGCAAGCTTCCAATCGATCATGATCTAGGTCAGTAAAATTACGTGTGCAATTATCTTGAAGAGCAATCTATAAAAAGACTGACGTGTTGACACACTGTGAGGTATTTTTTACCCTATATATTGAACGAGGTGTTCCGAATGTGTAATGGAGATCACACTCGGACTCTGGACAGTTCTTTTCTAAATCCATAATATGAATTTTTAACAATATTTTCTACAGATTTCATTTTTTTCTAATCATTATGATTTGGATTTATGTAAATGCATTTAGATACTTAGAAAGTGGTATGTACAACAAAGTTCTATAAATCATTTATGCCCGCGAAAACTATAAACAAAGATTTGTGTGTTAATTGTGTAGATAGTTCTAGATTGTTAAAATTTAAAATTAATATAGCAGTTCCGCCGTACATAATCTTTAAATGCATTTATAAAAAAAGGTGAGAAATGGTGTCAGAACCAGTCATAATAAGGAAATGGAATTTGAATTTATAACAGCCTTAATTGGTAATGATTAGAAGGAGAATGTTAACATAAGTTTTGAGTAAACTTTGCGTGCGTGTTGTATATTGTGTATTCAGATCTAATGCCCCCATCACAGTTTCCTGCGACTTTGTTGTGTCACCTTGTTGCTTACAGCAGGTGACACATAGTGATCCCTTTTCCGCCGTCTGTCTGTCCGTCCGTCCGTCCGTCCGTCTATGACGGGTCTTTTTCCGTCACGCTTCAGCAAGCGGCACACGTGTTCCAGAGAACACTCTTGTTTACAAATCTACACATCTACTCGCTCCCGTGGGGTTTTCTGTAAACCCCACATGCTGCAAGCCAATGACACACCAAGCATTACGGTTGAGGGGTCACGTGATAAGCACTACGTTCACAAACTTGCAACAGACAAAAATACCACGTAGATAAGCAGCTGATTCTAGCGCAGATGCATATTGAGAGACCAAAATTATTCATTTTGTTGCAGTATTATTACTGTTATCTTCAAATGATTAGTTGATATCAATAATTCATTTGAAGATATCTCTAAATATTTGAAGATATCTTCAAATATTTGATTTTATGCAGATTTGGCGTTCCATAGTTATTGTAGAATATAAACATTTTGAAGTACTTCTTAAAAGTTTCAAAATTCCCTCTTTGAACTTTTTCAAAAATTTAATATTGTCTATCAGTAGATCCTGCCTACAAGCACTGTTTTTCAATTGATTCACATCTTTGAATTTTTATGAACTATTCTTTCATTTTAATTTATTAAAACTGAATTTAACTATCTGATTAGGTTTAATATTGTCACTTGTTTACTATTACTCCTCAATATTTATCTTTGGAGATGAGAAGAGAATATAAATTTAACTTTTTCATATTGAGTGAAAAATGCTAGCTATTAGTGAGTTTGATCTAGCATTTTTTTTATTTATTTTTATTTAAATGTATGTATAGAACTAGCTGATTATCACCCCTGTTGCAGTGCAGAATGTTATTGTAATTTATTGAGTTGTATCATATGTAATAATTTTTTAAAATGATAATAAAATAAAATGCCTTGATGATAACAATGTACTCGTTGTAACATTTTCTTTTCATTTCAGAATTGCAGAATAAGCAATAAATGGAACACACGACCACATTTTGACCAAGGGGATCCCTAATTAACCCTTATTACTGAGATATTTATGCAAGTCAAGAAGATCAGTAAGTAGAGCATGTACTCAACCTGAAAGCTTAAAGCCTATAACATTATGTGCATAATGGCTAAACAGCATTCTGATTGACAAAAATGAAAGTTCTATGTAAGAGAGGAAACGTTAACCATTATTTATTGTACATTGGTTACGAAACAAGTTCTCATAACTTATATCAATCATTTGAGATGACTCTAATGGTGGCGTATGTGGTCATAATTGTGAGGAAATTCACGTGTCTGGACGAGCGACCACTTTATACTTAGTGTAACCTCTCACGTACCTGACCAGGAATCGAACCAGGGACACACTGGTGAAAAGCGAAGCACGTTACCACTACGCTATCCAAGCACCCATGGGCGAAACATAGAAAAGACCCATAGGGCAGAGATGGGTCTTTGTAGGAAATGTTGGATGGATTGAGGCATTTCTCAGACATTGAAATTACACAATAAGCATGAGAACTGCTTTGCCTTGTGAAGTGATAGGCAGAGCAGGGTCTTTCGATCTATATACTATCTGTATATAGAGTGACCCTGGGCACAGATAAATGTTGGACTTAATACTTCTCTAATGATGGAGGATATACATTTGATATTAATTTAAACTTTTGTTGACCTTTTTTTTTTATTTCAGACTGCATTCAATGCAGAATAAATAGTTAAAAGAATGAACAGTCCCAGTGGCAGCGTGGTTAGAGCATCTGCCTTGGGAGTGGGTGGTTGTCGGTTTACTCTAGTCTAATCATACATGGAAATGACCTGAACAACACGTATTAAATCAGATTAGTCTAAACGTCTATCAAAGGAGGTTGATCAGGTTTTATGTTTGCTTCTCCTCAGTGAGTTCAGGTATTTGCCAATTAATGCAATCGATATAGCATTTCTGCTTCACTGAAGTTAAATAATTAATTAAAATAGGGCGACTAATAGTACTTTGATTACATGGATTTTTTTTTATTGAATAAATTCTCTTTCTCTCTCTGTCATGAATAAAACTCTCCCCCCCTTCCTTCTCACTCTGTCATGAGTAAACTCTCTCCCCGCTTTTCTCTCTCTCTGTCATGAGTATTTTCCCCCCTTCCTTCTCACTCTGTCTTGAGTAAACTCCCCACCCCCTTCTCTCTCTCTCTCCTTCTCTCTGTCAAATAAATAAGCTCACCCTCCTTTAAATGAGTAAATTTATTTTTTTTTTCTCTCTCTCTCTCTGTCTTTTATAAGTATACTCTCTTTCTCTCTCTTTCACTATTATAATGAGTAAAGTATTTCTCTTAATTATAATGAGTATATTCTTATGAGTAATCTCTCTCTCTCTCTCTCTCTCTCTCTCTCTCTATGATGAGTACTCATGATGTCACATTGAGAGAAAAAATCTCTCTCTCCCTCATTATGAGTTCATAATACATTGTTCTGAATTAATACAATAATAATTATTTGGAAGTAATTTTATCGCAAACAATAGCATTCATAAGCCAATGTAGTGAACTATTTGAGTATAAGTTACAGAGGCAGAGGGCTTATCAACATTGCAACACTGAATATTTAAAGTCTGAAATGGTTTAAACTGATAAATTTATTTTTATTCTTTTGTTTCAATTCCTAAAATTCTCATGATATGTATGCACTTAAAATATGAAAAATGTTACTGTTAACAGTTGTAATGAGTTACCAGATTTTTGCTATGTCTTTGGTTAATTCGCTGAAACTGTTCTAATCAATGTCACGACTTCGAGCGTTTAAACAATAATTCGCATGTAACAGGGTAAAAAAAATACGGCCAGACTCGGAGCAATACGTTTGCTATTTGAGTTTGTATCTGAACATCAACACCTTAGACTTTTTACTTAAAGGGCAATTAATGTTCAGTACCAATTGAGCTACAGTTACACCCTCCCTCCTCTGTTGTGAGTTTTAGTACCTGTTCTGTGACCTCTCACCATAACTGAATTCTGGGAATAGCACCCATAGATTCCTATGAAAATGGTGTCACTCTTTCTTTTTCAAAGACATATATACATGTATCTCCAACTGTTGTCATAAGAACACAATAATGAAAAAATATATCCTGATTAAGCATTCATTTAAGAATGAAAAGAAAAGCCTCGGCCTTAAATTCTTTCTTGCTTTAATAATAATAAAACACACTAACAAGTTTGATTGTATTAAGAACTGTCTCAGACTTAGCTCCCCCTTCTTATGGCTGTGATAATAGAGTAAGAACCCAAAGCCTTTATACAATACACCTGTTGAATGTTGAGCCATTTAGTTTTGGAGTTCTGAGACTGCCAATGTCAATTTGTCATTACTAGTTAGATTATAGATTTGCACAATGCACAAAATTGTCCATCCAGAGCCATTCCAATGTTTGTCTAAATCATTTTGATTGCTTGGATGTTATGTTTCACTGACATTTTAGTAATCTTGGGTCTTTGTTTACATTAGGCAGGTATATAGTTCTTCATCACTGTGATATCACACCAGACATGTCATAATTTTATAACACACCAGTTCATCATAATCTCAACAATGAGTCAACCAGGCCTAAACATATCTTTGAACGCCAAGCGCAAAACAATGGAGACTTAAGAGTATAATTTCTAATGAGTTAATGATTTTTATAATCATGGATGGAACAGCTCCAACCATTCAAGCCAAAGGAACTGGTTCCAATTCAACTGATTATGTAAATGTAATATCAAACAGTCAAACCTGTTTTAAGCAGTCATTCTAGAGAATAAGAAAGAGACTGCTGAACAGAAGGTTAAACAAAACAAGATGCTTGTTTGGTAATAGTAAAACTGACCGCTGAATATAGATTGACCGCCTAATACAGGTGGCCGCTAAAACGCTTCAGCTTTATAATTATATGGTTATGCCCATGCATTTCAATTATGTTGGATTTAAATTACACAAGGATGATTGTCCTAAAACTTGAAAACTTAGTTCAACATTATACATTTAAGATAAGGATTTGGATTTTTAAGAAACAATGAAGAATAACTAAAATGCAGGACACACATGCAGTTTGTTCAGGTGCACCTCAGTTATACCAAAGATATTGTAACCCTTAGTCTGCAGAAATATGTTCAAAATTTAACAACTACACTAATCATAGGTATGAATATTAGATCTAAATAATGTAATATCAAAATGCTCTTATACATGTAATACACATGAAGTTTGTTCGGGTACAATAAGACGATTTACATGATGTATGCCCAGTTTGGTTAGGATAAATACTTTTATAACACATCAGTTAAATAAATGTAAGAACATTCATACTAGCCAATGGCTTTATTGTTTTTGTTTGACTTGACCATACTTAATATTTTGTTGTGGTGCCTGTATGCAATTGATCAGGTTAAATTAAACTAGATTTGCATACTGCAAATGCAACGGTTTTCGTGATGATCAACAGTTTCAAACCTGATCAGCCAAGTTAAAATACCAGAAAAACAACAAAATTCAAAATGCTTTATATGTGACCAAGACTTAAAGGCATCTCGAAAGGAATGTGATGTCCCACTGAGCCAGGCCCCCATCTGCTATGATCAGACCTGCTAATTGCTGGTCATCACTGCAGGGAGTCTTTAGCCAATATAGTACCTATATGTTACGGTAAAACCTCTGATGGGTTGATGCATAACTAAATTACCTGCTACAATGGAAGTCAGATAGTAGGCTATTTTTACACAAAGCAATTAACATATAATGACTTGACTATTTGAGTTTACCGTCGCTTCGACAGTATTTCAGTCATATAGCGACGTCCAGCATATTACAGGTGGAGGAAGACCTCGAATGCACGGAGACATCCGGGTAGAACCACCGACCTACCGCAAGCCAGCTGGAAGGCTTCCTCACATGAAAATCCGAATGACCCTGCCGGGATTCAAACCCACGCGGTGAGGGGCAGAGTGAGTGTTAAAGTCAGCGACTTTACCCTCTCGGTCACGGAGGCCCCAAACATATAATGAATGATAGTGATAATATGTGGGTTGTTTAGTTTATTGATCCCTTACATAATTATTCTTTATTACATTTATTACTTGGAGTCAATTTTGTAACTGCATGATTATAGGATCATACGGCATTTATTTCAGAATTAAAGTTTTGATATTGAAAATATAGAGATACGCATTTTTGTAGTAATTAAAATGAGCCTGAAGGACATAATTCTGACAATGCAAGATCTTTTTGTTTTTTATTTGCTTTTGCTAGAGACATTTCGTTACACTTTATTCAACAGAATTTCTCTTATTGAATAAACAAGTAATAAAATTTGTGTTGATTTCCGACATATAAACATGTGTTGAGGGAAGAAATGAGAGAATGAAAGTAATGAGTGATACATAACTTATTTCAAAAATTAATGTCCCTTTTTATGATAATTTTACAACTAAATTAAAATAAGAAAGAAAGAACAAAATAAATGAAAAAATGAAAGAAAGAAAGAACAAAATAAAGTAGAAAAAATAAATCAACAGAGAAAGAAAGAAAAAAAAGGAAGATTTATATTTGCTCGAATAAAAAAAAGAATAATAGATAACTTTTAGGATCATTTCTGGTATTTGGTATGTTCACAACTTTAATTACAAACTGTGAAGTACTATATACAACCCCATGTAGCAACATATGCACTCTTGAACAATACCTGTGACAGACTGTGGCAGCCTGCCTAATCAAAAACAGATGCCCACACAACGGCGGGTGGGTGAATTTTTGCTTGATGATATATATTATTATACTCAATACCATAATTAATTGAAAACAATCGCCATAACCAATATATTTTGTTACTATATGCTTTGTCCAATGTTATTTACTATGTATATCTTGGAAATAAACTATTGAATTGAATTGAATTGAATTGAATAAATGGGGGGGGGGGGGGTCACTTATATAAGGGTTTTGAGATGCCTTTAAGCATCCATATATTGGCAATGAGCCAATATGATCTAAGTGTGGCACATTGAACGATTTGATTAATGTTGATCATCACTGTGCGCTCAAAAAATGTCTTCCAAAGTGTCCCACTTTTTATACTAAACAGTTAAAAATCAGGTGAGACAGTTGGGAATCCTGCTTATTATTATGAGAACAATAGTACTCAGTAGTATAAATGATTTACAATTTATTTGTTATCAAAAATTTTGGTAACGTAACAAGCCATTTGGTTAAACATATATCAGCTTTCACTCTATGCCTCAAAGTTCAGTAATGCACTAGAAGGAACTTTTGGTAAGCTAAAACTTGTTTAAAAGGTGGATGTTTGTACATGTACTTAGTTGTTTTGCTATCCAATTCAATAGTGAGTGTGTGGGAGGAATAATAATACATGTAGAATATAGACACAATTCATCCTCTCTCTCTCTTACCCATGATTCTTTGAGCGCTTTTACACAGGTCATTCAGACCAGTGTTGACACATTGCTCTCATAGTTACACATACACTGTACATTGACCTGTTGCAAGCCAGCTAGCAGAGCTGCATCTAATTATAGAACATAGGTAACCAGAGAAGCTCATTCTGTCAAATTTTCTCTGTTTTTATTCTGGGTCATGTATTGAAATTCTCTATAAATTCATCAATTCTTGACAGAGTTTCAAAATTCTTTTTTTGTTGACGAGGTAAGACATTCTTTTTTTCCAATGATGACAAAATATATCACACATTTAAACTTTAAAGGCTTTAAAATCAATTCAAAGTATGACCAAACTTCATACTGCCACCAAACAACTAAATCAATCCCGATCTGAAAAAACTAAAATTCTTCAAAAAGTACTTTTTAGAGGCTTTTGATTTTACCCATATTCTTTCGATAAAATATTTTTAGATTTTGAGATATTTAAGGTCAAAGAAAAAACCAATAATCGCAATATGACCTTGACCTTTGCATTTTTTGAAATTTTGAAACTGTGAAGTCCCTGGAAACAACAAACAATACAATCTGTGAAAATTTCATAATATTTGATTAAAAAATAATGGCAGAATCATCAAAAAACTAAAAAAATGCCTATTCTCCAAAAAAAAAATTCCTCCATATTTTAGTGCACTTTGACCGCTTATTGAAAGCCATTTTATGCATTTTCTGAAATCGCCACCCCATATATTTTGTGCGCAAAGATCTTCGGAATCAATTTCAAAAAACAGAATGAGCGTATCTAATCTCTAACAAAAGTGGGCATGTTTTTCGTGGACACACCATAATTTGCCAGATTTTTTCAAAGATTCAAACATTCAACCTCTTCTAGCTCAAAATTTTTCAAAGATATGGATATTGCCACTCATCATATTTAAAGGGGCAGTTGACAGAGAACAGAATGCAAAAAAACTGCATACAAATAAAATGTCAAATGACAGAGTTATCGGCAATTATATGTTTTGATGCTAAACGCCACCTAGCGGCAAAACTTAGTACTAAAATAAAAAACAAACTTAATGGTGCACAACTTCAGATACATGTGAGTATGCATGGAAATTTTCATATTTGTAGCACTTCTAATCATGCTGCAATAGCGGCCACAAAAAAGTGCAAAGAATAATAATAATGGAAACAAATTAAAACTAGAATCGCTAATGCGATATCATCGGTTTTCGCAAAAGCAATTCCATTCAGTTCACGAGTCACATGTTTCGAAAAACATATTTCTTCGTTCAATGGCTTTTTGAATACTGTTGAATACAGTGATCTTTCAAACAGTTTTGTCGCAATGTTTAAGCAGACTTTTTACCAAGAAGAATACTTCTAAGTATTACCTGTCTGTAATGTAGTCGCAAACTTGAAAACTTTTTTTACAGACTTCGGGTACTGCAACATTATATGTGTGTGTTGCTTTATGAGGATGACATACGACAATTGTACTCGATAAACAACAATTGCAAACGACACACAACAGTATAAAATGACACGCGACAATGCGATATGCCACTTAACATTATAACGAACTAATGTTGCATTGAATTACTATCATTTTCATGAAATATCCCATAAATATTTTAGTGTTGTTTCAAATTGATGTCACCAAGGAACAGAATGCAAAAAATTGCATAAAAATCAGACTTTAATCATTTTAGTAATAAAGGGTGATTTCAAGCCAAGCGCCCCCTAGCAGCAAAATGAGAAACAAAATTGAGTAAAATTTTACTATTAGGTACCTAGAAATGCAGCAAATGGTTCAATGAAGCATACAAGTCGCACTAGTCGAACATTCTATTCCTTTTATATCACAATTTGAAGCATAAAAACTGATTTACAATTATTCCAAAAAAGGATCAAACTTTGGACTGCCGTAATATGACCAAATCAAGTCCGATCTTCAAAACCTAAACATCACTGGAAAGGGCTATTCAAGAACTAAAACTTTTGTTTATATACTTTCAATAAAATATTTTTTGTTTTGGAGCTATTCGGAGCCGAATAAAAACACAATTATCGTAATATGACCTTGACCTTTGAAATTTCATTTTAACGTTTTAATTGTGAGGCCCTTTAAAACATAACAATACATAACTTGTGAAAATATCATGAAGAATGAACTAAAAATAAAGTCAGGAGCGACAAAAAACATCTTTTCGAAATTTTAATTTTTCCTAAAATTTAGTGAAGTTTGACCGTTTCTAGAGGACAAACCATGCATTTATTAAATTCGCTACCCCATATATTTTGTGCGTATATGTCTTGCAAATCATTTGCAGCAAACAGAATTCTTCTATCTGATGTCTAACAAAAACGGATAGGTTTTTCGTACACATACCCTCATCTGCACAGTTTTTTGCGAGGTTCGAACTTTCAACCTTCCGTTGCTAGCTCAAAAAGTTTCAGCCACTCATACCTAGAAACTATCATATTTTATTAGGCTATCAACAAGAAACATAATGCAATAAACCGCATTTGGATCAGGCTTTAACTTTTTGAGTTATAAGTAGAAGAGTGCTTTCAAGCTAAGCGCCCCCTAGCGGCAAAATGAGAAACAAAATTGATTACAATTTTTCCATTAGGTACCTAGCAATGCAGCAAATAGTTCAATCAAGTACGCAAGTCGCACTAGTCGAACATTCTATTTCTTATATATCACAATTTGAAGCATAAAAACTGATTTACAATTATTCCAAAAAAGGATCAAACTTTGGACTGCCGTAATATGACCAAATCAAGTGCGATCTTCAAAAACTAAACACCAATGGAAAGAGCTCTTAAAGAACTAAAACTTTTGTTCATATACTTTCTATAAACTATTTTTAGATTTGGAGCTATTTTATGCCGATAAAAAAAAATAATAACTTGACCTTGACCTTTGCATATTATGCATGTTTTTCGTTTCTATGAATTTATCCGTTTTATAAAAATGCAAAAACCCAGTGAAATAATGATGAAGATTGAACAAAAAATAAGTCAGGAGCAGCAAAAAAGAGGAAACATACGGATTTAAAATTTGTTTGATAAAAGGATCAAACTTTGGACTGTGGTCATTTGATCAAATGAAGCCCGATCTTCAAAAACTAAAAAACCAATGGAAGATCTCTTCACAGACTAAAACTTTTGTTCATATACTTTCTATAAATATTTTTAGTTTTGGAGTATTTTATGCCGATAAAAATAATAATAATTGGTATATGACCTTGACCTTTGCATATTATGCTTGATATTTTTTCTTTGAATTTATTTGTTTTTATAAAAATGCATAAACAGTGAAATTAATATGAAGATTGAATAAAAAATAAAGTCAGGAGCTGCAAATAAACCGTAAAAGTCATTGCTTTGAAAATTTTTGATTTTTCGAAATATTGGTAAAGTTTGACCGCATACTGTGGACAAACCATGCATTTCTCAAAATCGCCACACCAAAATATTTTGTGCGTATATGTCTTGCGAAATCACATGCAACAAACAAAATTCTTCTATCTCATTTCTAAAAAAAAATGGGGACGTTTTTCGTAGACCTACTTTATATCATCGTTTTTTCGAGATTCGAACGTTCAACCTCCTGTAGCACGAAAGTTTTATATACCAAATAATTGAATCGTATCTTTTTTATTAAATTTCTGACAAGGAACACAATTTGCAAAAAACCGCATTTGAATGGGCCCTCAATAACAAGATTATTAGCCCTTAGTCATTTTTACATAACGCCACCTAGCGGCAAACTAAGACAAAATGAAAATTTTCTCAACGTTAGGATCAAATTCAGATCTTCGGACAAAACTGGAAAAAAAATCAGAAATGTGACTTTTTTCTATCATGGTGATATGCCGTTCACAAAAAAAGGTTAGAAAAAATAATAATAAATAGAATCGCAATCAGAATTGCGATATCATCGGTTTTCCGCAATTCAATCACTTTTTTAAGCAACAGAAATTGAAACGTATCATATTAGATCGTTTTAGATTTGGGGCTTTTTTGTGCAAATAAAAATGACAATAATTGGTATATGACCTTGACATATTATGCTTGCTTTTTTCTATGATTTTATTTGTTTTATAAAAATACATAAACAGTGAAATAATGATGAAGATTGAACAAAAAATAAAAGTCAGGAGCAGCAAAAAAGAGGAAACATATGGATATACAATTGTTTGATAAGAGGATCAAACTTTGGACTGTGGTCTTTGATCAAATGAAGTCCGATCTTCAAAAACTAAACACCAATGGGAAAGATCTCTTCACAGACTAAAACTTTTGTTCATATACTTTCTAAAAAATATTTTTAGATTTGGAGCTATTTTATGCCGATAAAAATAACAATAACTTGTATATGCCCTTTGACCTTTGCATATTATGCTTGATTTTCGTTTCTATGAATTTATCCGTTTTATAAAATGCATAAAAGTGAAATAATGAGAAATTGAAAAAAAAAATAAAGTCAGGAGCAGAAAAAAAGAGGAAACATATGATATACAATTGTTTGTTTAAGAGGATCAAACTTTGGACTGTGGTCCTTTGATCAATTGAAGTCCGATCTTCAAAAACTAAACATAATGGAAAGATCTCTTCAACGACTAAAACTTTTGTTCATTACTCTCTTATAAAATATTTTTAGATTTGGAGCTATTTTATGCCGATAAAAATAATACTAATTGGTATATGACCTTGACCTTTGCATATTATGCTTGATTTTTTTTCTATGTTTTTATTTGTTTTATAAAAATGCATAAACAGTGAAATAATGATGAAGATTGAACAAAAAATAAAGTCAGGAGAAGCAAAAAAGAGGAAACATATGGATATTCAATTGTTTGATAAGAGGATCAAACTTGGACTGTGTCATTTGATCAAATGAAGTCCGATCTTCAAAAACTAAACACCAATGGAAAGAACTCTTCACAGACTAAAACTTTTGTTCATATACTTTCTAAAAAATATTTTTAGATTTGGAGCTATTTTATGCCGATATAAATAATTACTAATTGGTATATGACCTTGACCTTTGCATATTATGCTTAAATTTTTTTTCTATGATTTTATTTGTTTTATAAAAATGCATAAACAGTGAAATAATGATGAAGATTGAACAAAAAATAAAGTCAGGAGAAGCAAAAAAGAGGAAACATATGGATAATCAATTGTTTGATAAGAGGATCAAATTTTGGACCTGTGGTCATTTTGATCAAATGAAGTCCGTCTTCAAAAACTAAACACCAATGGAAAAAACTCTCACAGACTAAAACTTTTGTGGATATTCAATTGTTTTATAAGAGGATCAAACTTTGGACGGTGTCATTTGATCAAATGAAGTCCGATCTTCAAACCTAAACACCAATGAAAGATTTTATTTTTTTTATAGAACTCTTTAAACATGAAAAAAAGAGAAGTTTAAAAATAAGAAAAAATCGGGAAGCTGCAAAAACCTTAAAACCCTCCCTTTTAAAAATGTTAATTTTTCAAAAATATTGGTTATGTTTGACCGCATACTGGGGACAAAAAATCTTTTCCCGAATTCGCCATCCCTTATATTTTTTGCGTATATGTCTTGCAATCTTATTCAACAAAAAAAAATTCTCCTATCTCATTCCTAAAAGAAGTGGAAAATTTTTTTCGCAGACCTCCCCCTCATTTCACATTTTTTCCCGAGATTCAAACTTTCAACCCCTGTAGAAACAAAAGTTAATATACGCCCCCTTTTTAAAAACCCAATAAAAATATTTTTTTAAAAGTAACTGACAAGGAACGAAATTCCCAAAAACCGAAATTTAAAAGGGGACTCAAAATAACAGAGTTTTTACCCCTTAGCATTTTTAAAAAAACGCCCCCACGAAAAAATTTAAACAAAAATAAAAATTTTCCCGACTTTTGGGAAATCAAAACTCGGGATCCTAGGACAAAACGGAAAAAAAAACAAACTGTGACGTTTCCTATCTTTTTTTGATTTTGCCTTTTCATAAAAAAGAGAGGGAAAAATAAAAATTAAAAAAAAAAAAAAAAAAAAACAAAGAAGAACAATGGGTTTTTCGCAAGCGTGCGAAAACCAATAAAGCAGGACGAAAAAAAACCCTGTTTTTGGTTTTTAAATTTTTTTCCCCAAATTTTTAAAGGGAAGGGTTTGACATTTTCTAGTTGACAAACTACACATTTTTTAAAAATTGGGGCCACCCCAAAAATTTTTTTGGGGGTATACGTTTTTTTAAAGGGTATCCCCGAGAGGGAAATTCTTCTATCTGTTTCTCAACGAAAACGGATTTTTTTTCGTAGACCTACCCCATTTAAACTTTTTTTTTTTTTTTTTTTTTTTGGGCCGAGGTTGAACATTCAACTTTTCCAAACTCAAAAGTTTCCCCAGCCCACAGACCCTCGAACCATCAATTTTAATTAGGCTATAAACGGGGAACAAATGAAAAAAAAACCGCATCGAATCGACTTCAATTTTTTTGTTTTAATAACAAAAGAAAATTTCAAAAAAGCGCCCCCTACCGGCAAAATGAGAAAGAAATTGATTAAAATTTTACTTTTTTAGGTACCTACAAAGCAGAAAATAGTTCAATCAATTATAAAGGGCGCCAAGTCAAACTTTTTATTCTTATGAAATCAAATTTTTGAAGCAAAAAACCTGATTTAAAATTTAATTCCAAAAAAGGATCAAATTTTTGACGGGCAGAAATTGATGACCAAATCAAGCCCGGGTCTTCAAAAACAACATCACGGAAAGAGCTCTTTAAGAACTAAAATTTTTTGTTCATAGACTCTCAATGAAATTTTTTTTTTTTTTTGAGCTTTTTTTGCCAAATAAAAAAAACAAAAAATCGTAAATGACCTTGACCTTTCAAATCTTTTTTTTTTTTTGAATTGTGACCCTTTCAAAAATAACAATACATAAAAAAGGGGAAAAAATTTAGGGAAAAATGAACAGAAAATAAAATCAGGGGCGACAAAAATCATGTTTTTTTAAATTTTTAAAAATTTCCCAAAAAATTTTGTGAAGTTTGACCTTTTCTAGAGGGCCCAAACCCCGCATTTTTCCCTTTAAATTTGCCCCCCATTTTTTTGTGTGATACTTTTTTCAAATGGTATCCAGAGACGGAAATTTTTCTATCTTAAAAACCTAACAAAAACGGAAAAGGTTTTTCGTAGACCAACCCTCATTTGCACCCTTTTTTTTTTTTTTTTTTTTTCAAGGGTTTGAAAAATTCAAAACCCTTTCCACTCAAAAAATTTCACAAAAACGGCCCTCCAATCCTATCAATGTTAAGGGTATAAACAGGGGAAAAAAGAAAAAAAACCCCATTCGGAAACGGACTTCAACTTTTTGAGTTATAAGCAAAAGAAAGATTTTAAAAAAAGCGCCCCCCAGCGGCAAAATAGAAAAAAAATTGGAAATTTAAAAATTTTTTTGTTAAAGGGCCTAGCCCAAAACAGTAAAAAATTCAATAAGATACTAGTCGCACAAGTCCAAACTTTTTTTTCCTTATTATCAGAATTTTAAGCATAAAACCCGTTTTACAATTATTCCCAAAAAAAAACAAACTTTGGGTTTCCGTAAATGACCAAATCAATCCGATCTTCAAAAACTAAACACAATTTGAAAGAACTTTTCTAAAACCCAAACTTTTTTTTAAAATATTGTTTTTTTAATTGTTTTTTTTGAAATTTTTAGCTAAATTTTAAGCCGAATTGATATACAATTTTTTCCAAATATGACCTTGCCCTTTACAAACATTTTTTTCTTTTTTTATTATGGGGACACTTTAAGAACATAGTTTTAAAATTTAAATTTAAAAATTTTTATAGAAATTTAAATTTAAAAAAGAAGGCAGGGGCTGAAAAAACCTTTAAAATTGGGTTTGAAAAGGGTTTAATTTTTCGAAAAAATTGTTAGTTTTACCGCGACTGTGGACAAACCATGCATTTTTCCCCAATTTGGCCCCCCCAAAATTTTTTGCTTTTATGTCTTGCGAAACTTATGCAAAAAAACAAAATTCTTTTTATCCAAAAATTCCAATAAAAATGGAACTTTTTTTGTAGACCTACCCCCCATTTTTTACTGTTTTTTGCGAGTTCGAACATTCAACCTTCCTAGTCAAAAAAATTTTTTTTATACGCAAATTTTTTTTTCCCCACAAATTTTTATTTGGCCTTTTTAACCCAAAGGGAAAACAATTTCAAAAAACCACATCCCGAAAGGGCCTCAAATTTAAAAGAGTTATTACATTTGGTTTAATTTTTTTAAAGGGCCCCCCAGCGGCAAAAACAAAACAAAAATGAAAATTTTTTAAAATTAGGATCAAATTCAGATAAATATAAGGAACTTGGGAAAAATTTCATAATTGGGGGCTTTTTTTTTATCATGGCGAATTCCCTTCACAAAAAAGGGTTTGAAAAATAAAAATAACAGAATTTGCTATCGCGTATCACGGGTTTTGCAAAAGCAAATTTACCCAGTTTAAATAGTCCCAAAGATTCCCAAAATATTTTCCCCCGTTTAAAGGCTTTTTTGAATACTGTTAACAGCGATCTTTCAAACATTTTGTCGCAATGGTTTTAGCAGACTTTTTAAACCCCAAAAAAATTTAAATTTTTAGATTACCTGTCCCCGTTTAAAATAGTCGCCAAAACAATGTTTTCACAAAAGCAATTCCCTTTAGTTCCCTAAAATTCATGATTCCCAAAAACATTTTTTTCGTTCAATGGGTTTTTGATTACTGTTTTTCAGCGATTTTTCAAACATTTCTGTCGCAATGTTTAAGGGAGACTTTTTTCCCAAAAGAATATTGTTGAGTATTCCCTGTCAGTTAGATTTGCGTATTATTTTTAAAAAAAGCTTTCCCTTTAAAGTCAGATCGCATTTTCGAAAAAAATATTCTTCTTAAGGGCTTTTGAATACTTTTAAACAGTGATCTTTAACATTTTTTCGAAATGTTTAAGCGACTTTTTCCCAAAGGGGAATATTTTTAAGTATTATGTTGTTATGTAGTCGCAAACTTGAAAACTTTTTTTCGGTTGGGACTGCAAATTATATGGTGTGTTTGTTTTTGATGGCGACATACACAATTTACCGATAAACAAGAATTGCAAACGACAAAAACAGTTTAAAATAAACGCGCAAGTTTATGCACCAACCTTTTATAAAAATTTTGCTTTAAATTTAATCTTTAAGAAAATGCATTAATTTTTTAGTGTTCTTTAAAATTTGTGTCACAAGGAACAAAATGAAAAAAATTGCAAAAAATCAGACTTCAATTTTTTTAGTTATAAAGAGGATTTCAAGCTAAGGGCCCCCCTACTTAAAAACGAGAAAAAAAATTGAGAAAAATTTTTCGCCCCCCCAAAATTTTTGGGCGAATTTTGAAAAACATTTGCGCAACAAATCTTTCCTATTATTTAACAAAAAGGGGTTTTTTTTAAAAATAAAACCCCTTTTTTTGCGATTCGAATTTTAAATCCTTTACTACTCAAAAGTTTCAGCCATTTTAAATAAACTAAAATTTTTTGGTTTAAAGGAATAAAAACAAAAATTTTGAAAGACTTAACTTTTTGATTATTAAAATTTTTTAAAAAGGGGGCCCCCCCCTCGAAAATAAAACAAATTGTTTTAAAAAATTACCATTGGGGACCTCAATCACAAATAGTTCAATCAAGTACCCAAATCCACAATCAAATTTCATTTCTATATATCACAATTTGAAGCAAAAAATATTTACAATTATCCCCCAAAAGGATCAAATTTGGACTGCCGTAAAATGACCAAAAAAGTCCGATCTCAAAAAAAAACATCATAAAAAAAACTCTTTAAAAAAAACTAAAACTTTTTTTCATATACCTAAAGAAAAATTTTTTTGTTTTTTAGATTTGGGGCCCAATAAAAAAAAACAATATGAATAGACCCCTTGATTTTATTTATTTTTTTTAATTTTTTAAAATTTTGATCCCCTTTAAAAAAATAATAACTTTTAAAAAAACATGAAAATTAACAAAAATAAAATCAGAACGATAAAAACATGTTTTGAACTTTAACTTTTCTAAAATTTAGGAATTTGACCCTTTCAGAACAAAAATCTTTTTAAAATTTGCCACCCCATATATTTTTTTGCTAATGTCTGCAAATCATTTGCAGCAAACAAATTCATCTATTGTCTTAACAAAAATGGATAGGTTTTTTAACTACCCCCATTTGCCAGTTTTTGCGGGTTCGAACTTTCAACTCTGTGTCAAATCTTCAGGACAGTACCCCCGAAACCTTATTTTTTTTTTGCACAAAAGGAAAAATGCAAAAAAACCCCCATTTGAACGGACCCCCAAATAATGAGTTATTTCCATTTAAAAATTTCATCAAAACGCCCCCGGGGGGGAAAAGAAGAATAAATGAAAAAATTTTTTTAGTTAGGATCAATTTTTAAAAACGTGGTAAAATGATTAAAATTTCATACATGTGCCCCTTTTTTCTTCATGGATATCCCCTTTCCAAAAAAAGGTTAAAAAAAATTTTAAAAAAAAAAAAAAAAACAAAAAAAAATTTTTCGAAATGGGGGCGAAAAAAAATAAAAAAAAACGGTTTTTTCGAAACCCCAAAAAAAAAAATTCGGGTTTTCCAGGGGGTCGCCTTAAAAATTTGGGAAATTTTTTTAAAATTCCCCGTTCGTTTAAAAAACTTTTTTTGGGGTTTTTTTGCTGTTAACGTGATTTAAAAAAAGTTTCTGTGCAATTTTTAAAAGTTTTTTTCCCCAAGAGAGTATTGTTGAGTATTATGTCTTTATAAAATCGGGGATATCCAGTTTTCATGAAAGAAATTCCTTTAGTTATGGTGTATGTTGAAAAAAATATTTCTTTTTCAAGGTTTTAAAAAATTACGAAACAGGGATTTTTAAATTTTTGTCGGGGGAAAAAATCATTTTTTTTTACCAAGAAAAATACTTTGATTTCCCCCTGTTGTTTTGTAGCAAAAATTAAAAAATTTTTTTTTGGATTCGGGTACTGCAAGTTTATGGTGTTTTGTTTTATGGGGGGGGCAAAGGGAAAATTGTTTTCGAAAAAAAAAATTTTTGAAAACGACAAAAAACAGTAAAAAAATGACACGACAAGCAATATCCCTTAAACCTTTACGAAAAAAAATTTTTGCATTAAATTTTTTTTTTTTTCTTAAATATCCTTTTTTTTTTTTAACTTTAAAAAATTTTGATGTCCCCGAAGAAGAATGAAAAAAAAATGAAAAAAATCGACTTCTTTTTTTTTAATTTTTAATAGTGATTTCAGCAAATCCCCCCAAGCGGCAAAATGAAAACCAAATGTTTAAAAAATTTTTTTTGGGTTTCCTAGAAATGCAGAAATGGTTCAATAAAGTATAAAAGTCGAAAAGAAAAATTTTTTCCCTTTTTATATATCAAAATTTGAAGAAAAAAAAACTGTTTTACAATTTTTTTAAATAGGAAAAAAACGGATCCGAAAAAATGAAAAAAAAAACCCGTTTAAAAAAACCCTTACACCGGGAAAAAGGGCTTTTTTTAAAAAATTTAAAATTTTTTTAAATTTTATTTTCAATGAAATATTTTTTTTTTTGGAGCTTTTTGGGGCCCAAAAAAAAAACCAATAATCGAAAAATTCCCCTTGAACTTTGCAATTTTTTTTTAATTTTTTAATTGTGGGTCCTTTCGACATAAAATACTTAACTTGTGAAAATATCAAAAAATGAAAAAAAAAAAAGTCGGAGCGAAAAAACATGTTTTGAAATTTTTTTTTTTCCCCTAAAATTTAGAAAAGTTTGCCTTTTTCTAGAGGAAAACCCAAAGCATTTTAAATTCGCCCCCCTTTTATTTTGTGCGTTTTGTTTGAAAATTTTGCAGCAAACAAATTTTTATTGATTCTAAAAAAAAGGATGGGTTTTTTTAGTTTCCCTTTTAAAATTTTTTTTGCAAAGGTTCGTTTTTAAAAAACCTTCCCCGTTAGTAGTCAAAAAGTTTAAGCCATCATCCATATCCCTAGAAATTTTCATACTTTATTAAAAAATTAAACAAGGAACACAAGCAAAAAAACCGATAGGATCAGACTTAACTTTTTAAATTAAAGTAGAAAAGTGCTTTCTTTCCCCCCCTGGGGGAAAAAGGGGGAAAAACAAAATTGTTTAAAAATTTTTTTCCCATTGGTACTGAAATGCGGAAAAATTTTTTCAATTAAGTTAAAACGCATAGTCGAATTCTATTTTTTTTCACACATTTTAAGCTTTTAAAAAAAGATTTAAATTATTCAAAAAAGGATAAAATTTGGACGTTTTTAAAATTTAAAATCAAGCCCGATCTTCAAAATCAAAAAATCTTAAAAAGAGCTGTTCAAATAAAAATTTTTTTGTTCTTTTTTTTTGTTTGTTTTTTGATTTTGGTTTTTTAAACCCCAAATTTGGAATAAAATTTACCCAAAAAAGCCTTGCTTTAAAATATATTTTTACTTTTTATATTATGTGACATTAAAAAAATTTTTTTAAATTTTTAATGGAAAATTTCAAGAAATTGAACTAAAAAAAAAGTGGAGCAAAAAAAAAATTTTTAAAAAGGGTCGTTTTGAAAATTTTGATTTTTCAAAAATATTGGTTTTGTTTGCCCGGTACTGGGGGCAACCATGCTTTTCCAAATTAAACCCCCTATATTTTGGGGGAAAAATTTTGGGAAAATTATGAAAAAAAAAAATTCTTTTTTAAATTTCCCAAAAAAAAAGGGGATTTTTTCGTAGCCCTTTCCCCTCATTTTACTGTTTTTTGCGGGTTCGAATTTAAATTCCCGTGGGAAAAAAGTTTTTTACCCCGATTTTTGAAAACCTATATATTTGTTATTTTTTTAAAAAGGGGAAACACAATGAAAAAACCCCACATCTAAACGCCCTAAAATAACAGGGATTAGTTTTGTTTTTTTTTTTTAAAACCCCCCCTTGCGGCAAAAAAAAAACAAAATGAAAATTTTCTAAACGTTAGGATCTTTTTTCAGAAAAATAAGGAACTGGAAAAAATTTATAATTGGGGTTTTTTTCTATAAAGGGGGTTCCCTTTAAAAAAAAAGGGTTAGAAAAATAAAATAACTAGAATCGAAATTAAAAATTTTGCGATATATGGGTTTTCGAAAAAAAATTTTCCATTTTTTAAAAAACTTAAAATTCCCAAAATTGTATTAAAAAAGCAAAAAAATTTCGGTGTTTTGAAAATTTTAAAAAAAAAAAAATTGCTGTTTTTTATGAAAAAAGGTGTAATATGTGTTTTATTCAAAGAAAAGCTTTAATCGGACTTCGGTAAAAAATTTGTTACAAAGTTGAAGATGATTGCAAAAAAAATGTTTTTATTCCCCAAAAAAAGTCTGAAAAGTCTATGGGTTTTTCAAAATTTTTTAAACCCTTCTTACCATAAAAAAGGGGGTTTTTTTGGCCCTTAGATTTAAAAATTTATCAGGTTTCAAAAAAAATTCAATTTTTTGTTTAAAAAAAGAGTGGTCAGAAGACAACATTTTTTCCCTTTTAAAAAACTTTTTGTTAAGATTTAATTTTTTAAAAAATGGCAAACTAAAGGTAAGGCCCAAACCAAAAAGTTGTTAAAAAGAAAAATTTTTAATTTTGGGGGTATTTACAGAAAAATTTAAGCTCATCTCTTAAAATTTAAAAAAAAATATAAGGGTTTTTAAAGGGGTTTTTTAGGGACAAAAAAGACAAAAATGACAGGGGGTTTTTTAATTAGTTTCCCCCGGATTTCTTCCAGATAAAGAAAAGGGCCCCCCTTTGCGGAATATGAAAAAAAAATTTTTTTCTATTGAAAATTTGGTTTTTAGAAATGCAGAAAATTTAAAGTGGTGATATCTGCCTTTCTTTTTTTTGTTTTCCCCTTTTAAAGGTGAAAAAAAAAAAAAGCCCATTTTTCCTCCCAAAAAGGGGAAAATTGGGTTTTTTTAAAAATTTTTTGTTTAAAAGGTTAAAAAAATTTTTGGGGGAATTTGAAAAATTTGAAGCCCGATTTAAAAAACTAAACCCCAAAAGGAAAAAATTCTTATAGACAAAAATTTTGTTATATACTTTCTAAAAAAATTTTTTAGATTTGGGCTTTTTTGCCTTAAAAATAATAAAAAATTGGATGGGCCCTTTTCCCTTTAAATTTTTTGTTGGGTTTTTTTTCTTTGTTTTATTTTTTTTTTAAAAAAGCAAAAACGTGAAAAAAAGATAAAGGGATTAAAAAAAAAATAAAGTCGGGGAAAAGAAAAAAAATTGGAAAACATATGGATATACAATTGTTTGATAAGGGGGTCAAACTTTGGAGGGGTTTCATTTACCCAAATAAAAGGCCCATCTTAAAAAACTAAACAAAAATGGAAAGTTTTCCGACAAAAACTTTTGTTCATTCTTTTAAAAAATATTTTTGGATTTGGAGCTATTTTTCCCCATATAAATAATAAAAATTTTGGGATTGACCTTGCCCTTTGATTTTTGGGTGATTTTTTTTTTTTTGATTTTATTTTTTTAAAAAAATGCATTAACAGTAAAAAAAAGATGAAGTTTTAAAAAAAAATAAAATCGGGGGCTGAAATTTTTTTTTAAAAAATCAGTTTTTTAAAAAATTTGATTTTCAAAAAAATTTGGGGTTTTTTTGCCCCGGAATGTGGAAAATTGCTTTTCCCAAAAATTTTCCCCCCCAAATAAATTTTGGGGCTTTTATGTTTTAAAAAACATTGCAACAAAAAAATTCCCTTTTCATTTGAATAAAAGGGGGGTTTTTTGTAGCCCCCCCCCCTTTTCCCCTTTTTTCGAGATTCGAAAATTAACCCCCTTTTTGGGAAAGAAAGTTTTATTCGAAATTTTTTTTGAAAATATCATATTTTTTTAAAATTTCAAAAAAGGGAAAAAAAATGAAAAAAAACCGATTTAAAATCGGCTCAAATAACGAGTTATTCCCCCTTTGTAATTTTTTTAAAAAACCCCCCCCACGGCAAAACAAAGAAAAAAAAAGAAAATTTTTCAAAAAATTGGATCAAAATTAATATAGGACAGAAGTGGTAAAAAAATCAGAAAAGTGTTTTTTTTTTTCTGGTGATATGCCGTTCACAAAAAAAAAAGGGTTAAAAAAAAAAATAATTAAAAAAAAAAAAAAAAAAAAAAAAAGGAAAAAAAATAGGTTTTTGCAAGCGATGCGAAAAAAACCCAATAAAAAAAAAACAGAAAAAAAGGAAAAAAGGTTTTTTGCAAGCGAGCGAAAAACCCCAAAAAAAAAAAAAAGAAGAAAATAGGTTTTGCACGCGATGGAAAACCCAAAAAATTTCTTGAGGTGAAAAACCCCCTAAAAGTTTTTTTAAAGCCCTTATAATTTAAAGGGAATGTGCTTTTCGGTCTGGTGTCACCCCCCGATCCCAAAAAAAACCTATTTTCAAAAACGCTCGCAATTCACTTTTATACGGGCACCTTTTTCCCGCGTAGGAACGTCCCGGTCTGGGTAACCCCCCAAAAACCCCTTTTCCCCCTTTTTCAAAAAGCTAGATTTTTTGGGATACAAGCCCTTTTCCCAAAAAAAAGAATATCTGCCCTGTTTGGGAAAGGGAAACATTTAATTTTTTTAGGCTTTTTTTCCTTTTTAGTTCGGCATTTTTTCAAATTTCAATTAAACATCAAATTGTCGTTTTATATGATTTTTAAATTAAAATTTTTTTTTAAATATGTTGAAATTTAAAACGTGACCAAAAAATTTTCCCTTTCGTATACACACTTAATTTTTTTTTGTTTTTAAGTGAAAAAATCATAATTTTTTTGGTAAATTATGAAAAAAAAAGCGTTTTAAAATTTTTTTTTTAAAAAACACTTTTGCCCTTTTTTATAATCAAACCCAAATTTAAAACCCCCATCTTCAAAAAAAAAAAAACCAATGGAAAGATCTCTTACAAAATAAAATTTTGTTCATTTACTTTTTTAAAAATTTTTTGATTTGAAGCCCATTTTTGCCCATAAAAAAAAAAAATAATTGGTTATGACCCTTTAATTTTTTATCTTCGGTTTTTTTTTTTTATGATTTTATTTTTTAATAAAAATGCAAAAAAAAGGGAAATTTAAAGATGAAGTTTTTTTAAAAAAAAAAAGAGGAGCGCAAATAACCTTAAAAGTATGTTTTTAAAATTTTTATTTTTCGAAAAATTGGTAAGTTTGGATATGTGGAAAACCCCGATTTTTCAAAAAAGCCCCCACCATATATTTTTTGGTATATGTTTTGGAAAAAATATGCAACAAAAAAAAATTTCCATTCATCTCGAAAAAAAAGGGGGGAGGTTTTTTGGAGCCCCCTTCATTTCACGTTTTTGCGAGATTCGAATTTCCCCCCCTTTGACGAAAGTTTTTTTACCAAATTATTGAAACCTTTTTATTTTTTTTATTTTTGGGACAAGGAACACAATGCAAAAAACCCCCATTTAAAAGGGCCTCAAAAAAACAGATTTTTTTACCCCCCGTGATTTTTTAAAAAAACCCCCCTTTGCGTCAAAATGAAAAAACAAAATTTATTAAATTTTCCAAAAAGGTACTTAAAAAAGCATTTTAAAAGTTAAAACAAGTATAAAAAGGCTTTGAATCATAATTTTTTATAATACAATTTAAAGAAAAAAATATGATTTACAATTTTCCCTAAAAAAAACAAATTCGATCCCGAAAAAAAGCCCCAAATCAAGCCCCATTTAAAAAATTAAAACATTTAAAAAAAATTTTTTAAAATAAAACTTTTTTTTATATTTTTTATAAAATTTTTTTTTAATTTTTGAGTATTTAAACCCCAAATTTTTTACAAAAAACCTAATATGCCTTGCCTTTTTCAATACATTTTTATTTTTTTTTATGTGACTTTAAGAACATATTTTTAATTTAAAGTAAAAATTTTTTAAAATTTTAACTAAAAAAAAATTGGGGCTGAAAAAAAAATTTTAAAACGTCATGCTTTGAAATGTTGTTTTTTTAAAAAAATTTTTTTAATTTTGAGGGCGTATTTGTAAAAAAACCCTTTGCATCCCCGAATTCCCCCCCCTTATTTTGTGCGTTTGTTTTGGGAAAACATAGAAAAACAAAAAATTTTTTTTCTCAACCCCAAAAAAAGGGGGCCTTTTTTTTTGTCCCCCAACCCCTTTTTCATTTTTTTGCGATTTTTTGAACGTTCAATTCCCTGTCAAAAAGTTTTATATAGCAGTTTTTTTTAACCATCATATTTGATTAGGTTTTTGAAAAGGGAAAACCCAATGAAAAAAAAAACCCCATCGAATGGCCCTCAAAAAACCCAGGTTATTAGCTTTGTAAAAAAATTTAAAAGGGCCCCCCTTTTGGGCAAAAAAAAGACAAAAAAAAAATTTTCTCAAAGTTAGGATCAAGTTCAATAAATATGGAAAAAAGGAAAAAAATTTTATAATTGTGGCTTTTTTTTATATGGGTTATGCCTTTTCCCAAAAAAAGGGGGTTTTAAAAAAAAAAATAATAAAAATGAATCCCCAAAAAAATTTTCGATTCATGGGGTTTTTGAAAATTCAATCTTTTTTAAAACAACAAAAATTTAAAAATTTACATTTTTGATCTTTTTTGTTTTGGGGGGTTTTTTGTGCAAAAAAATGAAATAATTGGTATAGCCTTGACATTTTATGCTTTTTTTTTTTTTTTTTTTTTAAAAAAAAGAAAAAAGTGAAAAAAAGATAAAGGGATTGAACAAAAAATAAATGGGAGCAAAAAAGGGAAAATATGGTTTTAAAATTGTTTGAAAGGGTAAAACTTTGGACGATCTTCAAAAAAAAAACCCCCAAAGGAAAAAATTTTTTTCAAGCAAAAACTTTTGTTATTATTTCTATAAACTTTTTTTTGTTTTGGGGCTTTTTTTTCCCGGATAAAAATAAAAAATAACTTGTTTTGGCCTTTGGGCCCTTTGTTTTATGTTTTTTTTTTGTTTCTTGAATTTTTCCCTTTTTTTAAAAAAAAACAAAAAAAATTGAAAATGTGAAGATTGAAAAAAAAATAAAATAGGGGCAGCAAAAAAGAGGAAACTATGGTTACAATTGTTTGATAAGGGGATCAAACTTTGGACTGTGGTTTGATAAAATTTAAGCCCGAAATTTAAAAATAAAATTAATGGAAAGTTTCTTTAACGCCCTAAAATTTTTGGGTTTTTTTATTCTATAAAATTTTTTTGATTTGGAGCTTTTTTCCCCTTAAATAAACAAATTTGGGATAGCCTTGACCTTTGTATTATGCTTGTTTTTTTTTTTTTGATTTTATTTGTTTTAAAAAAATGCAAAACGTGAAAAAAAGGGGAAAATTTTGAACAAAAAATAAAGTCGGGGAAAAAAAAAAAGGGAAAAAATATGGTATTAAAATTTTTTAAAAGAGGTTTCAAATTTTGGATGTGGTTTTTTTATCAAATAAAGGGTGTTTTCAAAAAAAAACCCAAAAGGAAAAATCTTCACAGCCCCAAAAAATTTTTGTTCATATACTTTCTATAAATATTTTTAGATTCGGAGTTTTTTGCCGAAATAAAAATACAAATTGGGGGTTTTGCCCCGCCTTTGCTTTTATGCTTGTTTTTTTCTATGTTTTTATTTGTTTTAAAAAAATGATAAACAGTGAAATAATGAGAAAATTGAACAAAAAAAAAAACAGGAGCAGCAAAAAAAGGGAAAAAATAGGTTAAAATTTTTTGTTTAAAAGGATAAAACTTTGGATGTGGTCTTTTGATAAAATGAACCCTTTTTTTAAAAAAAAACCCCAAAGGGAAAAGATTCTTAAACCCCTTTAAAAATTTTTTCTTTTACTTTTTTAAAAAAATTTTTTTGTTTTGGGGGCTTTTTTTTGCGATATAAATAATACTAATTGGTATTGCCCCTTTCCCTTTTCTTTATTAGGGAAATTTTTTTTTTTATTTTTTAATTTTTTTTTAAAAAAGATTAAAGTAAAAAAAATGATGAAGATTGAAAAAAAAATAAAGTCAGGGCTGCAAAAAATTAAAAATATGTTTTTAAAAATTTTTTGACTTTTCAAAAATTTTGGGTTATGTTTGCCCCGGAGTGGAAAACCCCCTGTTTTTTTCAAAATGCCAAAACATATATTTTTTGCGTTTTTGTTTTGCAAAATTATGCAAAAAAAAAATTTTCCCCATTCATTTTGAAAGCCCGTGGATAAAATTTTTGGGAAAACCTACCTCTTTTACGTTTTTTCGAGTTCGAACATTAAAATCCTGTGACGAAATTTTTTATAGAAAAATTTTTGAAAACTATCTATTTTTTTTTAAATAATGCAAGGAACGAAAAGAAAAAAACCCCCTTTAAAAAAGGACCCCAAATTTAAAAGAGTTTTACCCCTTTTCATTTTAAAAAACCCCCCTGGGGAAAAAATTTAAGCAAAAATAAAAAATTTTTTCGATTTTGGGGGGTCAAAGTCAACCTGGGAAAAAAAACTGGAAAAAAAAACAAAAACTGTGATGTTTTTATCTTGTTGTATGGTTCAAAAAAAAGGGGAGGAAAAAAAAAATTAAAAAAAAAAAAAAAAAAAAAAAAGAAGAAGAAAAAAAGGGTTTTTTTGCAAGCGATGCAAAAACCCTAAAAAAAAAAAACGGGGAAAAAGAAAAAGGTTTTCGCAAGCGTGCAAAAACCCCAAAAAAAAGAAGAAGAAAAAAAGGTTTTTCGCAAGCGATGCAAAAACCAAAAAAAAAAGAAGAAAAACAATGGTTTTTTCGCACTGCGATGCAAAAACCTTAAAAAAAAAAAAAAGAAGAAGAAAAATGGTTTTGCATGGGGATGGGGAAAACCCCAAAATTTTTGAGGGGAAACCCCTAAAAAAAATTTTTTAAAAAGGGAAAAACCATTGCACCCTAAAAGCCCCTTATTTCTCAAATAGCTCGAAATTTTCCCCCTTTTATCCGGGCACTCTTTCCTGGTGGAAGCCCCGGGTGGGGGTTTCCCAAACCCCAAATAACCCCCTTTTCCCCTTCTTCAAATTGCAAATTTTTGTTAAAAACCTTTTTCCCGGAAAAACAAAAAAATTTTCCCAGTTTTTTTACGGAATCATTAAATTTTTTTCGGGGACTTTTTGACTTTTTATTTTCGGCATTTTGCAAATTTCAACTTAAAAAATCAATTGTCGATTTTTTATTTTTTTTAAAAAATTTTTGTTAAATTGTAGGGAAATCAAAATCAGTGCCCCCAAAAAGTATTCCTTGCAGTATACTCACTTCCTTTTAAGTGTGTTAAGGAAAAAACCCAAAATTTTTTGGCTCAAATTTGGGAAATCAGGGGTTTAAATTTCTTTAAAAAATACATTTTTTCCCCCTTTTTGTCAAAAAAAACCCAAATTTAACCCCCGATCTTAAAAAAAAAAAACACCAATGGAAAGTTTCTTAAAAAAACAAAAAATTTTTTTTCATATTTTTTTTTAAAAAAATTTTTTGTTTTGGGAAACTTTTTTCCCCATAAAAAAAAAAAAAAATTGGGGTTTATGCCCTTAAAATTTTATATTTTTTGCTGTTTTTTTTTTTTATGTTTTTATTTGATAAAAAAAAATGAAAAAAAAGGGGAAATAATGATGAAGTTGAAAAAAAATAAAGTCGGAAAGGAAATCCCCTTAAAAGTCTTTTTTTAAAAAATTTTTGGTTTTTTGGGAAAATATTGGGGAAATTTGCCCCTTATGGGGAAAAAAACCTGAATTTTAAAAATAGCCACCCCCATATTTTTTTGGGGTTTATAGTTTTGGGGAAAAATTGAAAAAAAAAAATTTCCTATCTAAATCTCTAAATTTTAAAAGGGGGGTTTTTCTTTGACCTCCTTTTTTTTAAGTTTTTGCGAGATTCAACTTTCAAATCCTTTTTGCACGAAATTTTTTTTACGTTTTTTATTAAAACCCCTTTATATTTTTTTGTTTCTGACAAGGAAACAAGAAAAAACCCGCTTTAAAATCGGGCCTCAAAAACAGAGTTTTTACCCCCCAGTGATTTTTAAAAAAACCCCCCTTTGCGTAAAAAATGAGAAAAAAATTTTTTTAAAAATTTTCCCAAAAAAAGGGATTAAAAAAGCAGTTAATAGTTTAATCAAGTATAAAAAGCGTATTGAATTTATTTCTTATAAAAAAAAATTTTTTAAAGAAAAAAATATGTTTTAAAAAATTTTTGAAAAAGATCAAACTTCAGACTGCCGAAAAAAACCCAAAAAACAACCCGTTTTAAAAAACTAAACATCATTAGAAAAAAACTTTTTAAAATAAAATTTTTTTTTTTTTATTGTTTATGAATTGTTTTTTTAAAATTTTTAAACTATTTCAAGCGAATTTTTTTTACAATAATCCCAATTTTTACTTGACCTTTTTTTAAAAAATTTTTCTTTTTATATTTGTGACCTTAAAAAATGTTTTTAAATTTAAAAGTTAAAATTTTTGAAATTGAACTAAAAATTTTAAATCAGGAGTGCAAAAATTTTTTAAAAATCGTTTGAAAATGTTGATTTTTTAAAAATTGGTTTTTAAAAATTTTTCCCCCATGTGAACAAAACCCTGCATCTCCGAATTGCCCCCCCTATATTTTGTGGATATGTCTTGCGAATTATGCAACAAACAAAAATTTTTTTTCTTTAAACCCAAAAAAATTGGGGACTTTTTTTGTAGACCCACCCCCATTTTACTGTTTTTTGCGAGGGTTTTTTAAAAGTTCAAAAACCCTTTGTAGTAAAAATTTTTATCGCGGGTTTTTGTGACCCACTATTTGAAATTTGGTTTTTGACAAAGGGAAAACAATGCAAAAAACCAAAATTGAATCGGACCTCAAAAAACGATTTTTTAGATTTTAAAAAAATTTTAAAGCGCCCCCGCGGAAAATAAGAAAAAATAAATTTTTCAAGTTAGGTCAAATTCCCTAAAAAAAAGGAAAAAAATTAAAAAATTTTAAAATTGTGGCTTTTTTTTTTATGGGTTTTTCCGTTCACAAAAAAGGGGGTTGAAAAATAATAATAAAAAAAAAACAGAAAAAAAATGGTTTTGCATGCGAAAGCGAAAAAAAAAAAAAAATAAAAAAAAAAAAGAAAAAAAGGGGTTTTTGCAAGCGATGCCCAAAACCTAACTAGGAAACATTGCGAATCATCGGTTTTTTTTAAAAAAAAATTTTTTGTTCCGGTCACATTTTTTAAAAAAAAAATTTCTTCCCTTCAATTTGGGTTTTTGAATTTTTTATACAGTGATCTTTCAAAATTTTTGTCGCAATGTTTAAGCGACTTTTTTTCCCAAGAATTTTTTTAAAATTTACCTGTTTTGTTTAATTTTGTCGGAATTGAAAATTTTTTTACCCGATTCGGGGACTGCAAATTTCATGCCGATATAAATAATACTAATTTTTATATGACCTTGACCTTTGCTTATTTTGTTTGATTTTTTTTCTATGATTTTATTTGTTTTATAATAATGCATTAACAGTTAAATAATGATGAAGATTGAACAAAAAATAAAGTCAGGAGAAGCAAAAAGAGGAAACATATGGATATTCAATTGTTTGATAAGAGGATCAAACTTTGGACTGTGGTCATTTGATCAAATGAAGTCCGATCTTCAAAAACTAAACACCAATGGAAAGAACTCTTCAGCAAACAGAATTTTTTCTATCTGATCTCTAACAAAAATGGGGGGTTTTTCGTAGACCCCCCTCTTTTGCACAGTTTTTTGCGAGGTTCTTTTTTTAAACCCTTTGTGCCAAATTTTTCAGCGACACCCCCAAAAAACCTACATATTTTTTTGGCTTTCAAAAGGAACAGAATCAAAAAAC
This sequence comes from Solen grandis, assembly GCA_021229015.1. Classification (NCBI taxonomy): domain Eukaryota; kingdom Metazoa; phylum Mollusca; class Bivalvia; order Adapedonta; family Solenidae; genus Solen; species Solen grandis. The sequence goes on along the minus strand of CM037791.1, from coordinate 43,953,868 downwards.
CCATTTGAATCGGACCAAAAAAAATTTTGAGTTATTAGTTTTTAAAAAATTTCAAAAAAAAGCCACGGGGAAAAAAGTAAGAAAAAATGAAAATTTTCTCAATTAGGATTTTTTCAATACGTGCTAATAATTTTTTTAAAAAAATTTCTACTTTTTGCTTTTTTTATCAGGGTAATTTTGCCGTTCACAAAAAAAGGGTTTAAAAAAAAATAATAAAAAAAAACTGGGGAATGCTCGGGGTATTCAGGTTTCGAAAAAGGGCAATTCCATTCATTTCCCGGGGGGTCGCTGATTCGAAAATATTTCTTCTTTTCAATGGTTTTTTTTAAAATGTTAACAGCGTTTTAAAAAGACTTTTGTAAAAATTTTTTAAGAAGATTTTTCCCCAAAAAGGGAAGTTTTTTGAAAAATTCCTATCAGTTTTTTTTAGTCGCGATATATGGTTTTATGAAAGTTTTCCCCATTTTTTCCCGGGGTTGCATGTTTTCGAAAAAATTTTTCTTCTTTTAAAATTGCTTTTTTTTTATGTTAACAGTGACTTTAAAAATTTTTCTGTCGCAATTTTTAGCAGACTTTTCCCCCCAAAAAAGTTTGTTGGTAGTACCTGTCAGTTACGAAATCGCGATATCATCAGTTTTCTTTGAAAGAAATTTTTTATTTTCTGATTGCATGATTCGAAAAAAAAACATACTTTTTTTTTTCGGGGGGCTTGTTGTTGTTAACAGTGATTTTTAAAACTTTTCTGTCGCAATGTTTAACCCAGATTTTTACCAAGAGGATTTTGATTTTCCCGGGCAGTTTGTAGTGCGATTCATCAGTTTTCAGGGAAAGAAATTCCATTAAGTCAAGAGCGCTTTTTTCAAAAAAAAAATATTTCTTTGTTCAAGGGCTTGTTGAATACTTTTTACAGTGATCAAAAAAACTTTTTTGTCGCAATGTAAAATCAACTTTTTAAAAGAAGAATACTTTTAGTATTATGTTTTTTTGTATCAAAAAATTGAAAACATTTTTTACGGATTCGAGTACTGCAAGTTATGTTTGTTTAGCTTTATGATGAGCAAAGGGCAATTTTTTTTCGTAAAAAAAAATTTAAAAAATTTGGAAAAAAACAACAGTATAAAAGAACCGCAATGAAATATGCCATCAACATATTTTCAAAAAATGTTCATTAAAATTTCTATTTTTTTATAAAAAATGCATTCCCCTTTTTTTTTGTCTTTTTTCCCCAATTTTTATGTCACCGAAGAACAAAATCAAAAAAAAAACGCTTAAAAATCAATTAATTTTTTTTTTAATTATTAATAGTGTTTTTAAACAAAACCCCCCCAAAGGGGAAAAAAGAAAACCCAAAAAGTTTTAAAAATTTTTCTTTTAGGTCCCCAGAATGCAGAAAAAGGTTTTAAAAAAGATATAGCAAACTTCTATTCCTTAATATCACAATTTGGGAAAATAAAAAAAAGATTTACAATTTTTTAAAAAGGATCAAAACGGGGGCCCGCCCTAAAATGCCAAAACAAGTCCGATCTTAAAAAAATAAACCCCAAAAAAAAGCTCTTTCAGACAAAAAATTTTTTTATATACTTTCTAAAAAATTTTTTTGATTGGATTTTTTACGATAAAAATAATAAAAAAGGGGAATGCCCCTTGGGCCTTTGAAATTTTTTATTTTTTTTTTTTATGTTTTTTTTTGTTTTATAAAAAAAATTTTAAAAAGTAAAAAAATGATAAAAAAATTTAACAAAAAAAAAAATCAGGAGGGAGAAAAAAAGGGGGGGAAAAAATTTTGGGTATACTTGTTTGATAAAGGATCAAATTTGGGGCGGGGGGCATTTGATCAAATGAAAATCCGTTTTTCAAAAAAAAAAAACTTTTAAGGGGGAAAACCCCCTTTTCCCCAAAACAAAAAATTTTTTTCATATACTATTTATAAAAAATTTGATTTGGAGTTTTTTATGCCGAAAAAAAAAATAATAATTATAAGCCCTTTTAATTTTTCATATTATGTTGATTATTTTCTAAAATTTTTTTTTTTTAAAAAAATGCTTTAAAAAAATGAAAAAATGAGGGAAAATTGAACCCAAAAAAAAAAGCGGAAACGCAAAAAAGAGGAAAAAAAAAGGGGTATACAATTTTTTTAAAAGAGGATTTAAATTTTTGGGTTTTGGTCCCTTTTTAAATGAAGTCCCATCTTCAAAAGAAAAAACCAATGGAAAGATCTTTACAATTAAAAAATTTTTTTTCATTCATTTTTTTTAAAAAAAAAAAATTTTTTTTTTTTTTTTTTGTTTTTGGGGCATTTTTGCCCATAAATATAAGAAAAATTTGGGGATTGCCCCCACCTTTGCATTTTTTGGGTGATTTTTTTTTTTTTGATTTTTTTTTTTTAAAAAAAAGCATTAACAGTGAAAAAATGATGAAGATTGAATAAAAAAAAAAGTCAGGGTTGCAAAAAACCCTTAAAAATCATGTTTTTAAAAATTTTCCATTCATTCCTAAAAAACTGGATAACCTTTTTGCAGAACCCTTTTCACATTTTTTCGAGATTCAAAAATTAACCCCCCGAGACGGGAAAATTATATATACGAAATTTTTTGAAAATATTTTTTTATTAATTTCTGACAAGGAACGCAATGAAAAAAAAAGTTTTTAATTGGATTCAAAAACAGGTTATTACCCCCTTTGTTTTTTTACAAAAACCCCCCCAGCGGCAAAATTAAGAAAAAAATGAAAATTTTTCGCTTTTGGATCAAATTAAAAAAGTACAAAATGGTAAAAAAAACAGAACTGTGACTTTTTCCCATTTGTTGATATCCCCCTTCAAAAAAAAGAGAGGGAAAAAAAATAAAAAAAAAAAAAAAAAAAACAGAAGAAGAACTATGGGGTTTCAAGCGATAAAAAAACCCCAAATAAAAATAAAACAAAAGAAGAAAATTTTTTTGCAAGCGATGCAAAAACCTTTAATAAAACAGAAGAAGAACAATGGGGTTTTGCATGGATGCGAAAACCTAAAAAATTCTTTTTGGGGGGAAAAACCCCCAAAAAAAGTTTGAAGAAAGTTTTTAAAAAATAAGGCAATGTGTTTTCCCGGTTGGTGTACACTTTCCCCCCCTAAAATGCACCTCATTTTAAATACGCACGCAATTCCCTTTTTCATAAACGGGCACTTTTCCTGCGTAGGAACGTGGATGGGGGAAAAACCCCAACCCCAAATAACGCCTTTTTCCTTACTTAAATTTGCTTTTTTCGTATACCCCCCTTATCAAAAAAAAAAAAAAAATTTTGCCATGTTTGTTGGGGAATCACTTGTTTTTTTCAGGTTTTTTTGCACATTGTAGTTAGGTTTCTGCAAATTTAAACTTAAACATCAACTTTCGATTTTAATTTTTTTTTAAATAATTTCTTTTTAAAATTTTATAAAAATTAAAGTGACCAAACAATTTTTCCCCTTTGCAAAACCCCCTTTTACTTTTCGTGTGTTTTTTGCGAAGAAATAAAAATTTTTTGGAAAAAATTTCATAAAAATACAGCGTTTAAATTTGGGTAAAAGTAATTTTTTCCCCCTTCTGTCATAAAAAACCCAATTCAACCCGATCAAAAAAAACAAAACCCCCAATGGAAAGATCTCTTCAAAACTAAAACTTTTGTTCATATTTTTTTATAAATTTTTGATTTGAAGCTATTTTATCCGAAAAAAAAAAAAAATTTTTGGGGTATATCCCCTTGACATTTGCATTCTTCGTTTTTTTTTTTTCTATGATTTTATTTGAAAATAAAAATGAAAAACGGGTTTAAAAAATGATGAAGATTGAAAAAAAAAAAATTCGGAGTGAAAAAAACCCCTTTAAAATTTTTTTTTAAAAAATGTTGTTTTTAAAAAAAATTTTTGGGAAAAATTTTACCGCAAAACTGGGGAAAAAACCCCATGATTCTAAAAAAACCCCCCCCATATTTTTTGTGCGTAATGTTTGCAACCCTATGCAAAAAAAAAAATTTTTCCCCTATCTTTTTTGAAAAAAAGGGGTAGGTTTTTGGGGGGGCCCCTTACCTTCTTTTCCCACATTTTTGCGAATTGTTTTTAAAAAACCCTTGACACGAAATTTTTATTACCCCAAATTAAAAAAACCCCTTTCTATTTTTTTTAGTTTTGAAAAGGGAAAACACAATGAAAAAAACCCCGCATTTAAAATCGGCCCAAAAAATAACGAGTTTTCCCCCCCTAGTGTTTTTAAAAAACCCCCCCTAGGGGGAAAAAAAATGAGAAAAAAAAATTTATTAACATTTTACCATAAGGACTTAAAAATGCAGTTAATAGTTCAATAAAATTTAAAAAAAGCGCTTTTAAATCTTTAAATTTTTAAAACCCCCAAAATTAAAAAGAAAAAATACTGTTTAAAAATTTTTTCTAAAAAAAAAATTTTTTTAGCCCCCCTTTAAAAAAGGGCCCAAATCAAGTCGATCAAAAAAATTTAAAAAATTTTTTAGAAAGAATTTTCTAAAAAAATCTTTTGTTAATATTGTTTATGAATTTTTTTTTAATTTTGAGCTTTTAAAAACCCAAAATTGATTAAAAACCCCCAAATTTATGCCCTTGCCTTTCCCAATTTTTTTTTACTTTTTTTATTTATGGGGCCTTTTAAAAACATTTTTTTTTTAAAAATAAAAAAAAATTTCATAAAAAAAATTTGAACTAAAAAAAAAGTCGGAGTGAAAAAAAAATTTAACCCCATTTTTTTTTGAAAAATTTTGTTTTTCGAAAATATTGTTAATTTTGGGACCCTACGTAAAAAAACCCCATAAATCCCCAAAAATTTCCCCCCCCAATTTTAATTTTTTGTGCGTATATGTCTTGCGAATTTGCAAAAAAAAAAATTCTTTTATCCAAAACCAATAAAAAGGGCATTTTTTTTTTTAGACCTACCCCCCTTTTTTTACTGTTTTTTGCGGGGTTCGAACGTTAACCTTTCCCCTAGTCAAAAAGTTTTTCGCAGATTTTTTTAACCTTCATTTTGATTAGGTTTTTTTAAAAGGAAACACAATTCAAAAAAACCCCCATCTGAATCGGACCTCAAAAAACAGAGTTATTGCATTTGAAAAAAAATTTAAAAAACCCCTACGGCAAAAAAAAAGAAAAAAATGAAAATTTTCAACGTTGGGGGAAGTTCACATAAATAAAAGGAATTTTAAAAAGTTAAATTGGGCTTTTTTTTTTCATGGGTTTTGCGTTTTAAAAAAGGGTTAGAAAAAAAAAAAAAAAACAAAACGAAAACGCGATATCCGGTTTTTGAAAGCAAAAAAATTCAGTTCACGAGTGCATGATTCGAAAATTTTTCTTCTTTTTAATTGCTTGTTGTACTTTTAAAAGTGATCTTTCAACGTTTCTGTTTGGAAAAAAGTTTAAGAAGCTTTTTACCCCAAAAAAGGGATTGTTGATATTACCTGCATTTTTAAAAAGCGATATCATCATTTTTTTATGAAAAAAATTTCCCCTTCAGTTCTTTTGGGCGTAGATTCGAAAAAACATATTTTTTCTTTTAATGGCTTGTTTTAATACTGTAAACAGTGATCTTTAAAACATTTTGTCGAAAAGTTTTAAACAGCTTTTTACCAAAAAGAAATTTTTGGTATTCCGTTGTTTTAGTCGAAAAATTAAAAATTTTTTTTTGGATTTGGGGGGACTGCAATGTTATTTTGTGTTTTTTGCTTTTGAGGAAAAAAATGGGAAAATTTTATTCGAAAAAAAAAAATTGTAAGACAAACAACGTAAAAAAGACCCCACGACAAAAAAATATGCCCCTCAACACTATTTCGAAAAACTGTTGGGATTGAAAATTTTTTCATTTTCATGAAATACCCCATTATCTTTTTTTAATCTTTTAAAAAATTTTGTCACGAAGAACAGAAGGGAAAAAAAAAATGCATAAAAATAGATTTTTTTTTTTTTTAATTTTAAAAAGTGTTTTAAAACTAATCCCCCCCAAACGGCCCCAAAAAGAAACAAAACGAAAAAATTTTTTTATTAGGTACCCAGCAAGGGGCCCAAAAGGTTAAAAAAAGTATACAAGTCGCCTAGTCAAAATTCTTTCCCCTTATATATCACAATTTAAAGCATAAAAACTGTTTTAAAAATTTTTCTAAATGGGAAAAAAAAATTTGGCCCCCCCAAAAAAAGGCCCCAAATCAACCCCCGACCCAAAAAAATTAAAACATCATAAAAGGGGTTTTTAAGAAAAAAAAAATTTTTTTAAATTTTCTTTCAATGAAATTTTTTTTTTTTTGGGGGTTTTTTGGGCCCCCAAAAAAAAAACACAATAAGAAATTTCCCCCCTTTTAAACTTTCCCAATTTTTTTTTAACTTTTTAATTTTTTTTGACCCCCTTTCAGACAAACAATACATAATTTGGGGGAAAATATCATGAAATAAAACAAAAAATAAAGTCAGGAGCGAAAAAAAAATTTTTTAAAAATTTTTAAATTTTTTTCCAAAAATTTTTAAAAATTTTTCCCCCTTTCTAGAGGAAAAAAAACCTTTTTTTTTTTAAAAATTTCCCCCCCCTTTTTTTTTGGGTTTATTTTTTGCAAATCATTTGCAGCAAACGAATTCTTCTATTCCCCCTTAAAAAAAAAGGGAAAGGGGTTTTTCGTAACCTACCTTTTCTGCACGTTTTTTGGGGGGTTTTAAAATTTAACCTCGTTATTTAAAAAAATTTTTAACCCCTCCCCAAACTCCCTAGAATATTACTTTTGGGGCTATCAAAAAAGGAACACAATGCAAAAACCGCTTTGGGATCAGATTCTTTTTTAAAATTTATAAGTAGAAAAAGTGCTTTTGCTATCCCCCCTAGGGGCAAAGAGAAACAAAATTGAAAAAATTTTTTAAATTTAGGTCCCTGCAAGGGGAAAATAGAAAAATTTTAAGTATAAAAATTTCGCACTAGTCGAACATTCTATTTTTAAAAAAAAAAATTTTTAAAAAGCAAAAAAAAATGTTTACAATTTTTAAAAAAAAGGTTTAAAATTTTTGGGCCCCCTTTTAAAATGACCAAAAATCCGTCTTCAAAATTAAAATCATTAGAAAAAAACTTTTCAATACAAAATTTTTTTTGTTCATTATTTTTTTGGGAATTTTTTTTTTTGATTTTGAGTATTTCCCCCCGAATTGATATAAAATTTCCCCCAATACCCCCTTCCCCCTTTTTAAAATACATTTTTACTTTTTAAATATTTTTCCCCCATTTTTAAAAATTTTTTTTTTTTTAAAAATTAAAAAAATTTTTAAAAAAATTTTAAAACAAAAAAAAAAGTCAGGACTGCAAAAAATCTAACAGTCATGCTTTGAAAATGTTGATTTTTCGAAATTTTGGGTTTTAAGTTTGACCCGTATGTGGACAAAAACTGATTTCCAATTCCCCACCCCATATATTTTGTGCGTATATTTTCTTGGAATATATGCAACAAACAAAATTCTTTTATCTCAATTCCAATAAAAATGGGCACTTTTTTGTAGACCTACCTCATTTTCACTGTTTTTGCGGGTTCGAACTTTCAACCTTCCGTAGTCAAAAATTTTTATTACGCAGATTTTGAATCCTATCATATTTGATTAGGCTTTTGACAAGAAACACAATGAAAAAACCCACCTGAATCGGAGTCAAATAACAGAGTTATTCGTTGTAGATTTTTTTCAAAGCCCCCCCTAGCGGCAAAAATAAGAAAAAAAATGAAAATTTTTAACGTTAGGTCAAGTTCAGATAAATATAAGGAACTGGAAAAAATTTCAAAAATTGTGGCTTTTTTCTATCTGGTGATATCCCTTTCAAAAAAAAGGGGTTAGAAAAATAATAATAATAAAAAAAAAACAAAGAAGAACAATAGGTTTTGCAAGCGATGCGAAAACCTAATAAAAATAAAACAGAAGAAGAACAATAGGTTTTCGCAAGCGATGCGAAAACCTAAAAAACAGAAGAAGAAAAAATAGGTTTTGCACTGCGATGCGAAAACCTAATAGAATCGCTATCGCGATATTCGGTTTTCGCAAAAGCAATTTTATTCAGTTCAGAGTTGCATAATTCGAAAACCCTATTTTTCGTTCCTCGCTTGTCAAATAGTACTAATAATGATATTTCAAACATTTTGTCGCAATGTTTAAACAGACTTTTTACCAGTAGAAAATTTTTGAGTATTAACTGTAAGTTATGTAGTCGCAAACTTGAAAACCTTTTTAACCGAATTCAGTTAGTGCCGCGTTAGATGTGGGGTGTTCTTTTTGATGGCGACAAACGAATTTGTAATCGATAAAAAACAATTGCAAAGTCACACAGAGTATAGAATGACAAACGATAATGCCACTTGACACGCGGGCATTATTACGAAACTAATGAAATATCACATGAAGGTTGAGTGTCGTTTCAAATTGCTGTCACCAAGGAAGTGAATGCAAAAAAAAAAAAAAAAAAAAAATGGCACAAAAATTAGATTTCAATTTTTTTAGTTATAAAAAAGTGATTTCAAGCCAAAGGCCCCCATAGCGGCTAAATGAGAAACAAAATTTATTAAAATTTTCTATAAGGTACCTAGCAATGCAGCAAAAAGTTCAATCAAGTTACAAGTCGCACTGTCAAACATTTATTTTTTAAATCACAATTTGAAGCATAAAAACTGATTTACAGTTATTCCAAAAAAGGATCAAATTTTGACTGCCGTAAAATGACCCAAAACAAGTCCCATCTTCAAAAATTAAACATATGGAAAGACCTCTTCAAGAACTAAAACTTTTGCCATATACTCTTAATGAATATTTTTAGTTTTGGACCTATTTGGGTCCGAATAAAAACACAAAAATCGTAATAGACCTTGACCGCTTCATTTTTTTAAAAGTTTTAATTGTGAGGTACTTTGAAACATAACAATACATAAGGTATGAATATATCAAAGATAATGGACAAAAAATAAGTCAAAGCGACAAAAAAACATGTTTTTGAAATTTTATATTTTCCTTTTATTTTAGTGAAGTTTGACCGTTTTAGTGGGACTTAACATCACTGGAAAGTGCTCTTTAAGAAATAAAAATTTTGTTAATATACTTTTCAATGAAATATTTTTTGTTTTGGAGCTATTTGGAGCCAAATAAAAACACAATAATCGTAATATGCCTTGAACTTTGCAATTTCTTTTTACCTTTTTAATTGTGGGGTCCTTTCAGACATAACAATACATAAACTTGTGAAAATATCATGAAGAATGAACAAAAAATAAAGTCGGAGCGACAAAAAAATGTTTTAGAAAGTTTGATTTGTCCTAAAATTTAGTAAATTTTGACGATTTCTAGGGACAAACATGATTTTTAATTCGCCCCCATATATTTTTGTGGTTTATGTCTTGCAAATCATTTGCAGCAAACAGAATTCTTTTATCTGATCTTAAAAAAAAAAATGGATAGGTTTTTGTAGACCTACCCTCATCTCACAGTATTTTGCGAGGTTCGAACTTTAAACCCTTTCCCGTTAGTAGCTCAAAAAGTTTTGCCATCTCCACCATACCTAGAAACTATATACTTTATAGGTATCAAAAAGGGAAAACACAATGCAACAAACCGCATATGGATCAGACTTCAACTTTTGAATTTAAGTAAAAAAAGTGCTTTCATGCGTGGCCCCCTAGCAGAAAAATGAAAAAAAAAATTGATTAAAATTTGTAAAAATTAGGTACCTAGCAATGTGGCAAATAGTTAAATTTAAATATACAAATGCACTAGTCGAACATTCTATTTCTTATAATACATTTTGAAGCATAAAACCTGATTTACAATTTTTCCCAAAAAGGATCAAACTTTGGACTGCCGTAAAAGACCAAATAAGTCCGATCTTCAAAATCTAAACATCATTAGAAGAATTTCTGAACAAAAATCTTTTTTCAAATTTTTAATGAATTGTTTTTTATTTTGAGCTATTTCAAGCCGAATTGAATACAATTATCTAATATACCTTGACCTTTCCATTATTTTTTATTTTTTATTTGTGTGACACTTAAGAAATAGTTTTAATTAATGTAAAAAATTTCAAAAATTGAACTAAAAATAAAGTCAGGAGCTGAAAAAAATCTTAACAGTATGCTTTGAAAATGTGATTTTCGAAAATTTGGGTTTTTAAGTTTGACCGGGTACTGTGGACAAACCATGATTTCCCCAATTCGTCCCCCCCATATATTTTGTGCGTATATGTCTTTGCAAAAACATATGCAACAAAAAAATTCTTTTATCTCAATTCCCAAAAAAAAATGGGCACTTTTTTTTTTTAAAAACTACCCTCTTTTCACTTTTTTTTTCGAAGTTCGAACTTTCAACCTTCCGTAGTCAAAAGTTTTATATACGCAGATTTTTAAAACTATCATATTTGATTGGTTTTGACAAGGAACACAAAGCAAAAAAACCCCCATTGAATCGAACCTCAATAACAGAGTTATTACATTTGTTAATTTTTTTCAAAGGCCCCCTAGCGGCAAAAAATAAGACAAAAATGAAAATTTTTCAACGTTAGGATCAGTTCAGATAAAACTGCATAAACAGTGAAATAATGATGAAGATTGAACAAAAAATAAAGTAAGGAGCAGCAAAAAAGAGGAAACCTGTGGATATTCAATTGTTTTATAAGGGAAACAAAATTTGGACTGTGGTCATTTGATCAAATGAGTCCGATCTTCAAACCTAAACACCAATGGAAAGATCTCTTCACAAACTAAAACTTTTGTTAAATACTTTCTATAAAATATTTTTAGTTTGGAGTTTTTAGCCGATATAAAAAATACTAATTGGTATATGACCTTGACCCTTTGCATATTATGCTTGATTTTTTTTCTATGATTTTTTTGTTTTATAAAAAGCATAAAAGTTTAAATAATGATGAAGATTGAACAAAAAAATAAAGTCAGGAGAAGCAAAAAAAGAGGAAAATATGGTATTCAATTGTTTGATAAGGGATCAAACTTTTGGGTGTGGTCATTTGATCAAATGAAGTCCGATCTTCAAAATAAACACCAATGGAAAAAATCTTCACGACTAAAACTTTTGTTCATTTTTTTTAAAATATTTTAAAATTTGGAGTATTTTATGCCCATAAAAATAATTACTAATTGGTATAGCCTTGACTTTGCATATTATGCTTGATTTTTTTCTATGATTTTATTTTTTAACAGTGAAATAATGATGAAGATTGAACAAAAAAAAAAGTCAGGAGCAGCAAAAAAGAGGAAACATTTTGGATATACAATTGTTTGATAAGAGGGGTAAACTTT
>CM037791.1:43892482-43942482 GCA_021229015.1 Solen grandis | reverse complement strand
CAGTTAAATCGTTGATTTTCGGTGACATTAACTTTCGTGGGAACTGTAATAAAGTTAATTTCATTGGTTTATATATTCGTTGTGTGCTAAATGACTTGATTTCGTGGAAGTAAATATTCTTGGACAGGGATTTTTGGGGTTTAAATTTACCACCTTTTACAGGTGGTTTCCCTAGCCAAAAGCTGACATTTTCCCCCAAAAATTACTACTTATTTCCCCATCGAAATAACTCTTACTCACAGCATAAAAAAATCATACTGAATTTTAATGAAAGTTGTATTAGACTACAAGTATTCTTATAATTTTAGTATTGATTTTAATTTTACTATGACATTTGGTTATTGTTTTTTTAATTTATAACATTCTCATTATGTTATGATTTCCCTTTTTTTTATTTATAACATTAATATTCCCAATTCAGAAAGCCATAGGTTGTAAAATAAATCTAAAAAATTACTGGTGGATAAAGCCGACCACGAAATCGACGAAAATTAGTCCCCCACGAAAATTATTGATCCTACAGTTTTCGTAAAGCTGCAGTGACGTTTGCGCTTAGCGTTGACTGATTTTTTGGATATAAAACAATGGATAAATGTCATAAAATGTCTTCTTACGATCAATCTACCATAAGACAAGTCGAGTTCCTTGCCATAGGCCAGTAAAAGAATCGCCTCAGACGACATGGGATCATTTATTCCGCATTACAGCGTTATTTTAGAGGCATATATTTGTAAAGTGGCTCGATAAATTGCATTATTCTTTATTCATTGTATACGAAAAGTGAAAACGAGCCTGAAAATTATATCAACGGAAACCAAGTATGGTATATTATATGATGAATGGCTGTCTGGAAGTAATTTGTTCATAATATATACAGGTGTCTAGCCCTGAAAGGTCGCATTGCAATTAGTATGGCAAATACGTCCAAGGGTGACTTGAGGTTAGGTCGTCCACCTCGGGAACGGGGGTCGTCGTGTAGGACCTCGCGATCGGCTGCGACATACCAAAGTCGTCAAAAATGGTATCGGTAGCTCCCTGGGTAGCTGCAGGACTGGTTGGCCCGGTGTCAGGATAATGTGACTGGGTGTGGTATCATGCCACATGTCTACGGCGTAATTCCGTAGTGTGGCAGCACTGTATCTGTCTCAAGTAAACATAGTTTCCAACTGACTAAAAACTGTCGGTAGGACGTTAAACCCAACAAATAAACGAATGAATCCTACATAAAAAAGACAAACGTGAATTTCAGTTATTTTCAGTTTAAAGCATACTGTAAAATCATTTATCTTCGTTGACATTAAATTTCGTGGAATCTGTTATAGAAAACATGAGTCTGTGAAATATTTGTTTGTTTGTTGGGTTTAACGTTCCGCCGACAGTATTTCAGTCATTTGCAGACGATGTCTACTTGAGACAGATATAGTGCTGCCACACTGCAGTATCACGCCGTAGACATGTGGCATGATACCGCACCCAGTCACATTATCCTGACACCGGGCCAACTAGTCCTGCAACTACCCTTATATGCTAAGTGCCAAGCAAGGGAGCTATAACAGTACCATCATTTACGACTTTGGTATGTCGTGGCCGGGGATCGAACTCACGAGGCGGACGCTGTAACCACTCGGCAACCGGGGACGGTGGTCAATGAAATAAACTGTTTTCGTGGGGATAAATATTCGTGGATAAATTTGTTCACGAAATCAACGAAAATTAGTCCCCCAGTATATAAAACTACACTATATAAAACCGCTGTTAATTTTCTAACATTTTTAAAATAACAAATGCAGACATATAATTTTATATTATTGTAAGTTTAAATAATTTTATGATAGACATGAAAATGAATATTAGAACAAATATATTTTATGTACCCCCCCCCCCAAAAAAAAAAAATAAAAATAAACATTAGGAAACACACACACACACACACACACACACACATAAAAATAGAATATGAATAATAAAGCAATTACAATGCGCCTTTTCAGTAACTAAATTCCTTTTTGTCGACGACTATGCCATTAATGCATCTTCTTATCGAACAAAGCCATTACATGCACCCTTAATGCTATTTTAAAACGAATAGGAAATGACTATGTTTAAACGCAGCCTAACTGGAATGAAATTGCTATTGCAAGATCACGCGCGTGTCGCCGATTCCATGCGCTGAAGGCTAAAATTGATCAAAATCACTGGTCAGAATTTATTGGTTTTTCACGGGAACCTTGCGATCGCCTCGTAATGAATTTCAAATTACTCGACTGGGGTCCACTCATGCAGAAATGGCGTCTCTCAGGAAAGGAAATAACAAGTAGTTTTAGATAGATTACTAAACAAAAAATCATCCCCCATATCTCAAGTCTTAGATCCGGAGCATCAATTAAATGTGCAGTTAAGATGTTAAAACCACCAAGAGTGCCAAATCGTTTATTTTCGTCCAAGGAGAAGGTGCTAGATTTCGAAGAACTTTATCATCTATGTCTGTTACTCACATATAAATAGACCATGTTGCAATAAAGCAAATATATCAGTCAAATATATATTTACATTGTATATTGTATGATTCACTATTTGTTACAAGTATCATCTGCCAGTAATTAATTTAATATTTTAGTCAACTGGAGACTATGTCTACTTGAGACAGATATAGTGCTGCCACACTGCAGTATCACACGGTAGGCATATAATATAATACCACACCCAGTCACATTATCCTGACACCGGGTCAACCAGTCCTGGAACTATCATATATTGAGTAGCAAGCAAGAATCTACAAATACCATTTTCAACAACTCTGGTATCTCGCGGTCGGTGAAAATCATTACTTTTACGTTTATATAACGTACACTAATCCCTGGTTGGACCAGTACTTTGCGACTGGATTCGAACCGAGTCCTTCGGATATATATAGTCAATGAGCCCTATTGCTCATTCAAGGCACCCTTTAAAAAATTGTCATGATATGTCTAAAAGACTTTTAATCACCAATGTGATCCACTTTATTGTACTTGCATTTATTTCTCGTTATTAAATCTTGACTGTATTTAGATGTTCAGAATTGGTTTGCCCTCCCCTTACTAGGAGGTCGTAGGTTAGATCACTCTACGCAACGTACTTAATTCATTACAAAAAGTTTTAAAACGTTTAGGTTTACAGTTAAACCCGTATTAGCGGTCACCTGTATTAAGCGGCCAACCTGCATGTAGCGGTCAGTTTTGATATTACCAAACTAGAATGTTAGTATATGTTTAACCTTCATTTAGCCACCACCTGTGTTAAGCGGCTTTTTTTATTGTTCCGTTGACTGACAACTTAAGAAAGGATTGACTGTATACCTTGCTATGCTCTTAATTGTGAGGCTGGATGGATATACAATACGACTAGTTGGCACAGTGCCAGGATAATGCACGTGTGTGGCATCCTATGATGTGATATTGCAGGGAGGCAGCACTTTTTTTTAATCATGTAGACAAAATACTGAAATAACTGAAGTACAGTCTATGGGGCATTAAAACTCAGACAATCAAGTGAACGTCTTGGAAACTAAATTCTGAAACTGAATGTAGAGCTGTTTCTATTATTGGAGACGTAAACAGAACCTTAAAGCCAGTGGGGATAACATTTTTCGACACTCCTATCTATAAATGACGCTTAATTATGCCGACTTACGTTTGTTGAAATAGGTAGTATAACAATCTTATTCGGTGTGAATAAATAAATTTACCAATTTGTCTTATCACATTCTATTCAAGGCGATGTGGCTAAATTCTTTTGAGACTAGCGTTTATTTTTTCGACTGAGTTACGTCTTTACACCTGTTAAGAAGCTTTTTAGATTAAACAAAATATCTATGAACGATAATTACCGAATGAATGCAACAGAAGTGTTATCTTTCACCTTTATCAAGACTTTTATCTTGGTGTGCTCATATAGAAAGATTTACCTACATGACTGCCAATGCTGTACAGTTTTTAGGTATTGCGGATTATAACAAAGCCATACTTAAAGCATGAGAATACTCAGTTGATAATATGCATGTTAAAAATTCCAATGTATTAATGGGGATTGCAATTTTACAAGATTTTATTCCTCATCAAAGGTGAAAAACGGTGTTAACTCTAATTAAATGATGCCCTGCGACTTCCCTCGGGATGATTTTATGCAGCTTTCAAAATCATCGTTTAAGCAGTGCTGAACTTGGTACATGCAAAAGGTCCTATGACGCCAATGCAAAGAAAATCCACATGTTTTCATGCAACTCTACTTACAAGAAGTGAGTCACATGATCTGGCTCTTTGTTTCATGATAAACCCGCCGGCAGTCTTTTAGTGCCTTGGGCGCTTTGGTGTGTTCATATTGATCGGGAGTGAGGTCAAAATAAACGATTCCATTCATAACTTGCAAACCTGAGAAAGTCAAGAACTTACCTCAGCATTGATATGCTACTGAGCGCGGAGTAATACGCTGCAGTTAAATCGACTGCGGTAATTATGCTAATCAACCAAGCCTGTTTAAAATTTGCCGCTTCATAAGACTGGTTGCCGCCAGTCTAAAATTAGATTAATAGATTATTCTTCTTCATCGTTTTACGTTGCGGGTGAAACGCAATTAAGAGCCGAGAACCATTTCACATTTCCCTCGATCATAATTATGATCTTTTTACCAACTTTTGGTCATTATTTGATACTGATGATTGCTTTAGTATCATAAATCTTCGAGGTTTTTATGACTCAATGTATATTGAGCTCAGCTTTGAGATGATTTTGTCCACGGGTCTCCAAGGCAACTATGTGTGTATTACACTGATCAGAGGCATTTGGCAATGAACGTTGTAAGTAAATGAGAGAAATATAAGTAAATGTAAGTTGCCACGTTATTGCCTTATCTCTGAATTGTATCTTACTTGTACATTTTAAGTTTATCTTAAGTTGGTACAAGGAGCAGCGCGGTCCAGTGGTAACGTACCCGGCCGCGAATTAAAAGGCTGTGGGTTCGAATACCGCTGGAAACGAGACTTTTTCACGACCTTTTCAGGCGCAAAGTACTGGTCCAATCCAGGAATCATTAAGAGGGATAAGTATAAGTTGTAAGAACTTCGTTTTCTAATCGATGCAAGATGGGTAATTTTGAACTTAACAAAAATTAGTCTTTGATTATGTAAATATATAAGAGATTGCCGTTATATTTCAAAGTTACGAAATGCATTGCGAGGAAGGTTGGTAAAACTTCTATAATCAAATCTCTAAAAGTATGTTAAAAAACATACAGTGCTATCTACATGTATTTGATAATGGTTAATGAGCAAAGACTATTAAGATATCAGTGAAGCGGTTCCCTATCAACTCCTCCTGGAAGATGTATTTTGTAACAGAAAACAATTTTTGACGTCTAGTCTCTGGTTTGTCTTCAGTCTGGGCACACCTTCTAATTGTTCCAGCATTCAGTCACATATTATTACACTCACCATGCTGAGTTTACTGCAGTGAAATCAAAATTATGATATTCTATTTATCAGACCAACGTCCATCGTCGGAAACCACGGTATATTATTCAGTCTGTTATCACCACCGTATCGTGTATTGAGCGAAGGTGAATATCAGCGATGACCACAGGCTGGCTTTAACCGATATTTTGGATTATTTTGGGAAAAGATGTCCAACCTTTCACACAATTCTGTCTGTTTAGGAAAATATGAACGTAATGCTAAGAATTAAGACTTCAGTGTAGATGCAAACATCCATTGACTCGGAGATATGAAAATCTTTTGCTCTAAGTCCTAAAGGCTTTCAATTTACTGTAAAATTCCAATGATCACTTGATGAACCATGATCACAATTTAAGGAGATGAATAACCTTGGATACAAGTTGATATAAGCGCGGTTAGCATTAGTATGATTTAATTTTATGATCTAAACATGTAATCCTGTCTGCTTGCCTAACAAAATGAGAAAATGATAAATAAGGCAGATGGCACCTTGTTAACGGTAATGATGTTGTGTAAACATGCTTATTGTCAATCCTGTTAGCACTTTGATTAAGATTGACATTCGTATCGGCGCTGACAGCCAAGAAAAACTAGCATCGTAAAGTAAGGGCTTAAGTGGTATAGCCTTATTCCATTATCTCTAACACACAAAAACAATTAAATATTGTCCCAGTTAAGCATTACTCTATTTTTTTTTTTCAAAACCATATCATTATCATTATCAGCAACAGTGGTAGCAACAGTATTGTTATCATCATTACGACTACCATGATAATATGGCTGGTAATGATGTTACTTAATGATCACCACCACCATCATCATCATCATCATCATCATCATCCCCTGATCATCATTCCCTGATTATCATCATCATCATCATGATCACCACCACCACCACCACCACCATCACCACCTCCACCACATCATCACCACCTCCACCACCATCATCATCATCATCATCATCATCTCACCACCACCATCATCATCATCATTATCATCTCACCACCACCACCATCATCATCATTATCATCATCATCACAAAAAAATAAACTCCATTGAGACAGGGACAGGTGAAGTCTACTCTAAGCTGTTTTATTTCTCCACGGATTGACGTCACGAGTCAAAAGCTTTATTGTTCTGTATGATGTTGAAAATGTTCCCAAAATATATACCGGCCCTGAAAAAATATACGAAAGGTAGTATAAACATCTTGTTTACATCTATGATAACGCAAGGGTTTTATAACAGAGTAATATGGTTTTCTTGATAACAAACTACTGGAATGTGGGAATACTACAAGGTCTGGTTTTCTCTCGTCATTCTGATCTGATAAATCACAACACAAGCTCTCCATTCCTCTGTGGAAAATTGCACTTTATACACGGCAGCACAAGAAGTGTGTTATGAAACAGTTTAGTCTGGACGCAAGATATTGCTATTTTATTGTACCATAAGTTAAACTCATGCAAAAATTACATATTTTTGAAAACACATCATGGGAAAATGTTACAGTTTAAGAGTTTTACTTTTCAATTCCCGCGTACGGTACAGTGATTGCGTGCATGAATGAAAGTTTTGGGCTCGAATCCCGTTGGGGACGAGGGATTTTCATGGCCTCCCCAGGCGCAAAGTACTGGTCCATCTACCGAACCGACGAGAGGGATTAGTATAAATTGTAAGAATTTATTTCACAATCGACATAATATTGATAAGTTTAAATTAAATTCCAACACCGCTTGATTGATATTTCATTTCTGCGATCCACTGTCGTTCAAGCACTCATTGAGACGTGTACAGATCTTTGTAGTCAGACGCTTTTTCAATCAGCAGACGAGAAATTGTTTTCAACAGTTATCAGTCGGTGAATTGCAATTATTGTGTTCGTAATAATAAAGTAAATGTCAAATGCTGTGGAGTAAGATAGCTACCGACTCGGTTGAATTCTTTCCGCCACCAACAAATCAAACAATTAATCATTCATTAATCGATCGCTCAGTCGCTCCTCTGTTTTTCAGTCAATCAATCAACCAATCAATCAATCAATCAATCAATCAATCTTCTGAACACATGCCAATATTTTTATGCATTCTTTATGAATTGACTGGAACTTATACATAGATACATACATGTACAACTAGATGCAGTTTTTCATTTCCAAAAATGTTCAAGTTATATATATATTGTATAGATATATATGTAAATGTCCTACGAGAAATAAAAAAGGCACTAACTCCAGAGGGAGGTACATGTAAATGGACAAAAGTAAACAACAAAGGCAACAACAACATAAAAGAACAAAACAATCAAAAACAATAAACTAGAAAGAAAACACACTGAGAATATTACATGAAACAGAGAAATACTAACAGTTACCGCTTTGGAAAAGGACCAAACTGGGTGCAATGGACCCCAGCCTCGCATTTCCTGAAGGTATTTCGCTGATACGAACAGTATAGATAAAATTTATCCCATCCTAGGTTTATGTCGGTATTACTGCATCATTTACTTGGAAAAACAACTGCCATGAACACCATATGTTTTTGTGCTATCAATTTCAAACTTCAAAGTTATTCTATGACAGATATGGGCAAGTCGTTTCATAGACGTGTTGACCACCGCTTAATACCTTTAAAAATTAAGAAAATCATTAAAATACTCCAAGGAACATATTTAATGTAGGGCTTGATCGTGACGCGTTGGCTACATAAACCGACATCTGTATAAGCTCTGTCATATATAAACGTAATCTTACTGACTGGAGACAGCTTGCTTGTATCAGTCCAAGTATCATTTACAGATTTTTGTGTGAGGTTGCTGACTTTATGTGCTACCAGATTAGCAGGTTCAATACCGCTTAACCCACTCACCTCTACCTTATTAAATTAATATTCCCCACTTATTGATGTGGGTATACACATTCATGTATTTAACCCTTTCCCTCATAGAGAAAACCATGAAAAGACCTATGCGAACAACATAAAACCAGATCAGCCTGCGAGTAACTGTTCGCTGCCCCTGTGGTCTTGAAATGAGGATTTTGTAATTAAATTTGGTAAAGTTTAACTGTGGTTTTCTGCAGATCAGGCTTTATGTGGTACCTATTGAGTGCGTCAAAATGAGTCTATATGAGGGAAAGGTTTAATACCAGGTTCTGGTGCGCTATGTACATGTATAGTAGACGTTTGGGGATATCAGCTGCATGTACTGGGGAGCAGTGGTCCATGGTTGGATCGAGAGGTCTCGGGTTGAGTCCTGCTGCTAATTTCCTGGAGCACTTCTTTGTTTCACTTAACAAAGGTGTAAATTGGTGCCTGAGAGGGCGGTATAATTCCGTGGTGCCATAATGTGGGCTGTCATTGGGTGAAAGACTCCCCAGGGAGATCGATAGATGGATGATAGTAGCCCGATGACCAGGGGTAAAAGCTGTAAAGTTGATGAACATTCCGACGGCATGAAACTTAGACTATAAAATGTCTTTTCTTTATTTACTTTTATATTAACTCGAAAGACCCTCCCCCTCTCTCTCTGATTATGTAAACTCATACATTATATATATTTCTCATTATTCATGGTATTTAAGGTCTTTCCATCCTAATAGTCGTATTCCATATCTTGCCACTGGACGGTAATATTTTTGTGAAACCTTGTCACTTTGAAGACATTCAAAAATAAAAAAAAGAGTTTTTTTTTGTTTTTTTTTTCCAAATTTTATCTAATTTGGGGGAGATAATTTGCATATGAGTTAACATTGAAACCTGTGGGGAATGTACATTTTCTGTGAATATTAAAAACTGAATTTGATTTAAGAGAAAAGCTCATGGTAGAAAAATGTATGATATGATTCTGTTTCAACTTTCATGAAAAAATCTAAAATTTGCCATAGGAAAATGGAGAAAGTCTCGGCTTTCTGCCAAATGCAACATGTCCGAAATGTTACGAGAAAGATAAGGGCTGCAAGTCCAAACCAAAAAAAAAAAAAAAAAAAAAACTTAATCAAACCGCATTTTCTTCGTTTCCCCGGTAACAAGTATATTTCTGCTAGTTCCTTTCCAAGTAAATCAGGTTTTATATTTTTCCCCGATGTGCTTAAACGCTCGTAACCTTAGATTTAAATTGCGTTAAAACGATTCAAATGTCAAAATGAAGTTTAAGCAGTTTAAAAAGATTCTAAACCGACAAAGTAATTAAATTTGATTGCTCTCTTTTGAGTGTAACCTTCTGTCATTGGTTAAACCACCTTTAATATAATGTTCCATTTTCACTTATAGAGACACACTTCCCGTAAATACTGCTGAAAGCAATTCAGTTCTTAAAACGCAAGCTAGAGATAAGTACTCCTTCCAGCAACACAATCTATTTTGGACACTCTGATTAGTATAATTAATATAGCCTAAATATATTCACCGGTCTAGATCTACGCGGGTCAAATGGAATTAGCAAACTAATGTAAATGCCGGAAGGCAATTGGCAGTGTGAAATTTCGACGTAAAGCAGTCCTCAAGTGCTCCAGTGGAGTTTGCTGCCTCGTCTACTAGTTGCTTGGTTGGTATTTGAATGGCTTTCTGACAAGCTGCTTCTACGACCGGCGCATTAGCTGAGCGATAGTATGATAACGTAATGGCGGTGTCTAGGAAACGATCGTCAGAGATAGTCGGTTGAAGGTGATCATGATTAATTATAAGACGCGATTTGACATTTCTGTAATACTATCACGTGAGATTTCCTCCTCCGTTTTTATTTGTAAAAAAAAATCAAAAAAATCTGTATCAACATCAACAACAAATATCAAAATATGTACACAATATGAGTGATATACAGTATAAGTGATAAAAATAAAAGAAATAATGTAAATGATATAATATTTATGGTAATAATAGCAATAATAGTAATAATAATAATAATAATAACAATAATAAAAAAAAAAATTTTTAAATCAATGTAAATAAATTAGTAGGTTTATATTATTCGAGATAATAAAAATAGTATACAGGTATCGTGTGCGAAACAAATATTTAACATTAAGACATTATAGGTATATTTCATCCGTATATGTGATACATATTTTTTTTTTTTAACCAATCCTTGTTTGCAAATTATCTGAATATTATAAAAATGTCAAAAAATCAAATATTTACATTAGATAAATCGTAATAAGCTTCACCTGTCAAAATGTTTGTATCACTTGAAGTCCCCCCCCCCCCACCCCACCTCAAAGAACAAAAAAAAAACAAAAAAACAAAAAAAAAAAAAAACAGGTAAGATGCATTGTTTGGTTTACATTATTGCTCTTTACAATGTACATATACTTTTATTGGGAAACAAGTTTTTACCTTTCATATCGATCGCAACGGTTCTATGGTTGGGCCAGTATTTTACGTCTGGGATTTTTCGAACCCTGACCTTCGGTATTACAATCATGCACGCTATCTCTGGAATTCAGCGACCTTTGCAACTCATGTTAGGCGGCTGAAATATGTCCCGCGTACTTTAATATAATATGTTATTGACTTGCCTTCAAATAAAGTATATTACAAAGGTTATTATCACTTCTAGAAATAGATTTAATAACTTGAATGTGTCCCAAAGGTGGATGTCCTGTAATAACACGAAATAATAAATGTTGAATTGAGCCATTACTCATATACCTCGTGTAGGAACAAACAGTTGGCTAAGCCAGAAATAAATGCCATACCTGTTAATAAAAGCAACGCGAGCGTGATAAGCTAAGTTTGATTTATGATTCTTTCTATCTAAAAATAGATTTTTAATTGTATTTTAATCACAGTCTTAAAAATATGCGTGTAGACAGCGGGTCATATCTTTTTTATTATGAAAGTCGAACTTTTTTATCAACTAGTTTTGAGACATGGTGCTTATTTTTAGTGTGAAAACAGAATTTCTGGAAAATATACATGTACATTGAATATTCAAGGATTCCTTAATTTCTTTTAGTCGAAATTTATGAAATCTGTTATGTGAACGTCATATTTATATATGTACAAATAACAACATGAATGAATGAATAAAGCTTTTTTATCATACTATTTTGTTTTCTACTTAAAACTATAACATATGATCAAACTTTCCTAGCATTGCTTTACATTGTGGCTTGCATGGGTGTTTATCTTTTAACCCACTTTTGAGTTGACCTGATATATTATGAAAGACAGTTTGACATGTTCTGTTAGGAAACTACTCTTTTTGAATTTGATGAACCTAAGCGTGGTAGGAAAAACATCGAGCATAGCTGGGAACCAGCGAGGATGCCAGTCTGTGGTTAATGGAATAAAAGGCGTAAATGTTTACCGGCTTTTTTTAGATGTTTTTTTGTCGGTTAATATCCACTACATTAAATATATAGAATATTTAACATAACAATGTTTCTCCTTTTAACGGGAAGTTTTATAACACCCAGAAGTGGCAGGAAGCCTAACCGGAACTCAATCTAGAGATATTACCAATGTTATGTAAAAATAATCATAACCTGGAATGTATGGAAAAAAAAAGAAAGAAAAGAGTACATCATATCGATCCCTTTGCCTGTCTAATTACACTGTAAGTCAAATGGTAACTCAAAACCCATCTATTAACACCAAAAAAAAACTCACTTATTAACACCCAAAATCTCTTCTTTTAACAAAAAAAAAAAAAAAAAAAACTATGTGTTAACACCTAAAACTCTTCTTTTAACACACAAAACTTATCTTTAAACACCTAAAACTCATCTTTTAACAACCAAAAGTCACCTATTAACACCCAAAACTTAGTATACCCATTATCACGCAAAACTCATCTATTTGCACCCGAAATCATTTGTAACACTCAAAACTAATATTTTAACATCTAAAACTCACATATTAACACCCAAACCCATCTATTAACACCCAAACTCATCTATTAACACCATTGGGAGTCAAAATATGCGTCAGATACAATTCTCTCTGTATGATATATTTGTGAACGAATATCAAAGCAAAAATGTGGAGCATTTCGAAAAATCTATTTTATTAAGGCTTCACTCAGATTTTCTGAGGTTTAAACGTCATAGTGACGATCTTCACAAATTCGTATGCTTTTATATACATTCCGAACAATAAATATGAAGTCTTATAAGTGCCTATTTCAAGTAAAAAAAAAACAAAAACAAAAAAAAACTTATAATATACACCTTGCTTTAGAAATTGTTGGTCAAGATAATCTCACAATTATCGATAATGAAAAAAAATAAAATCAAATCGTTTAAAAACTGATCACTGATGTATTCACTGCGTAAGAAAATGTCTTAGCATTTTCGCGTGGTATTTGTTTAAAGGCTTGACATTGCTGTCGACGTAATGCTAGATTTTGAGGGATAATAGATTGGACGTGTAAGAAAAGAAAACCCACCTAATTCTAGATCACAGAATAAAACAGAAATATCGACAAATGAACAAATCAAAGAGTACACTATTTGCTTAATTGCTCGGAAAGATGTTTATTGGGTTGAACGTCCCGCCGAGAGTGGATCAGTTATTTGGAGACAATGTCTACTTATGACAGAAATATCACGCCAAGTATCAAATTTTGTATCAACACATTTAAAAAGTATGAATAGATTAAGACCATTTTTGGAAAAGGACTATTGATAATATCGTTTATGCAGCATGCCATTTTCATATGCTAATGAATAAGGAAGTATAGCTCTTTAAAATTTTGAGATGAGGTAAAACCAAACCTGAGACTGGGTCATTCAAGGTCTTCCAATCCTAATAGCGATATATCATCAAAGCCATGCATATAATTTAACAATACACATGTCTGTAAGCTTTTAAAGTGTCAAACAATGGTAAAATTGACATGTTATGACAAATGACATAAGTTATTTTATTACCTCCCCGTGATTATTTTGCTGCCATGGGTTATCTCCACTGAAAACTAAAAGGGAGGTGATTTTCTCCATTTTCCTATGATAAAAGTAAGATTTTTTCTCGAAAGTTGATACAAAATCATAAAATGCATCTTCTACCATGAGTTTTTCTCATAAATCAAATTCAGTTTTTCATATTCACAAAATTACCGTACATATTTTCAATAGGCTTCAATGTTAACTTATATGCGGATTATCTCCCCCAAATTACTCTTGGTGAAATATTTTTATTTTTGAATGTCTTCAAAGTGACAAAGTGTTATAGAAATATAACCATCCAGTGGCAAGATATGGAATATGGTATTAGGATGGGAAGACCTTATTGAGAGCATTGTTAACACGGCCGTGTCTAGAACAGAACAGAACATATTTTTAGTAAGATTTGTACATTGTACATCACCCTCAATAAAATTTCATACACGTAATTTATCACGTAACAAAATGGAGAAGTGACATGGGGATGGACACATTAATTAATAATTTGTTGATTTCAGAAGTTCCTAAAAATTTAAACATAGATGGTCTGCGATAATAGTATTTTTTTTTAAATATCTTTTTTCTGTATACATCATAACATCAACAAATGTATATAAAATGGTATTCATCCTCAATACCACCAGATTTGCAATTAAGACAAATTATTTTCATTACGAGCTCATCTATCTTTAGCCAATTCTCAAGGAAAGCATCCTGGAAGTTAAGCATCTAGGATTAATATACTTGATGGTGTTTTAAGAAACAAGACCATACAATCTTTTGATAACAGAAATGCTTGCCATCTGCTAGTTGCTGCTGTAAACGAAGTTGAATTATGAGACAGGCATATTGGGTACTTAATACGAAATAAATTTAATACGGTTGCTGAGGTCCCGGTAGAGGGCTCGATCCCCGACCATGAGATACCAATGCCAAAAAAAAAATGCACTTGTAGCCACCTGATTGGCACTCAGCATAAAAGGGTAGTCCCAGGAGTGGTTGGTCAGGTGTCAGGATAATGTGACATATGGTATCGTATCACATGTGTACGGCTGTGGCAATATTTGTCTCAAATAGTCTCCAAAATGACTGAATTACTTTTTGCTTTTTGTTTAACCCAAAAAAGAAACAAATACACATTTAATACGTATGATATGCAAAAAAGGGTGTTTGTTTCCTCTAAAAATTGGGTAAGTAGGTCGGCAAAACATATTTTTTTTTATTTTTATCCCCCCTTTTTCCTTACCTTTTAGAGGATGTTACGGAAAACAGCGTTTAGCAACCGTGATAACCATAATGCTAGGAAAAAACAAAAACAAGTAGCTTTTTTTTTATTACGCATAATGAGCATATGCTTATACATATACTCTTTCTTTTTGAAATTCACATCCTTTTTAATACCCAGCCATTTATATCATGGGGGAAGGGGTGGGGTCCGACAGAGACATGTGTGGCCAACTATGAAAATATCCGTACGGGGAGGGGGTGGCAGGGCGTTACTTCCGGGGGTCCGAGTTTTCTTCTAGAGGGGGTGGAGAGGAGGTGGTCCTTGGATTTTCCTAGGGATGTGTGTGTGTGTGTGTGTGTAGACCCTGACGCGCCTCTGCATCTGCGCATGTCCTTGCCAAGACAAAGGTGTGAATGTAGCAGTAGATCTATCTAAAGCCGCCTCTTATTCATTTCCTTCTTCGTATTGAACCCTCACATCAACCCCAAATTGAATCTGGCAGATATGTTGTAAATAGAGTAGATTAGAACCAGATATATTGTACCATTTGTAGAACTGGTGAAATTGAAAATGAGCTTCATTCTGTGTGTATTTGTAGAGCATATAATGATATTCGTAATTTATATTCGAAAAGACAATACTATGTTAAGCCTACTTTTTATAAATATACTGAACTCATGAAATCTAACAAGACATATATTTAAACAAGAAATATCTTTAAAAAAGATATTCGGCGTAGGATGAAAGAAAAACGAGATTTCCAGTCTTCTAGAACATTCCCAGGAAAAGCGCGCGAAAGACCGACGCACAACAAATTTAGTACGCTCTAGAAATAGTTCAGTATTTTTTCTATGAAATATACTTATTTATAGACGGTAATACAAAAAAATATATCTATAAATAGGCTTGTTTGATATTTGTTCATATCATTATTGCATATGACAATTATGATATAAAAGCGTTACTAGTTGTTTTGGTTTTGGCGAATTAATTTTGAATGAGAGCATCTCGGCAGGCTGGAAGAATTCAATATACATAGTAATTAAGGGGTTTCATGTCATAACACGGTGGATTCTTTTTTGTTGTTTTAAATCATTTTCACAAAGTAGCATTCCTCAATTGATGGAAAAGGATTGTATTTAACTTACTGAAATCACTTTCATGTTTACATCAAAAAGAAAAGTAATAACACCAAGCTGAATGATATATACAAGCTGCACCCCTTATTTACAGTAATTTTATAGTCCATAACGATGCGTTAACCAATAACAGGAGTCCTTTTATTCAGCTTAGAATTATTTACCGCTGTTAGCGTACATTTGATTGGTTTAAGATGCGAGTTGAAATCGAAATTATACAGCTACGCCGAAAAAGATACTCGGCCGTGGTAACCAGCTTGATAATTAGTGTCTGAATGGTTTGACATGTAATAGATTTTGTTGTTGGTTTAATAGTTGTGTAATTCCTGTGTCAGTGCAGCTCTTTGAAATACCACGAATCCAAATAATTTGTACAATCTTGGTAGACGCTTACAGCCTTAAAACATCTGCGCATTAGACTTCGTTTCGCGGGCTACAAAACGAAACCGGATGTTACGTTTTTCTTGAATATAGGATCTGTCAGGTTCGAACAATCAATTCCGAAATCTATGTTTTTCCTATTTCTTAGCGTTCTACTCTTTCAGTTTACCTTAAAAAGGTGCAGTGTCTTACTATTCGGGACAAATTGTTCGCAGGGGAAGAAAACTTCAACTTTTAAAACAAACAGAGATCTGAAGAACTCGTTTCCGCAACTCCTTTCTTTTTCTTTTGACTAATTTTACAATGACCAGTGAGAATTTAGCAAAGTAGATAATAACCAATGAAAAGCTTAATTTTATTCCGCTTCATTACTATGTGTTTCACAGGAAGTGAACGGCCGAAAAACAAGAAAACATTACTGAACTTAAATGAATTTATCAAACATGCAATCATTGTTCGAAATACACTGATATCAGGTAAATAATATATTTCATTCTCGCTAATTCCATTTTTATATATTGTGTATTCAAATTGTAAGGTCATTATATGAGTAACTGCTGTTATTATCATTTATGTTATACAGTTGAACCTGTATTAGCGGTCACCTGTATAAAGCGGTAAACCTGTATTTAGCGGTCACTTTTAATATTACCAAGATATAGAATTTTGTAATATGCTTAACCTTTATTAGCTGTCACCTCTGGAAGGCGGTCAATTTCTGTTATTCCCGTGACTGACCGCTTAAGACAGGTTTGACTGTATTTGTTTTTACATCTTTAGTATTCACCAAGATGACTGAAATGTTATGAATGAATTGTGCTCTGTGTAGCACATAGTTCTCATCCTCATATTGTTCTCTTTTCACGTTCTTTGTTGTTGTTTTTTTGTTTGTTTAGCATGTGTACTCTCTCATCTCTGTTGTAAAAAGCTATTGCCAATCAGCCATGTTTGTTCAAATTTATTACATTCGATCACGTAACAAGAAACGTGTGTATGTTATCATTAATTAAATATATGACTTTTGAATCCTGAAAATGTCGATATTTGGAGCCACATTTCATGTTTAATTTACCCCTTACCCCATGAATATTCATACATGAATTTATGACTTCACGAATATTTAACTTCCATTGGCAATCTGACTAAAGTCATCTCCTATATATACGCCACGCTACATTACCGTAGGAAGATCTGTACTTTAGTCAGATTGCTTCCATTGGTATATGAAACCGATGGATATTTCTTTGCCATGCAGACTGTGTAAAATCTGAGCTTCAGTATAATATGAGCAAACAGAAAAGACACTGTCCTGCCTGGCCTTGTTCTGCAGATCTGTTTGCCAATGCGTCTATGTGTGGCAAAAAGTTAGGTTTAACCTGTATTAGCGACCACCTGTATTAAGCAGTCAACCTGCATTTAGCGGTCAATTTTAATATTACCAAACTATATCATTTTGTTATATTTTAACCTTCAATTAGCGGTCACCTCTGTTACGCGGTCACTTTCACTTGTTCCCTTGGCTGACCGCTTAAGACAGGTTGATTTTATTGAGTTTATTTATTGCCAATATAACATTTACAGCTGGAAACAGGACCGACATTGAAAGCAGAAATATTACAAAGTCACATGAAAAAGAAATACTATTTTTATTTGTTCGGTACACTTAACGTCTTAAAAACAGACGGCGTTTCCGAAATATTTATTATATAATGTTGTGCGTTGCAGTTTCAAGTCTTTTTTTTTCACCACAACAATAAATAATAACAAAGAAAAAATACGACAAAATATGACTTCGCCCTAGTAATTTTTCAAAAGTGATTAAACTCTAGAAACCATATCTAAGGCTACTTATTGTTTCCTTTTGTTGTATCATTTCAGGCGAATGAGTGGCATCTCGTGTTTTCTCTGGACGTCGCTGTGACAACGTAACTATGGCTTCAACAATAATAAACAATAATAACACAGAATACAACATATCCCATCCTCTTGACGGAAACAATACAGTGGACATAGATTTGAATGTGCTGTTGAGGAAAATGGATGCCAGAGACCATGCAAGATCTATGTTCCGCTATTGTTATTACGTCACAGCGGTCATCATAGCAATCTGTAATTTCCTTGTGCTTGTATCAATATTTTCAAGCCGTAAACAACGACGTCACTTCCGTTTCTGGCTAATAATACACTTCACTATTATTCACGTCCTCATCGGAGGAGTTATCTGCCCCTTTCTCGCGGAAACCATCGTTGCGAATACACCCTCTTTAAGTACTGTGGTTTGTAAGCTGCTGAACTTTTTATCAGACGCTTTGTGTTACATGTCAAATGTTTCAGTATCGATGCTAGGTGTGTATCACTGTATTACGGTGTTCTCACCGAGGATGTTGGAAAACGTTTCGAAAACTCTGCTTACCGCGATGATGATTATTACGCCATGGGTCGTGTGCATTACCCTTACAGCTGTCCTCAGATTAACGATGTCAGAGGAATACATGGGGATGTGCTACGTCATTTCCGATAGAACAGCACATATTTTATGGCTCATTCTTGCTCACGGGGTACCTTACTTGATCTGTTTCACGTGTTTTATCGTCATCGTTTCGGTTAAATGCTGTCCAGCAGTGACTACAACCTCATCGCCGACATCTCGCAAGAACATAATGTTATTCGTATGTGTATGTCTTTGTGCTGACGTCCTAATGCAAACTCCATTTTTCTTTCTCTTCTCTAAGCCAATTAAAAAATCTTTATTCAAATTGGAATACAGCATCCCCTCTCCAGCAGCTCTTGACGAACAGCTGGAATATTTATATCTTATGCACATATGTGATTTAATCCGTTTGTTCAGTATGATAGTTATTCCACTCGTTTACCTGATCCCCTCGGAACTTAGGAAAGTATACCGCAAACTGAGAGCCATGATACTGTGCAAACCAGGTGATAGTGACACAACGAATAAGAAACAATCTTTGGAAATGGTGGCGGTGAATACATGTGATAGATCAACAGTGTAAGCAACGTCATTGTGTCGGACAAATCGCAATGAAACAACGTCCCTTAGTTGAACACATCACAATGCGGTAACGTCCTTGTGTCGGACACAGTGCAATGAAACAACGTCCCCGAGTTAAACACAGCTCAATGCGGTTACGCCATTGTGTTGAACACATAACAATGAAACGACGTCCATGTGTTGAACGCAGTACAATGAAGCATCGTCATCTTGTTGAACGCAGTACAATGTTACAACGTCATTGCGTTAAAAACCGCACATTGAAACAACGTCCTTATGTTGAATACAGTACATTGAACTATCGTGTTTGTTTTTTTAAAAAGAAAACATTGAAGCAATGTAATTGTTTTAAATACAGTACATTGGAACAACATCCTTGTGTTGAACACAGTACATTGAAGCAACATCCTTGTGTTGAATTTATAACATTGAAGCAATATCCTTGTGTTGAACACGGTACATTAAAGCAACATCCTTGTGTTGAACACAATACATTGCAGCAACATCCTTGTGTTGAACACAGAACATTGAAGCAACATCCTTGTGTTAAACACAGTACATTGAAGTAACGTCCTTGTGTTGAACACAGAATATTGAAGCAACATCCTTGGTTTGAACCCAGAACATTGAAGGAACATCCTTGTGTTGAACACAGTACATTGCAGCAACATCCTTGTGTTGAAACAGAACATTGAAGCAACATCCGTGTGTTGAACACAGTACATTGAAGTAACGTCCTTGTGTTGAACACAGATCATTCAAGCAACATCCTTGGTTTGAACACAGAACATTGAAGCAACATCCTTGTGTTGAACACAGAACATTGAAGCAATGTCCTTGTATTAAATACAGTACATTGAAGCTACGCCATTGTCTTGAATACAGTGCACTAAAGCAATGTTCTTGGCGTTGAATATGTTGAATACAGTACATTGAAGCTACGTTATTGTGTTGAACACAGTACATTGAAAC
Organism: Solen grandis; assembly: GCA_021229015.1. Lineage (NCBI taxonomy): Eukaryota > Metazoa > Mollusca > Bivalvia > Adapedonta > Solenidae > Solen > Solen grandis. The sequence goes on along the minus strand of CM037791.1, from coordinate 43,922,379 downwards.
AACGTCCTTGTGTTGAACACAGAACATTGAAGCAACGTTCTTGGCGTTGAATATGTTGAACACAGTACATTGAAGCAACGTCCTTGTGTTGAACACAGAACATTGAAGCAACGTTCTTGGCGTTGAATATGTTGAATACAGAACATTGATGCTACGTCATTGTGTTGAACACAGTACATTGAAGCAACGTCATTGTGTTGAACACAGTGCACTGAAGCAACGTCATTGTCTTGAAAACAGCACATTGAAGCAACGTTCTTGCCGTTGAACACAGTACATTGAAGCAACCTTCTTGTGTTGAACACAGAACATTGAAGCAACATCCTTGTGTTGAACACAGAACATTGAAGCAACATCCTTGTGTTGAACCAGAACATTGGAACAAGCCCTTGTGTTGAACACGGTGCACTGAAGCAGCGTCATTGTCTTGAATTTAGTACATTGAAGCAACGTTCTTGGCGTTGAATATGTTGAATACAGAACATTTAGGCTAGGTCATTGTGTTGAACACAGTACATTGAACAACCTTGTGTTGAACACGCTTGAAACTTCTTTGTTGAAAACAGACATTGAAGCAACATCCTTGTGTTGAACACAGTAAAATGCGGCATGGTTTGACTACGTAATTATTTGAAGCAATAGTGGAGGTTACTGGTTTTTTAACATACTACAGTCCACCGTTACTGTGACTTAAGACCCTTACGTGATATGTTTATGTCTCTCTTTCGATTCTTAGGGTTTTGTAAATTCTACAATTTGCCTTTTTTTTTATTCAACTTCGGAAAGAAATGATTGACGGATTTAATTTGTGAACCATGTTAACAATAAATTAAAATTGTATGATTACCTTCGTTCAAGATGATTTACTTCATAAATGAAAATTAGTTTGATGAAATATTCAAAAATCCAAAAAAACGTTGAATGCACATCTGAAAAACGCGGGTAAGCAATCCAATTTTATCCACAGGTGTTATTAACAATGTTATAGTAACAAGGAAAAAACACAAGCATTTCTGATTTAAACCGAAGTTTGATAGTCCCCGGCCTTTTAAAGAAAAGAAATCAGTTAATAATTTATTACATTTTCACATCTGTAAGAGATAAAACAAATAATACACGACGTCAAAATGACGTTTTATACAATTGAGGTTCGACATGGGGAAACCCAGTCACGAAAGAGGCCAATGGTTTCTAGGGAAATAAATATCATTAGGTCGCTTCGCAAACCATACTTGACGCTAAGTTATATTTAAATACGTAACTGCAATCTAAAATTCTTTGTTGTTACTTTTTTTCTAATACCCAGATATTTCATTTCTTTACAAACATTGTTAGTTATTTTGGTAAAACTTCATGTTACTTTTCTCATTCACTTGGTTATATTTCGTAAGACAAGGATGCTGCTGCATTTCTGACTTGTTTAAGAATTTAAAGTTTTACTTAGCATTGAGTGTTTTTCGCAGACTTCGAGCAATGTCATAAAAATATCAAAGATCATCGAATTATAAATGATTGAAGGTGAAAAAAAACACACTTTTTTTTGGTATATTTGCTTAAAATCATTGTCGAAACCCACTTTTTCTAAATACGCTGTGCTTCTTAATCGACCGTGCGTTATTTAATTAGCAAAGCTTAACACTCATTAACTATCAAACAGGCGTTTCATTTGATCCGTAGCAGAGAAATCAAGAATCATTGAAACGGCGCGATACATTTAGTTGTTCGTATTTTGAAAGTTAACCTTTGCTTTTGTATATTCAATGAAGAGTACTCAATATACAACGTGTGGTTTCATTGGTCAGCAAGTAGCTCATTAATATTCATAAAAAACGAAGCGGCATGTACGTCACTGATAACGGAATAAATGCCCTGGTTTCCGACGATGGCTTGAAATATGAATAATCATGTCATATTATATATGACAATATGTGTTCAATCGGGTTACTGTTAGACATGAATCAGACTACAGTCGGTGGAACATCTTAGCTAATCAAAGAATATAATGATATAAGATAATCCTATATGTAAGATACTCATTTGTTTAAATGTATGTATAGTCAAACCTGTCTTAAGCGGTCAGCCAAGGAAGCATGAGAAAATGATCGCTGAACAGAAGTGATCGCTAAATGAAGATTAAACATATAAGAAACTGCTTGTTTAGTAATACTAAAACTGACCGCTAAATGCAGGTTGACCGCTTAGTACAGGTGATCGCTTATACGGGTTCAACTGTGTTTATCATTTTGTTTTGATTGGTGTCGGCGAAATCTTTGTAGTTACTTTTATCATTGATTTGTTACACTGGCTTGTGTATTGACGTTCATAAAATCACCATGGTTACAAATATAACATCAAAATTGAATGATATACATGTATTACTTTCATTGTATTTTGCTATCAGAAATATCAATGATTTATTGTATGATATCGCTATTTGTTGAATGATTTGTATCATTGTTTACTGCTATACATATATCTAATAAAGTGTTTCATTATAGGATGATTTTGTTTTGAAATACTTTAGAATGTATTTTACATGATCACGAACACGAATTCGTTTCCAAGAATTTTCTGTTAATACTGATAAATGAAAGATAAAGGATTTATTGTATAGGATAAGAGGTTGAAGTTTAAATTGCTATATGGTGTTTATCAATCAAAAGTACAAGCCTATGCATTATAGATATTTAACTGTAAATTTTATGCAAGATAACTGTAACAGTAATTAAATTGTTCCTCCGGTCAACAATGTATGACAAATTACAATGACTACACAAGCACACAAGATCTCGAAAGTAGACCTCACAACGTCTACAACGTGAGATATATACCTCCCCCCCCCCGCACACACACATACACACACACACATACACACACACACACAATTGAGGAGAAGAAAATGAAGATGGATAATATATTAAGGTAAAGTCCCTGTAATGGTTCCGCTGTGTCGTGGACCTCTACAAAGATAACCAAGGTACCCTAATGAAACATAAGGAAACCTTGGTTATCTCCGAAAAGGCCATGATGTCCGAAATGTAGCGGAACCATTACAGGGACTTTACCTTAAGATATAAAATGTAAGCATAAAACCACTCATACTGAGTTATAGGAGACTATATCAACAGATATTATTTACATTACTATATATATATATAATACAGCACAGTTGATAAAAAAAAGATCATAATATTGTATGCTATTAAAAGTTATTTACAGATAAGATATTTTGCTATTCATTTGTATAAAAGTTTACGGCGTTCATTTAAAATATTGAAGCAGGTTTTGGCACAAGTATTAACCGCATTTTTTCTTCAGAATCAGTAAAATGAGAAAAATCTGCATCTTTATCAACTGGACTATCAAAAAGACTTTGTCCAATGTTGCTATACAGTGGATATGATTTGAGCACTCGTGGTTCGTTCTTTATTTTGTTATTACATTTATAGCATAATCTTTCATTAACAGACAGTTCTTCGTATCTGCCAGTCTCTATTTTCAGGGGATCTACCCCACATCGGAATTTGGCAAAAGCACTGCGCTGAGATCTACAACAAGACATATTCTTTTCATAGCTTTCTACTTTACAGTAAAAACAATAATTTTCGTGGGGGACTATTTTTCGTTGATTTCATGGGTGAATTTTTCCACGAATATCTATCCCCACGAAAAATGTTTATTTAATAGTCCTCGTGTGTTCTGAACATGTATCCACGAATATACGTACCAACGAAATTGACTTATTTACAGATTCCACGAAATTTGATGTCAATGAAAATTAATGACTTTACAGTATATTCATTCTTATAAAGTCTATATGATGACTGACCCTCTGTTTTGTTCACTGCAGCCTCGTCCTCATCAACAGGTGCTCCCTGTCACAATATTAGACACACTTTTAAAAAAAATGGCGGCGAGAATTAAGTTTGGAGTGTCTTCAATGTCCGATTTGTCTTTAGAGATTTCGTCACTGCAGTCTAAGCAGCAAGGTTTGTTGTGAGTATCTCATTGTGTGTGGAAAGACATTTAAACAAAAAAATCAGCTGGCTGTCTGCGAGAGTCCAACAGACGGTGACCATGGAAGGAAGCTTTTTCCAGCAGATTCATATAAATTAGAATATTTTAATTAAAAGAGACATAGGGAACATATCAGTTATGCTTAAATGCATTGATTAAAACTCAAATAATGCATATTTTATATCGATGTGGAGACACGTTCTTACAACTTCTTCTAATTCTCCTCGACGATTTTATGGTTGGACCAGTACTTTGCGCCTCGGAAGGTGATGAAAAATCCTTGGCGACACTATATAAACAATATACTGTTAGGAATTTGACAACGTTTAATTACGTACTTGACTAGTTATTTAAGTAATCAAACACAGAGTAAATATAATGAAAATAAAGGTTAAGCATATTTAATACACCTATTAATGTTATATTATTACGTATATGAAAAAAAAAAAGATAAATAAAGGAAAAGGTATCAGCAGCAACAGCAATCTTATTATAGGAATTTTAATCTTAGGCTAGGTATCTTACACTGCTCTTTGTACCACCAAATCGTTAAATCCATAGTTTAACGAACCCGGTGGTCCCTTTGAAAATGACTAATTCAATAAGGAAACATGTTTTAACTATTAAATACAAAATGCTGACATTGGAATGTTTTAACTATAATATATGGACTATGCCCGTCAAAAACACTGAGCTTGCATGAGAAGAAGAATCAAAACACCATTACTTGAGTCTCTCAAACCATTTAACGTTCTCGAACCAATTAAGGGTCTCAAAGGCCTACATTGTATTATAACGAAGCAAAGCCCATTTGAATAACATTAAAAACATTTCAAACATCCTTTTTCAATTGTCTTTAGTTCATACAAGAAAAGGGCAAAGTAATGCTTCTTAGGAATTTGGGAAGCAGAATTGAACCAAGTGTCCTTCGAATATTCATTTATCCCTAACTACAGTGTGGCCATACCACGTGGTATATGACGTCATTTTCAGGTATCACAAAAAGCATATTATTTTGCCTCGATTCGGAAAGAAAACTGCTGTAAGTATTTTATTTCTTCATCAATTTTAATGGGATACAGCGCTTGCGAAGCGAAAAATTGATAGGCCCTGATGATTCTGTTGTCAAATATACATGATTTCCAATCATTCGGGAAAACCCTCGGTGTTCGTTAACATTTGCTTGTTTTAACGAAAAACACATCACTGATAATGCTTTACCGAATGTTAGGAAGTACTGTACCCGTACATCTGGAAAAAAGAATTATTTAGTCTCTGTGTAGAGCTCACTTCTCCGCTTCACATACGCTATATCCTATTAAAATTAGTGAAGAAATACAATACAGCAGATTTCTTTTCCGAATCGAGGCAAATTATGCTGCTTGTGACACGTTGAAATGACGTCATATACCACGTCGTATGGCCACACCATACCAAAAGGTGAAATGACGTCATATACCACGTCGTATGGCCACACTATACCAAAAGTTAAAATGACGTCATATACCACGTGTATGGCCACACTGTACCAAAAGTTAAAATGACGTCATATACCACGTGGTACGGCCACACTGTACCAAAAGTTAAAATGACGTCATATACCACGTGGTATGGCCACACTGAACCAAAAGTAAATTATATTAGAAAATATTTATGTGCAAAATTTCACAGTACGAAATTCAGAATAAAATAACAAAACAACATATATTGAAAATTCTAAAATAGCATTTTACATCACGAATGAATTATCAACGATTACTTCAACATAGGAATCATTCGATAAATTTGAACGTTGTAGTATATTGCTAAGATACCGTCGCATTTTCAGATGATCATCGGATATTCCTAAGATATGACCCTGGGTGGCACATTTTGCAATCTTCCAGTAATCATTCACTATTTATCTTCGTAGAAGAAATAAATTTCAGAGATAGAAAGTGAAAATGTGTACGCTATCAGTTTTACAGGAATATATTTATCACCCTTTTTATCACTTCTTTCCTTGTTTAATGTAAACAAGCTTGAATTGCACGAACCTTACAAAGCACAATGTAATAGTTAAACACTAAGAAGCAAAAAAGATATATATGTACAATCAAACCTGTCTTAAGCGATCTTTCAAGAGGACGAGAGGAAGTGACCGTTTAACAGAGGAGACCACTAAATGAAGGTTAAACATAAAACAAAATGCTAGATTGATAATATTCAAACTGACCGCTTAATACAGGTTGATTGTTTAATACAGGCGGTCGCTGATACAGATTTATATATATATATGAAACATAAATAATATATGAAATATATATAATTTCTCGATAAATATCGTTATTTTTTCATATGAATTAATTTTTAATTTTTAAATTATCAATTTGTGTCAACAAAGTCATGTACTTAAATGTTTTGTAAAGTAGGAATGGTGGAAGTCGTTCTACCAAAATAAGATCGTACTTTCTCCTGGTTTCGGCCCTTGCTCTAGTTTCGTGACCTTATAAAAGATTCGGAATTCTCGAAAATATTCGGAAATGCAAGAAAGTGGTGTCGTCCGATTTGAAAACAATTTTTAATGCAAATATTTGTGATATATTAATAATTATGCCTGTTAAAAAGGAAAACTGCAAGTATATCAAAATCAATCCAATTTTTTTATGCATTAAGTAGTTTATTTTTCAATGATTTTGGCATTATTTTTTGTTTTAAATCAAATATCATCTGCCCTTCCGCTTTAAATCTTATTTGTAAATAATGGTGGCCATTTTGTAAGGTCAAGGGTAACGAAGTGAGGAGAAACTGCAGAACATGCAAAAATAGCAGTAGGTAGCCATTAAAAGTGATCCTAAAAGGCAGATATTGTCACGGACATTTTCGAGGATCAAAAAAATTTGGTGAACCCCAATCTGGACGCTAATGCGCGAATCTAGACATTTATCTCAGGGAGAAGGGAGGTTCGACCGTCGTCCGTGAATTCTTCTTTTCCTCTTCTTCTTTTCATCAGATTGGAGGCTCCAGAGGAAGCTCCGAGGTGGGAGGGGAGGATTTAATTTTCTTCTTTCCTCTTTCTTCTTTTTTTTTTGATCTTTCAGATAGCAAGATAAATCGAGTCCAGTTAGTGCTTGGCATCATCCGTGCTGGACACTCCAGTGAAAAACGATTGAAATATTTAATATCAAATATGACCAAGGGACAATATTTAAAGGAATTTTAACAAGATGCATATACATGTATGTATATATATGTATATATAAACCTTTTACTGAAAAGTGTAACGTTTGATAGTAAGGCAGCTCAATAGAATACATACTGGCTAGCCACGGCCCGACAAACACGACACAGTTTCTCTTTAAGACCTTAAGTCACAGGAAAGCGTTTAAAGAGTCGGACGCCATAATCTCAACATTTCAAACGCTTGTCAATATAATATCTCACATACAGACGCGTAGAATACTTTACGACACGGGAAGTGATCGGGTAGACATTAACATACTCGCATAAATAAGAAAGATACCCCACTCAGAGAGTTACTACTAAGAGTGCTACTAAGCCGCAAAACTAGGCGGGTGAGATATAAGAACCATTTCGCCATATTTATATTAGATATTATATATTATGATTTATAAATTGACAGTCATTATATCTACATACAACTCGCCATAGAAGAGCTATAAAAAATATCCATCTCGTACTTAAATATTTGGGAAGTAAACAACAAGAGATATAGTTTACCTATTTTATTAACATCACGGAAGAAGACAATAATTGGAATCTATATTATATAGAAATAATTATAATAATATATAAAAGAAAAAAACCAACCAAAAACACCAATTTTAAAAATAAATAAACATTTATAACACAAAATGTTTTCCAGATATAGGACCAGAGAGCTGTGTATAGCTGCCACCCTAGACGAAAGATGAAATAGCAAATCCGATTTTATCTCCACACATCTCATTTTTCAGCAAAAGAACTGGATTGTTCGAAACATATGATAATGAGGTATCGTTAAAGGTCAGTTTTTATATTATCATATCATACTTTACTTTCTCTTCAAGTACATCGGATATATAAGCACTAAAACATCATTCTGAGGTAAGTCATAGTAAAGTTGTATTTTTAATCATCTAAATATGTGCTAAGCACCAAGTCAGTCCATCCAGCCAGGACGATTACCGGAGATTGTTGGTTGTTCTGCTGGTGAACATCCATAGAACGACCATCAGAAAAATGCAACGGGAGCGTGAAGAAGGCGTTGTCAATCTGTGTTTGACAGTAATGGGTCTTATACTCGGGATCAAACGCAAACCAACTCAATACAGTTAACTTTATGGCATTATAAGTATAACAGGTAGCTTGATATTCCTGGTGCATACAATTTTGAGTAGTATATGTTGGAAGAACTTTGTGATCAAAAGCTGATCCTTTTTGTACTGATCTGTTTACTATAGTTGAGTATTTTACGTTTTGCATTCTGGCATGGTTACAACACGCGCTGCCGTCAAGGCGGTTAAATTATACCTGCAGCCACGCAGACGAATGTTTTGACGTGATTAGAAAGTAGACACCATTGCTGTCATCCGAATACCGAGTTGTCTTTGAAATCATACAATAATCTTACAAAATTTGAAGGTCCTTTGTTTAAAGTAAACCATCCATTATTAAACTATAATCATGGTCCATAAAATGCTTAAAAGACTTCAGTGCAGATCCAAGCTCCCATTGACTTTGAGTTAAGTGCCCATTCGCTCGAAGTGTATAAAGGCTTGAATTTGCTATTGAACTCTAACGAGCATTAGATTGGCCATGATCGCAATTTAATGATGGATTGATTACCTTAACAGAACTGATTCTCCATGTCTCATATTTATCGATCGCTGGCGTCTGTCTAAGCCCAAGATAAATAAAATGATTGCTGTTTGTATTGTCGTTAATACTGAATAAGTTCACAGTTGCTATGGAATATGACGCTAAGTGTCATCATGTTGAAGATACGTTGTCATTTTTCGTAGTGTAATACATACCTCTGGAAAGATACATTGATTTATTCATAATGTTTATATCCTTTTTTGTATATGCATACTGTGAAATAATTATTTTCGTTGACAATAAATTTCGTGGTACATATATTCGTTGGTTTATGTTCTATGTCTCTTAAAAACACGAATTCGTGGGGATTGATATTCGTAGAAAAATAAATCGAAATCGACGAAACTTAGTCCCACACAAAAAATAAGGATTCTACAGTATTATAAACCATACTAAGACTTAGTTAAAGAATTCGTTTTCTTTTCGTTTTATCTGCATATTGATGCCTTTTATTTATTCAACACATTTACAGTATTACATAAATATTTGTTACGACAATGACTTATAAACCCATTGAGCTGGGTGTTTGTAAATATTTATTAATTTATATTCTGTATCTGTACACCACATGCCACTAACATAAGCCCAAAATAAAGAATTAGAGATATATAGAAATAGGTCCCGATAAGGCCTCGTAAATATATTATAATTGGAAATACTCAAGCAAAATAAATCTATTATTTATTGGCTTAAACTCATTTATTTTACATCATTTGGAAAAAAAAATCAAACAATGTCTCTAGTATTTTTGTTGGAGTTTCGTCTGAACTTATTCATTAACGGCAGTTGGGAAACAAGTTCTTACAACTTATATTAACCCCTCGATGGTTTCTGGGTTGAACGAGTACTTTGCGCCTAGGAAGGTCATAAAGTCATAAAAACCCTTACCCCCCCCCCCCCCCCCGTTTCGAGCATTCAACCTTCCGATCCACAATCGGGTATTTTACCATTGGACCACGGCACCATTTCCATTGTTAAATATTTACCAGCTAGCCACTCACTATTTTCTGTCAAACATAACATTGCTGCTATATTATGTCCAAATGCAAGAAATCCAGTGTCCTTTAACGAACATTTATCGTTATTAAAACTTCTTGAATTATTTTGATCTTCCTTTCAAAAAATAAACTATACCGACAGGCACATGGACTGAAAATAAGAGATAACTTCGGCGTGAAACTTGAATGTGACTGCACTTTAACTGTCTCAAGAAGATAATAGTCTTCAAATGACCCCGACAAAACAAAGTGCCCAACATTTTTAGAGTTATTTTAATTCGCATTCTGAAACTTCAAAAATTCAAGGCGTCAACATTTAACGGCGATAAGGCGATAGGCTGTAGTTACTGACTTACTAACGCTGCAGTGAGTTCAAACCCCGATGGGTCACGTGAATTGTTCAGGTTTGGAAGCCTCCTAGATACCTCGAGGTAGCTCTATGGCTTTAACCGGATGTCTCTTACAGTCAACGTTTTCTTGTACAATTTATAAGGTGCACATGTTTAATAACTGAAAAAGTGTCGCATTCGGAACACCTCGCCCATTTCTTCAAATCCTTTTACTGCCTACGAGGTCTATCTAACGGGTTAGGCCGGAGATTGCCGAGTTGATACGATTGATTTTGTCGCTGCGACAACTTAGTCTGAAGATTGACATTTATTCCTCTAAATTTAAGTTTAAACTTTATTTATTTTACATCGATTACGAAACAAGTTATAACAACTTATATTAATCACTCTCGATGGCTCTGATGGCGGCGTATGTGGTAATTATTGTGGGAGGAAACCAGAGAAAACCCCCGTGTCTGGACAGGCGACCACTGTACCCTCTCACGTACGTGACCAGGAATTAAACCAGGGACGCATTTGTTAGAAGCGAGGCGTGTTACCACTACGCTATCCAGGCACCCTTAATTTATGTAAATAACCTTTTGTAATTATACTTGTGCCATTGCTCCAGCGCGTGAAGTTATTGCATGAATTTGCATGATTTTTTTTTATGGAAGCAATCGGTATGTTAACTTTGCTAGAAATAACAGTATTCTGTTGTTGTTGTTTTTTATTTTTTTATTTATTTAATTTTTTTTTTTAAATGAATTGCCAAGGGTTTAATCAGACGAGTCCGGAATGAAATCTTCTGGGAATCTGAAATGTCATATCAGATGATTTTGATAACAACAACACTCATTAACAAATGATTTACTCGTGTTTAAATACTGACATAAAATTGAAATATCATTGTTTTTTAAACTTAAACCACTCTACTTGCATGGTTTGGTTTTACGTACTGCCATATTCCACAGCATGACTTAGAAGGAGATGTTTTTTTCATCGTTTTTTTTTTTTTTTTTTTTTTTTTAATACAGCGACAACATAAAGACGTGGTTTAAGTGAATATATTTTGTAGGATCTTCCTTTGTGTTTTTTAACGAATATGTTGACTTTACCCACTGGCCGAGTTGTTCAAGTGTCCGCCTTTGTCGCGGGGGAAGGAAGTCGTGGGTTCGATTCCCGACCGCGGCATACTAGAGCCAAAGTCATTAGAAAGGTTCTGGTAGCTCCTTTGTTTAACGCTCAGCATATAACAGGACTGGTTGAATAGATGGCACGATGATAAAACTGGGTATCTTATTATATGTCTAAAGTAGACATAGTCTCCAAATGACTGAAATACAATCGGCGGAAAGTTTTACCAAACAAAGAAACAAGCAATTAAAATTAATTTCCAATTTGATCATTAATTTTCATGTCTCATGAATGTAAATGCATATTTTCCTTACTGAATCAACTCGGTATCAAGCAATTTTTTTTACAATTAGGTGTAATATTTGAATGGCAGAAAATGTATGCTTTATTGTTTTGACGTGTCCCTATCTAGTTTTAAAAAGCACCAGATGTAAAGTAGGTCATCTCAGAATTGTTCATATATTTTTATTACTATTTTATGTCCAATTTGCTTGCTTTTGGCTTTGGATGACAGATATCAGATATAATTGATACTCTCAGTACAGTATAAAAATGAAATCATGAAGTTATATAAACCTGACAGAAAGAACAAGAGTATCAGTTAACATCATATCTTCAGATCCATTTGATATAAATTGTATTATCAGATACAAAATAAAATTTTATAATAATTATTATAAATAAAATGAGTATATTTCACTAAATTAGCAAATTTGAAATTAATGATGACTTTTTTTTTTTTGACGAGCTTTTGTTTCGCCATATTTCACAACCTATTCGTTAGAAAAATACTTTAATTCACCAGCTAGCTCTTGTTAAATTAAAATCGCCTTACATTCAAATATCATATTCAAACTATTTAGTATTTGTGTATGGGCCGAATAATTAAATGACCCTTGATTATGCACGTTTTTTGTTGCTGTTATTTGTTGTTGTTGTTGTTTTTAACCCTTTCCCTCATATAGACTCATTTTGACGCACTCAGTAGGTACCGCATAAAGCCTGATCTGCAGAAAGCCACAGTTAAACCTTACCAAATTTAATTACAAAATCCTCATTTCCAGACCACTGAGGAGCAGCGAACAGCATAAAACCTGATCAGCCTGCGAGTTACTCGCAGGCTGATCTGGTTTTATATTGTTCGCATAGGTCTTTTTAAGGTTTCCTCTATGAGGGAAAGGGTTAAATTCAAAGTACATAGGAAGTAAAATGCCATTGATACAGTTCATTTGCTTTGAACTTTTGATGTGCTGATTTGAGCCCATGTTTTTTTCTCAAATTTCTATTATTCAAGCGACCCACGCTCGTTTTACACTATTACGGTTTGATTTTATCTATTTTGGCAGATATATACTTTCCCACTCACGTTATCAGTTTATTGTATTAAAGGTGATCCTTATCAAAAATACAGAAATAGAATCGCATTTTTCTATCTCTACTCGGCATCAACGTATCCAGTTCGAAATAAAAACATTAATCTGAAAATTAAATAAAATAATTAGTTTCAACATTATTTTCTTTTCCAAGTGCATAAACATCTGACTTATTAAAAGAGATCAGTTTCACAATTTCATTTCATTTATAAAATGTATTTAAATGGCTATAAACACACCATGTAAATTTATTTATTAAAAAAAAAAAAGTTTTCATATTTATTAAATGATATTTTTTTTTTTTAATTTGCTTTTATTTTATAATAGTATTTAATTATTTTATGTAACATATATTATATCTATTATCATTTATTAAGTATATGTATATGTATATCAGTTATTATTTTATATACATATTATTAATTATCAATTATACATGCGGGATTCGAACCCATGCGGTGGAATACTGACTTGAGTTGCAAGCAGAGTCGCTACCTCTGCGCCAATTTGGAGCCTTATCATAAGAGGATTAACACTTGCTTTAAAACTGTCCTTGAGCGATTTGATGAACGTTTCCCCTTCGTTTAAATACGAAATAAAATACCAAAATAAGGTCTATTTTGATAACACTGATTTAACTATTTGTATTTTTTATCTTCTATAAGGGAGATATACTGTGTCAATATCATTTAAGTCAATGAAATGATAAATGTTCAAATAAATGAATTATTCTCCTCGAAAAAATAAAAATGCTAAAAATAGATATAATTTTAAACCATTACAAGTAAGACATATAATAACAGAATTATGAATCCACAAAGTGTATGCGCTGTGCATTTCTTTAATGTTCGCTTTGGGTGAACTCATCCGGCCTTTACTTTTGTTAAGTTTCGGTCTCAATCAAAGTATGATCCTGGTCGTGGGCTCTGATACACGGTCTATTCCCTCTCAAATCCAATCTATAAAGATACTTTAACGTCTCAAGCTTGTACTAGTCTCTATACTAGACCTTAGGATTCACCCAAAAAGCTAGAATTTGAAGCTTAACCGCGCAAATATAAACTGAATTATCTATATAAATTAGACACCAACCGATTAGCTCAATCATGAACATGCTTTATCATTGTCGATACATTACATTATATTGTAATTTAAACACTTCTAGTTCAGATTGAGCAAAACATATAAATAAGAAATACGATCCTACTTTCACTTTCACATAAATTTTGGAAGACGTTATCGTGTGAGTGTAATTTGCAGATAAGTAATTTCTGTCAAAATGTCATATACAATGCAAAAAAATAGAAAATAACTTAATACTGTGTTAAAATATTTATTTACGTTACTTATTCATTACCAACGCAGGAGATCTAAGTGGCGCAGCCATAATTTTGCCATAATTCCTTGAGCGCTTATACTCGTTCAGACCGGTGTTGACACATTGCTATCAAATTAATCTTCAAGTCTTACTCTCTTCTCAATATCAACGTATATAATTATCACAACCTGCTATTTTCTTTCCCATTTGAACAAGCATCCACCTAAATACTTTTCGGTTATCACTAACCGGGGTCGAGTTCACTAGATCACAGAATCTTGTAAAAATAAGTTTCGAGGCAGAGGAAAGCAAAGCAAACCCCATACCCTGGAAAGCAAATATGGCCGACAAATTTTGGTATTCTCTTAATCTGAATTAATAATATTTAATTGCTATCTTTTACCTTATACAAAAAAAAAAAAAAAAAAAAAAATCAAAACTTTTCCTTTCCAAAATTTCAATCTTAAATCAACAAATGTACTCTTCCTTTCCATATTGCCAATTCAAGCATCCGCCCAAATTTAATGCTTTATACTTCAAAAGTAAGAATTAAATAATAAATTATTACATTCACAAGCGCTATATTGCTATTCAAATGTTATCTATGTTTCTTACTTGACAGTTTTTTGAATTGCAAACATTAAAATTGTAGTTTGGTGTATATAATCGATGTTCTACCTAAAATTATTTTCTCTATAAATGATTATATTTGAAGAGAGACATATTCTCAGATTCTTTGGCAAATTAAACAGGTAAAGATTCTGTTGTAAAGGTCGAGTTTGTATTATTTGCATTCCTGCACATTGGATTTCCATCACCATCAATTTTATTGTTAATGATATTTAAGTCAGAACAGAACTATTTGCCAACAATATTGCATTGTTTCTGTCTTATCCTGCAAATATATATATTTAAACGGTCCAGGTGGTCGACAAAATCACCTCCTGTTTTCTGATCACTTTGTAGTCTCCAGCGCTTAACTTTAACTGATAGTAGAGAGGTACATATATTCCAAACTGGCTGAATATGACTGAAACACTTTACGAATACAGTACTGTACACGCTTGGTAATTTTTCGGGCCATTTCATTCTTAATGACTGGCTCCAGAGTAAAGAAGCCACAAATCCATTTTCTTTCTCCTATAATGAATACGCATTGAGGTTAAAGGTAAACTTGATCCTTATCTTTAAAGGCCCATTATATTTCATAATGATTCAATTTTCATGAAAAAAGAAGATCTAAACTAACATTGATATTTTGTAGACTAACACAAATAGTACATTATGTACAAATATCTGCTGTAAAATAACAGTTAAACGTATTGAAAATGTTGATCAAATTACGCAATTTAGTATGTTGGGTGGATGTCAAAATAAAATTGTGGCGAGTATTCCCGAAGACAGTCTGTCATTGGAAATAATTTGAATTTAAAGTCACAATTTGTTTACCTCTACGCCGTCAATTTATGCACTTGCGATTCGTTACCGGAGACATACGGGTTGTCTATGGAAAATTGACGGAGATATATGCAATATGCAAAGTAGTTATTTTCGTAAACATTAGAATGAAAAGAAGTAAAAGATTCTTCCTTACTTATGCAAAGTGGTAACGTTGTCGTCAGATTGCATCTCGTAACACATTTGTAGCACACACTTTGTTTTTCTGTCCGAAGAATATACAGTCAAACCTATCTTAAACGGCCATTCAAGGGAAAATGAGGATGTGACCGTTCAACAGAGATGGTCGCTAAATGCAAGTTAAATATATAACAAAATGCCAGTTGAATTATAACTGACAGCTAAATGTAGGTTGACCGCTTAATACAGGTGGCCCCTAATACAGGTTCAACTGTATACTGTTTTTGAAGGATAACGAACCTTTAAGCATTTGTCATCTTAACCCAAGCCCTATATCATATCAGAACTCTTCCTATAACCCTTTACCTAATTATCAATCGTATAGAAATCCATGTCTTGATTTACTGATTCAGAACATTGAATAGTGTATGGAACAAACAAACGATTTAAACAAAACAAAGATGAAAAATAACACATATAGATTTCATTATTAGTTATAGCTAGGCATTTCAAAGTGTTAATTGATTCACCATTACGTTTATTTCTCTTTAAGCATGTGTTTAATATTTATAACAAATATAAATTCTTAATAGAACTATATATTCAAATCAGTTACCTTAAACTGAATTGTAACGACCTGTTCGCTGTATTACAGAACATCGTAGCAGCCAAAACGTGAATTTATTCCACTTTGGAGACACTTAGGCGCCGTTGTTAAATTGGTCAAAGAATTAATGTTATTTCTGTTATTCCTGTGCATTGGAATTTATTTAAGATGGTCGCGCTATTTCAATATTGGAATGTTCCCATTCGAAATGTACTCAGTAAATGTATTAGATATGCATGTATAAACAACATAGTCGTACACGTAGTCTCAATGGTCATTCTAAACTCACATCTCTCTCTATATCTGTCTGTCTCTCTCTCGATCTCTTTTGATCGTTTGACACACATTTAATTTAATTACATTTAAAGGTTTCAGTTTATACAAAGAATAGAAATTATATAGGGTTGGTATATCCTATAATAACAGTAAACATAAGGTATGTGTAGTTTTTGACCGACATATGAAAAAAGGTAAAATATATGTATTTGTATGTGCATGTGTATGCATGCTAAGGTTATAAGAAAGTGTCTGTGTTTTCCTTGAATAATTGCGTAGCGGATTTCAATCGTCTACATTAGACGTTTTACCTATACGTTTATCATAGCTTCCAGAGATTGGGTGGATTATATTAAATACCAGTGAGGCAAGGCATCTCAAGTGGTTGCCTCGGAACCTGGCAAGATGTTATATGTTAAAATTAGCCGTTAAATATATCTCAAAGCCAAAAACAGTTGGAAAAGTCTGAGAATTTAAGACAGTAGTGCATCTACAGCTCAAATTGCATTCCATATGATAATAGTATACATATTACATCCCTGTTTTATAGAAAGTTGAAGGGGGCATATTAAAAATCACGCCTAGTAAAGAGTCAACCTGTCTTGGCCTGTTCTACCCTCACATTATGTGAAGAAAAGGTGAATGGTCAACCCGTCTTGGCCTGTCTTACCCTCACATTATGTGAAGAAAAGGTGAAGAGTCAACACGTCTTGGCCTGTCCTACCCTCACATTATGTGAAGAAAAGGTGACATGCGGAGGTATTTATCACCTTTTCATTCTGGATGAAAATGTAATTGTCCTCTGTATAAACCCATTCCTTGATCCGAAAACAGAAACCTGATCTTTTTTACATTAAAGATTAAAGTACATTCATAAAAAGCATCACACAAAAAATAAATAACAAAGGGCTATATCTGCCAACTATAACAATAAGAATATATTATGATCACGATGACGATAAAAAATGTTTCAATTTGAAATACTATTGAGATATATGATATTTTCAGTAGCAATAAAAATGCACGTCAGCATAGTTGCATATTTGCTGACATTGAAATTAATCAAGCATTTCTTGCTGAAGCAAGATGTAATGTAAAACGGGTGTTTTCGTAGTAAATATTAACTAAATCTTTATTAGTTCGAACAAGTTGCTAGTATTGTTGTTATTGAGCTAGAATCAAACATAGTAAATCGGACTGTATAGAACGTCGCCATAAAAGCTATTTATATGGCGTTTGGAGCACATGTGACACTTTACGCGTTTTCTACAAATACTCCGTCCTTCAAAAGTTCTGTCATCATGGATTATGAATTTCCATGAGGCTTTCTACCGGTGCCATCAACTGTGAGTTTCTAAGTTGGGCGCCAACTGTAACTGAAAAATATTACACACTCCGACCGTGATCTTTGGTATGCAAACCAGTCGCCACATAATAACCTAGCTCTAATATAAGTGTCATTTGATAGCTCTAATAGAGCCCTGTGAGTAGACTTGTAATGCAGTCGGTTTAGATGTATCCAAACAATTGTAAACTTTATGGAAGTGGGCTACTTTAGACATGATGGGTCCCTTGGAAAAAAACAACTTAGCTCAATTTCTAGTTATTTCTGATGTTGAGTATTTTTTCTTCATCATATTGAGAATTTGATAAGAGAAACCGTATAATGATATTCATTGGACATTGTCTTTGCTTCATCTGGTATATTAACTTCTTGGTGTAAAGGTTCAGAAAATATAGTATCTACAGAAATACAAGCAAAATCTGGGTATCTCAAAATGTTTCATGTACACGGAAACTAGGTACTTCCTGCTGGCTCGAAACTCCTGTGTCAATACTTAGCGTTTTTAAAGTTGAAATTACGGTGGCACAAAGGTGATATGTGTAGGATTTTTATTTATCTCGTGGGATCGACATAATAAGTTCTGAGAATGATATACTTAGACGTGGAACCGAGTTATTTACGAGATTCATTTCAAAAATCCACCTAAACAAATACGATGCCATCTACACAGATAGAGATATTCAGAAGACCTCTGTGAGTTATAAAAGCGGCAAATTATATTTCTCTGTTTAATCAATCAGCCTCTTGTTTGGAGAGGGCAATGATTGAATGACGATGTTTTTGCACGTATGAAGTTATTTGAGGATGAAATAGGATTCAAATCATTGACAAACATTATTGACTCAAAACAAATTATTATGGATCTGACATTAAAATCATGACGACACTTCATAAAATTGTTTTAATTTGTTTGGTAGATAGGCCTAACGTCCAAAGTACATTAAATAGAAAATAAGTCGTTATGTCGATGTTTGGCCAAAAAGTATAACCGTTGTCTCCATGTCAACGAGATTTACACAGTGATATAATTGCAGTTAAGATATCACGTATGTCATTGGTTTATTGGGCAAAAAATTGAAACGTCAATAAGGAAATAACCAATAACTGATATCGAGCAACGGATATTAACACAAATGACAAGACCCCAGAGTCCTTGTGTAACCATTTAATACATTAACAGTCAAAAGCATATATATTAGCAAAATGGGTAATATAGTCATTATACAGTTGAACCTGTATTGGCGGCCATCTTTTAAAGCGGACAATCTGCATTTAGCGGTCAGTTTTGACATAACCAAACTAGCATTTGGTTATATGTTTAACCTTCATTTAGCGATCACCTCTCTTGTTCCCTTGATTGACCGTAGATTGACAATATATTTGATTTGGTTAAAGGTTTCTTTAATTCATTTTACCCAGATGTTTCCCCGCTCTTGGTGGTCATTCACTACCTTTATTATCTAGACGTCGCTTTATACGAAGCAACTGTCAGTATATTACGTCTAGCACAATATCAATTGTACTGTCTTATTTTGATATCCATGTAATTTCGTACACATATATGGAAGTGAACCAATTTGTAATTTTCTTTAATAATATTTATAACATTCAGCAAACAATATCTTCGCTAACAGTGACTTATGTTTTATAAAATAAACAGTTTTCCAGATATAAGTTCTGAAACTATAATAATCGGCTTCGTATTAAATTCACGACACGATTCTGTGTGGCGCTCCCTGCCTTGAGAAATATTTATGAACATAATTTGATACGATGACATAAACGGTATTTTGCCAAGTTAAATAAATCTGGATGTAGATACCCATTATATAATTACTTTAGACCATTTCAATCTAAAACGAGACGTAAATATACGTAAATCAACGAGATTTTCCCGAACACCTAATCTACATGCTGGTGCAAAATTTCAAACAATACTCAATGGAAAATAAACATGCAATTGAGATTTTTCCTAGTCACTGACTGGTCAGCTGAAATCGGGAGTTGTGCCGAGTTTTGCCGATCTTTATATGAAATGGTCTATAACAGTTTATACACTTATAAAAGATAATGTTGTAAACCTTTTTCATTTCTTATTCGTGTTCTAACCATTTTATCACCCATGTTCAGGTATATCGGGAAAAATAATATACTCCACCAAAGTGAAATGTTTTTAAATCAGTCTAACACAATACTATTATACCATTAAACTGTTATACTGTTACACTGACTGTACATCCTCCCTGTATATCCTGTATGACTGGAAAAATAATGACGTACAAATTTATTTACATAAAATTACAGTTGTTTATTAAGTTATCCGTCTAAGCTTATTTTTCTTTTCTTCCTTGTCAGTTCAGACAAATGCAGGACAAGCTGTATATTCACCGAACGTCGTCATGCCACCGTAAATATGGTTTTCCCAATAATAGACAAACATTGATAACCAAGAATGCAATATTTGTAAAAAAAAAAGCTAAACTTATCATACACTGTATAGATCTATATGAGAAAATGACATGAAAGCACAGACTAGAATTGAGTTCTACAAAATTGTTTTAACATCGTGATCAGCGAAGAACTTGTGATTGTAATAATATTTTCAAGTCGTGCACAACGTTGTCACTTTCATTTCAGGTTGAAAATACAAGTCGTTCTAATACAGCAAGAAAATCATTTTGTAATTTTTATCATAAAACAAACATCTAAGACTACATGTCGCATGGTTAAACATCGATGTAAGTTTTATGCCCGTTATTGACAGTAACATCTCTGAAAATGTTGCAAAATGTCTTCTGGACAGCGATAACAACCATGCGTCGATCGTAAAACCTCTTACAGCTGTGTTGTAGTACTTAGATTAATGATGTCAGGGGAACACACGTGGAGATATCTGACAGAAAAACTCGGATTTTATGGCACATTTTCGATCATGGGGTACCGTCCTTCATATGTTCCACGCGTTTTATTTCAAGTAACTCACTTAAAGACTCCTCCAGTAATTGCTTCAAAGCCTCCTCTGACAAATCTTAAGAACATTACGAATCTATGAGCAATATTTGTTCTCGTTTCTAAAGCAATCAATAAATCTTTTTTGGACATGAAATACTTACAAAAAGTTGAAGTGTGTACGTCCTATGCACGTATTTGACTGTTTCTTTTTGTTCAGTTTGATTCTGTTCTCGATATCCTCGGCACAAAAAAAATTACATCGGAAACTGAAAGGCGAGATATTGAGTGTGTAAACCTGGTGAGCTTACGCAGTATTGGCATCGTTATACAGTACAACTAGACCTCGACATGACTTTTATACGTAATGGTTTGTGACTGTAAAAGATGGTAAACATTATTATTAGAAAGAAGCGAACCTTCATTAAAATGACTAGTTAACATCCTTCGTTATGTCTCATTCAAGAATATGTAAGTAAGTGTAGATATTTTTTCCCCTTAGGGTCTTGGGGTTTCCTGTATCTCAGTATTAGACAATATTGTATAGTCGGAATCTTTCCCTACGCTTAAACGTATTCCGTATTCTGTTGTCAACCGTGATAAGTTGTCAGTTTTATCCACTGCACTGATTTCATTAGCGACTTAAAATTGTTGAAAAAAAATTTATAATTTAAAAATGCGCTTAATACACAAAATCTCGAAAACAAAAACTTACTGTAAATTAATACAGATGAATGGGATAAATCCTGTCCTATGTTCCTGACGACGAAGAGGTAGTCTATACAAGACGTAAGATTTGTTATGCGTTAAACGAATACTTAATTAACATTTTAAATGAATTAGAGTTTGCCCGCTATTTCTATCCAATCAGTGAGCCCGAAATTTCAAATTCCTGGTCGATTTAATTTGTTAAGAGTTCGAGATTTTACTTAATTGTGATTTAACTGTTAAGAGTTTACAGCGAACTGCGCATGTCATTATTTCAAATTATGTTCCGTCCTATTCACGTGATAGTCATATATGGTAGTGTTTACTACACCGATCCCTACACACGAGGCGTGCTGACGTCATTTGTTTGTAAACATTTAGTAAACATGTTTATAGATACACATTAACATAAGAATGAGGAGTTTCGGAAATATATTTGCAAAGGGATGATTACCAGTTCGATCCAAACGGACTCCCAAAAAAAGAATAAGATTCCAAATTATATACTAAAATGCAAGTATAGTTTGTTTATTAAGTTTTACGTCTCACCGACAGTATTTAAGTCATTTGGAGACAATGTCTACTTGAGACAGATGTAGTGCTGTCCCACTGCACAGTATCACGTCGTAGACAGTTGGCATGATACCACACCCAGACACATTATCCGGACACCGGGCCATCCATTCCTGGAACTACCCTTTAAATATTATGCTGAGCGCCAAGCAAGGGAGCTATAACCAGTACTTATGTTTACGACTTTGGTATATACAAGAATTGAAATTGATTTAACATTCATAAACGACTTACAGATCATGTATTAACTCGTTTGATTTGGTATTTCCAGGGTATTCCTAGCCTTGATATCTTCCGCTGACATCGGCTTTTCTGAACGGTTATAATTTACATATTTCTTTCTTTCCTTAACGTCAATCAGTTGCTGTTTTCTGATATCTGAACTAATAAAAACAAGATAATAAATAAAACAATCATTACTCAAACTAAATTTCCGTGCCTCTTGATTGAAATCTGAAAAAGAAATGAGCCGACGGTCAAAAAAAAAAAGTAGACGCGAGAAATTTATGAGTATTTAATACCATTTACCTATATTGAAGAGATTTTTGTTGGAGTTTAGAACCGTTTATTTATTTATTTATTTATTTATTTATTTTACATTAACATTCTTACCCTTTCTCTGATCAGTTTGCTCCTTGCTCTATCCTTCTGATTTTCTGTTTTCTAGATATATATTTCTAATATTTCACATGTTGATTCTCTTCTTACGTGTTCATCGAAGTAAGGACACGTAAATGATCTTAACATAACTGAAAAGCATAAAAATACCAAAAGGATTCAAAATGTATATAAGGAATATAACAGTTGGACAACTCTTTCTATAACTGCCGGCCTTGAAAAAGTAATTGCGTGAAATGAAAATTAATGGATTGTAAATTAAGGGAGAAATTGTCCCAGCGGACGTTCCTCTTTCATCAATATGCCATCCGACATTATCCCAAGCGTCACCCTTAATTATATCTAAAAGGCAAAAAACACAGATTCCTCAAGAAGAAACAGATTTTATTCTAAAAATAATAATATTAATCTAAAAGGAGAGTTCGATGACAACGATTCCGCCATTAGGCAACATAAACTAGTGAGACATGAAATCGTGGAATCACCTTGACATAAATTTTCAAATCGACAAAGAGCATCTTTATGTTGTTAAAACACCATAATATAGTGTACATTTAGAATAACACACACACACAAGTAATGAAACAAGCTTTTCTTGCAATTGTTTTTCCCGTTTTGGATCGACCTGAACTATATCTTAGCAAACAGTTCGAATGTTTTACACCTTATATTTCATGAAAGATGTCTTCTCGTGAGATGATTTTCATCCTCCAGAATATTTTTCACTGAATGACATGCATACTTGCTTTTGAGCAAATCGTTTGGCTTTGAGCGGCTTAAAATTTAACCTTGACCTTTAAAATGTTGTTGTTTTTTTACACTGTTAAACATCTTCGGTTTCCTTTTATGGAAATGCATACTGAAAGTAAAACAGACGAACAGTGGATGGGTGGATGGATGGATGGATGGATAGATATTATAATACATTGCGTACAATTTGATATATTTATATCTACCTCATTTGTATAAAAACAGACACAAGAAATTGGTATCTCGTTTATTGGATAATGTGTTTTCCTCCAAAGAGTGCTCTATCTATAAACAACAAATTGAATTATTCTACGTAATATGTACTTTGATATTTCCAATACGAAACAGAGAGGTTAATGACATGACTATCGATTGGTAGGTAGGTAACTTCTTCCATTGAAAACACACATCATGTCGTTTCAATTGCCGTGACTACTTTGAAAAATACACGCAAAATAAGACCAATTTTATAAAATTCCACCAATTTTCAAAGGAGTTGGGCAACTGAAACGACATGATGTACCATTTCAAAGGAAAAATTTACCTACCACCTTATTATATATAAGGTTATTTTTTTTTATTGAAATGCGGCAGTATTTCGGTCAAAGCAACGTACCGGATACCTTTGTATTTAGGGGTTAAAAAACGTCACGCACGATTGTGGATCGTTCTTATTGAAAGGACAACTCGCTGAAATGTATGTTTTGTATCCATTCACGGAATTTCAACAAAATATCCTGATAAATACATAGTTGTTTTATTAAAACACTTCTCTTCAATGCACATTGAGACTTGTTTAGGCCAAATGTTATAATTAATTATTATAATCTGATTTACCGTCTCCGTATGACTAAAAGATGACTATAATCCGCTTCATTACAATAATGTATAATTGCGTGTAGAGGATGCTTTACTATGCTTATTTGAACCCCAGTATGAAATGCGTCATTGAAAAATAATTCCTCATCATACAACCGTTCTATATCCTTCATTTCTTAAATCCCCATCAACGCCGTATATCTTTTTTAAAGATATTTCTTGTTTCATCCCGCCTTGAAAATCTTCTCTTGCAGTCCAAGGCTTTTTCAGCAAAATAATTGTGATAATTGTAATAATTTTAATACATGCAATTTAAAGGGAGTTTGATTTACAGATCCCATTTAGCAAGCAAATGAGTATTTGGGTTCAAAGTCAAGAGATATAAAATAGATATAATCACTTCGTTGATTTACACACCTTGCCGTGCTCTTGCCCATATATCTTTCATCAGTTGCAAATTCCATCAGCTTTACTTAGCACAAACAAATGAATATTTACCCAACCACGTTCGACCGTGGAATCAAAAACCCACCCCCACTTTTTCATGCAGTGAACGTAATAATTTTAATGTACTCTCATTAAAATATGGTTTATGATTCGTGGAACGAAATGAAACGAATATAGATGAATGTAACTTTATTTTACTTCCTCTTATTATCATAAAAGATATCGATAAAAAGACATCAATGCATACGTCAATAACCAAGATACATTACATGTACATTTTTTTAGGTCTGACTAAATCACAAGCGACTACAGGTATTCACTATCAACGTCGTCTTTAAAACAGCAAAGTAAATGATATTTATTGACAAATTAATCTTTTTCGCATAATGTTACATAACAATGCATACACATACATACATCATTCATCAGGAGCTACATGTATACACGTGATATCAACGTCGTCTCGAAATGTTCATTTAAAAAAAAGATATAATCGTGGTCTGCTTGTTACAATCTTGTAAATCTTCTTTTTCCAGCGTATCCGAAATACTGCACAGGTATCTAATCATTAATCATTACCTTTATGATTGATCTGCTGGACAAACATCCAATCAATTAACAACTTTTGCAAACTGTAAGCGGCCGTCTCCCACTCATTTCGGCAATTAATTGACATTCGCGCCTTTCCATTGTTTGTTTTCAAAATGTCGCCGGTAATTAAAACTCGTCAGCGACTTCGGATAAGGGGGTGCGAAAATCATACGAAATGATTGGCACGGGACAAAAAATCTTTTCGGATGAGGCCAGGTATTCGAATGGTACAAATTCGAATAACCCAAATATTTTTATATAGAAATAAGAAGGAGAGTGATCGGGACCAATGAAGTATTTCGAATGACGCCGGGTATTTGAATGAGAGGAGGTGGAGTAACCGGGGTTCGACTGTACTTACATAACTTAGTTTTCTTTTCATCATACCTGTTTCCCAATCAAAAATGCCTTACTCTTCCTTTCTTAACAAATACTGGAAACTAAGGTAATTTTTTATGTCTGCTTAGTCATTTGTGAAACAAGAATAGAATAGTGGAGTATGTTGCTATCCTGTGGAACAAGAATTAATTAGTATACAATGTTGCTATCCTGAGCGCTTCAGACCGGTGTTGACACATTGCTATCAAATCATCTTCAAGTCTTACTCTTAATATCAACGTATATAATTATCACTACCTGCTATTTTCCCATTTGAAGAAGCATCCACCTAAATACTTTTCGGTTATCACTAACCGGGGGCAAGTTCACTAGTTTTTTTATGCAACAGGATCTTGTAAAAATAAGTTTCGAGACAGAGGAAAGTAAAGCAAACCACTAACCCTGGAAAGCAAATATAGCCGACAAATTTTGGTATTCTCTTAATTTGAATAATAAAATTTAATTGCTATATTTTACCTTTTAAAAAAAACAAAAAAAAAAATTAAAACTTTTCCTTTCCAAAATTTCAATCTTAAATCAACAAATGTACTCTTCCTTTCCATATTGCCAATTCAAGCATCCGTCCAAATTTAATGCTTTATACTTCAAAAGTAAGAATTAAATAATAAATTATTACATTCACAAGCGCTATATTGCTATTCAAATGTTATCTATGTTTCTTACTTGACAGTTTATTTGAATTGCAAACATTAAAATTGTAGTTTGGTGTATATAATCGATGTTCTATCGAAACTTATTTGCTTTATAAATGATTATATTTGAGGAGAGACATATTCTCAGATTCTTTGGCAAATCTAACAGGTAAAGATTCTGTTGTAAAGGTCGAGTCTGTATTATTTGCATTCCTGCACATTGGATTTCCATCACCATCAATTTTATTGTTAATGATATTTTAAGTCAGAACAGAACTATTTGCCAACGATATTGCATTGTTTCTGTCTTATCCTGCAAATATATATATTTAAACGGTCCAGGTGGTCGACAAAATCACCTCCTGTTTTCTGATCACTTTGTAGTCTCCAGCGCTTAACTTTAACTGATAGTAGAGAGGTACATATATTCCAAACTGGTTGAATATGACTGAAACACTTTACGAATACAGTACTGTGCATGTTTGGTAAACTTTCGGGTCATTTCATTCTTAATGACTGGCTCCAGAGTAAAGAAGCCACAAATCCATTTTCTGTCTCCTATAATGAATACGCATTGAGGTTAAAGGTAAACTTGATCCTTTTCTTTAAAGGCCCATTATATTTCATAATGATTCAATTTTCATGAAAAAGAAGATCTAAAATAACATTGATATCTTGTAGACTAACACAAATGGTACATTATGTACAAATATCTGCTGTAAAATAACAGTTAAACGTATTGAAAATGTTGATCAAATTATGCAATTTAGTATGTTGGGTTGATGTCAAAATAAAATTGTGGTGAGTATTCCTGAAGACAGTCTGTCATTGGATATAATTTGAATTTAAAGTCACAATTTGTTTATCTCTACGCCATCAATTTATGCACTTGCGATTCGTTACCGGAGACATACGGGATGTCTATGGAAAATTGACGGAGATATATGCAATATGCAAAGTAGTTATTTTCATAAACATTAGAATGAAAAGAAGTAAAAGATTCTTCCTTACTTATGCAAAGTGGTAACGTTGTCGTCAGATTGCATCTCGTAACAAATTTGTAGTACACACTTTGTTTTTCTGTCCGAAGAATATACAGTTAAATCTATCTTAAACGGCCATTCAAGGGAACATGAGAATGTGACCGTTTAACAGAGATGGTCGCTAAATGCAAGTTGAATACATAACAAAATGCCAGTTTAATTATAACTGACAGCTAAATGTAAGTTGACCGCTTATACAGGTGGCCCCGAATACAGGTTCAACTGTACACTGTTTTACTCTCTGTAGATCGTTTGACACACATTTAGTTTAATTACATTTAAAGGTTTCAGTTTATACAAAGAATAGAAATTATATAGGGTTGGTATATCCTATAATAACAGTAAACATAAGGTATGTGTAGTTTTTGACCGACATATGAAAAAAGGTAAAATATTATATATTTGTATGTGCATGTGTATGCATGCTAAGGTTATAAGAAAGTGTCTGTGTGTTCCTTGAATAATTGCGTAGCGGATTTCAAACGTCTACATTAGACGTTTTACCTCTAAGTTTATCATAGCTTCAAGAGATTGGGTGGATTATATTAAATACCAGTGAGGCAAGGCATCTCAAGTGGTTGCCTCGGAACCTGGCAAGATGTTATATGTTAAAATTAGCCGTTAATTATATCTCAAAGCCAAAAACAGTTGGAAAAGTCTGAGAATTTAAGACAGTAGTGTATCTACAGCTCAAATCGCATTCCATATGATAATAGTATAAATATTACATCCCTGTTTTATAGAAAGGTGAAGGGGGCATATTAAAAATCACGCCTAGCAAAGAGTCAACCCGTCTTGGCCTGTCCTGCCCTCACATTATGTGAAGAAAAAGTGAAGAGTCAACCCGTCTTGGCCTATCCTGCCCTCACATTATGTGAAGAAAAGGCGCCATGCGGGGGTATTTATCACCTTTCCATTCTGGTTGAAAAGGTAATCGTCCTCTGTATAAACCCATTCCTTGATCCGAAAACAGAAACCTGATCATTTTTTATATTAAAGATTAAAGTACATTCATAAAAAGCATCACGTAAAAAATAAATATAAAAGGGCTATATTAGCCAACTAATAACAATAAAAGTATATTATGATCACATATGAAGAAGTTGTAATATTTCTATTGAGATATATGATATTTTCAGAAGCAATAAAAACGCTAAGTTACATATATGCTGATATTGAAATTAAAAAAGCAGTTCTTACTGAAGTAAGATGTAATGTAAAACGGGTGCTTTCGTAGTAAATATTAACTAAATCTTTATTAGTTCGAACAAGTTGCTAATATTGTTGTCGTTGTAGGTCTTGCTAGAGCTGTAACTATAAAAGTTCCTACTTTACTGAACTAGAATCAAACACCATGCAATTCGGACTGTATAAAACGTCGCCATAAAAGCTATTTATATGGCTTTTGGAGCACATGTGACACTTTACGCGTTTTCTACAAATATTCCGTCCTTCAAAAGATCTGTCATCATGGAGTATGAATTTCCAATAGACGTTCTACCGTTGCCATCAACTGTGAGTTTCTAATTTGGGCGCCAAATGTAAATGAAAAATATCACACACTCCGACCGTAATCTTTGGTATGCAAACCAGTCGCCACATATTAACCTAGCTCTGAAAAAAGTGTCATTTGATAGCTCTAATAGAGCCCCTAGGAAAAAACAACTTAATTCAATTTCTTTTTACGTAGTTATTTCTGATGTTGAGTATTTCTTCCTAATCATTTTGAAAATTTGATGAGAGAAAACATATAATGATATTCATTATACATTGTCTTTGCTTCATCAGGTATATTAACTGTTTGGTTTAAGGGTTCAGAAAATATAGTATCTACAGAAATACAAGCAAAATCTGGGTATCTCAAAATGTTTCATGTACACGAAAACTAGGTACTTCCTGCTGGCTCGAAACTCCTGTGTCAATACTTAGCGTTTTTAAAGGTGAAATTACGGTGGCACAAAGGTGATATGTGTAGGATTTTATTTATCTCGTGGGATCGACATAATAAGTTCTGAGAATGATATACTTAGACGTGGAAACGAGTTATTTACGAGATTCATTTAAAAATCCACCTAAACAAATACGATGCGATCTACACAGATAGAGATATTCAGAAGACCTCTGTGAGTTATAAAAGCGGCAAATTATATTTCTCTGTTTAATCAATCAACCTCTTGTTTGGAGTTGGCGATGATTGAATGACGATGTTTTTGTCCATGTATGAAGTTATTTGAGGATGAAATAGATTTCAAATCATTGACAAACATTATTGACTCAAAACAAATTATTATGGATCTGACATTAAAATCATGACGACACTTCATAAAATTGTTTTAATTTGTTTGGTAGATAGGCCTAACGTCCAAAGTACATTAATTAGAAAATAAGTCGTTATGTCGATGTTTGGCCAAAAAGTATAACCGTTTTTCCATTTCAACGAGATTTACACAGTGATATAATTGCAGTTAAGATATCACGTATGTCATTGCTTTATTGGGCAAAAAATTGAAACGTCAATAAGAAAATAAAC
>CM037791.1:43835953-43885953 GCA_021229015.1 Solen grandis | reverse complement strand
GAATTGTGAGTTTGAGAGAATTTGAGCAAACTAAAGTGTGAGGATGAGAGAATTTGAGCAAATTGAATTGTGAGCAAACTGAATTGTGAGGATGAGAGAATTTGAGCAAATTGAATTGTGAGGTTGGGAGAATTTGTGCAAACTGAATTTTGCATATTTATAAAATATCACATTGGTTCTTGGAATATGCTGAAGGAACCGAAAATAGTTTTCCTGTTTTTTATTTATCTTAAAGTTGCAATACTACCCAAAATCAATGCATCAAATACAGAAAATAAGTAGAAAATATGGAAATTCAATCTTTCTTGTGACGATATGCAAAATATTGCCTATGGGTGTCGAACGATTAGCCCGATTGATGTCGATAGAATCACCAATATATTAAATGAGTGTAGGAAATTAATACGGAGTTTTTCCCGAATATTTACACAAATCTTTTCCGGAATCAGTCGAGCTGATTTGCTGCCGTAACTAAACAGATGTCTGGTGAGTGTCCCTATGGCTAACCCGTGCACGGTAACACGATTCCCTCGTGGAAATTGAGATGTGTGTTTATACAATATGTGTCAGCAAACAATCCCACCAATAAATTGTTGCATAACATTTGTTTTTTATCTGAGAAATATTTCAATACAGTTAAGCTGAATTCGTGCGTGCATTTCTATTTTTAGATGGTTTTTATTTATATGTGTATGTAAATAAGGCAATTACCGGAACTAGTTAGAAACAGCCGAATCGATAGCCGTGAAATTCCGTACCTGCTGAAACGATTAAGGTATTGTAGGTAATCTGTACTTAATATACGGGATCAGGCGAGTTTTTATGGACACTTCCTACACAGAAGGTCCATCATA
Organism: Solen grandis; assembly: GCA_021229015.1. NCBI lineage: Eukaryota > Metazoa > Mollusca > Bivalvia > Adapedonta > Solenidae > Solen > Solen grandis. The sequence goes on along the minus strand of CM037791.1, from coordinate 43,885,099 downwards.
GATGATAAATGTCATTGATTTTGGGCTTTCAAAATATTCGAACTGACGTATCTGTAATAATTGCATCTTTAAGGTAATTATGTCTTTTCGCTTATAGTTTTAAGAGGGAGGACAATTTTTTTTATGAGAAATCCCAAATAAATTAAATATGAATTAACGCCAGAAGGAGGTGCAGTACATGTAAATCAACAAATGGTAATAATAATAATAATAATAATAACATGAAGACATGATATTACTTAAAATAGAAAAATACCAAAGTTACCGCCTTGTAACGGTTAGTAGGCAAAAGGACTAAACAGGGTGCTTAAACTAGGCTGCAAGAGGCCCCAACCTCTCATTTCATGAAGGTATAACTCTTACACGAGCAGTATTATTAAAAATATTGCATCAAAGTGAGACAACAACAGTAGGCACCTGCACCGGAAGAAACATTTATGAATATATAAGTATAATAAAATAAGTGAATTATCGATTAAAACAACCCAGGATCTCAGGCTTTCATCCTTGTCCAGACATTAAAAAAAACTGCGATGTAATAATCTCTAAAATTTTAAAACAAAATATATCAAGATATCAAAATAACTCCGAGACAGACAGTCTAGGGAATCGAGAATACGTGCTATTTAGTTAGTTTATTAAACTTCTTAAGATGTTATCAACAGACTAAGGAGCATCTGGGTATAATTTATTTTTTGTTCTGACATTTCATGACAAAAAAGTAAAATTCTTGCTTTCTGCATATCTTTGTTGCTATTATCGTTGTTTTGTAATCTACCGTCACATTAACTCTTTTCAGTCACAAATGGTAAGATTTCCGAGATATGTTCCCTATCAAGAGTATACTAATGTCATTCTTAATTGAATTGTACAATGACACACCTTGCGTCCTTAAAACTTAGTGTTGAACAAAATGTGGAAACTGACAAACGTCTTCAAAATGATCGTCACACCATATTTGAAATTTGATTTATTGATATATCAGGTAATGCTAAAATGGTTATATAATATGCATTCCACAAATTTCTTCATCCGCCAAAAAAAAAAAAAAAAAAAATCTCCTTAAGCACCGTATTCCCGTATTCAACCGTATTGTGTGGTCAATATCTAAAGCGAGAGATATATGATTTTATTCTGCTTGAAATGATTTAAGACTTATTAAAATAAAGTAATTTAGATAAATGTGATTATCATGGATAAATATTGTCACAATGTTACAAAAAGTAACGGAAACTATTTTTTGCAGTTAAGATTATGTAACAATTCATAATTAAATTTTACACTTTGTTCTTTTACTTACACAAAGAAGCATTCATTATACACATTGCAAACGCATTATTTGGAATCTGAAATGAAACTATTTAAATGACGTGAACAGAACATTTATTTTGATGCATTCGAAACAATGTCCTACAATTTTATTGGCTGGCGTCTTGAATTGACACCTTAATCGTTACAAATGCGTTTTACGAATTAATTCCACTTCTACAGTTACAATTACAGTATGGTTATTCCTTTTATATGTTTTAAAATTTCTCACTTTTAAATTGAAATTGGAATCACATTACATTAACCCTCATGACTACGCTTTAAAGAGCGCTTTGCTTCAGTGGTAAAGTACGTGACTGTGAATCCGAACTTTATTGCTTCGAATCCAGTCGTGTTGCAAGGATTTTCCATGGCCTTCCCGTGCGTTAAGTACTGGTACGACCCAGGAACCGTTAAAAGGAAATAGTATAAATTGTAAAAAATTTGTTTGGAAATTTACGTACGTATGAGAAAGTCATTAACAGTTATTGCTTGCTTCATTATTTTGGTTTTGTAGAATGTCATGAAAATCTAAATAACATATCGCATGAGTAAAACAGAAATAATGAATCAACATTATTCCTATCCATGAAATCAATCAAATGTCTAGACAGTGTTTGTTTGTAAATGTTACTTTAACAATGGAACTAAATTTCTCATAAATGTAGTTTGATTAAATGAATGTTGATTCATGTCCCATTTTTGTGAGATTTTGGGGTTATGGATAGTTTCCACGTGGAAGAAAATACATATATTTTTTTTTATACGAATTAATCTAAAAACTACGGAAATTCTGACAAAATTAGATACATGAAAAAGAAATAAGCTGCTTGATATTTATCTTGTATATAAAAATAACATCGATTCAGGCAATGTGCGCGTGGAATTCCTTTAATTGCAACGAATATAATATCGATAATATCGAAATCATCAAAATGATTGTACGTATCATTATATTGATAAATTATATCTTAACTTTAATGCAATCTAAGTTTTTTTGTTGCTGTAGTTTTCATGTCTGACTTATAGGACAATAGGATCGGTTACTCATTTATAATATTATCTTTGATATATTTTCAATGTGTGTTGTATGCACAAGTCTCAATAACAAACATTGTCCAATCAAAGGTTGAATGATCTGAAGAAAACTGTATCATTGTAACACAAAATGAGCTGAAAGAAAAGTTCGAACCGTGAACGGATAGAAAAAAATGTTGATTTATGTAAATATTGATTGCAAAATTAAAAAAAGGAATGTTTATATTTGTAAATTTTATGAGCAGAGGTAAAACTTACACTCGCAATATAATTCTAATCCATAATTGTAAGCATGCCATTTACATCGCAATCTTAAATAAGACGTTTCGTTTGTACATTGGACCATCTCGTAACTTTCTTGCAATGTTGTTTGAATTGCAGACTTAGTAAGGCTCAAAATATATAATTATGTCAATTCTATGCATCAAATCCTTTTGGCAGAATGCTGAAATTATTTCCCGCGTTTGAACGGCTTAGTCTGATATATAGAAATACTTTTTATTCATTTTCTATAAATTATTCGTGATATGTTTTTTAAAATTAAAAAAAGGATAGGAAAAAATTTTTAAAATTTTGGTAGTCTGAATATTATGATTAACTTTGGTATAATAATATATATCTTTATACATAAATTAAATGCTTGCTTGTAAGTATCAGTTTGAAAATACGTCCTTGATACTCCTTGTGCTGTATATTTTCATGTTCATTGCCATAAGGTTGTTATCTCTGGACAAATACATATCGATGCATCATCGTATATATATAATATATATGTAAAATCGATAATAACCATAGCCTAATATTGTATATCAAGATAATTGTATCTGATTTTAGAAAGATCTTGCACAAACAGGATTGCCGAATAAACAATACATCTTGTTATTTTTAAAATATTTATATTTAAGACGTATAAATGCTTATTATATAAGGAAACTCTAAGATATGTTTATAATAGTGTTACTACAGATCAAATACATATACTGAGAAAATTAATGCCGTTTGCTCAATAGTTTCTTACTATGTTAACCTTTTATTCGTACTTTACTTAAGATGCAATAGCTATTATTATGAAAAACAATTCATTTTCCCTGACAAAACATGTTTTGTGGAGGCAACCGTGCTCAGTGAAATATCAAATTAAACAAATATTTCAAATAGAAAAAAAGAGGTCCGATTTTCCAAGATAATGCAATGGTATCGATTCAATAATAAAAAAAACAACAAGAAATAAAGAGAGAAAAAAACCCCAAATAAAACAAAAAACAAAAATTAATTGTGTGATGATGACGTCAACTATGTTATATGTGATGATGACGTCAACTATGTTATATGTGATGATGACGTCAAATATATGTGATTATAACGTCAATTATGTTATATTAAATGCAGCTATTGTGTGAAATGGAAGTAGCTAGGAAAATTACAGAACTGAAAATGTCTCTGATAGTTGTATGTGATGTGGATTTCTATTATTACGACCTTATCATAGGATATCGTTTCTTTAATGGACAATATCCGTCTAAGTATATTATAAGATAGAAATACGTTAACCTCGTATTTAGTGAGGGTGTTTAACTATCTATAGCATGACATTTAAAGTTTCTGTTTGCAAATATAAAATTTGTTTTAATTTATTCTTAATTGCCACTTATTATTTGGAGTACCTATCGGTATTCACTATGCATTCACGTCTTTATTAATTTTAGAATTGAAACAATGACTCCCTAAACAATAGTTTGGATTTTATTATTTCTTACCTGTGTAAATATATGCTATTTTTCTTTATTGTCAAGTCGAGTAGGTTACTGAAATACTCTGATCATTTCCGTAAAGCAGACAAAATATGCGCATAGACAGCTTTATATGAATAACCATTTCAGTCTCCATTTTGTAGGCATCATTTTGAATTAAGAAATTAGCAGTGTGATTTCCAGTTTGTTTGAACGCCATTCCATGTGTACATGTTTATTTTAATTAATGTACACCAATAACATCAAAGACAATATTGTGGAGACTTTTTGTATTTTCATTTTCAGTACTGCACTGTGTAACTAATCTGGGTTCGAATCCTGGTAGGGACTTCGGATTTTTCATGTGAGGAAGCCTTCCAGCTGGCCTGCGGTAGGTCGGTGGTTCTACCCGGGTACCTCTGTGTACTCGGGGTCTTCCTCCACCTGTAATTAGCTGGACGTCGCTATATGATTGAAATACTATCGCAGCGACGGTAAACCCCAATACAACAACAATAATCTGAATTATCACGATGTCATGATATGCCTCAAAACAATGTATGTTTATGTACAGCTGTACGTAATTAGAGTGATTAAATCTAGATAAACGTTCTTATTATTTTATTAATGGATTATTGTAATACAATGCGATAAGTACCTATATAAGCAATTAAATTGTAATATGCTATTGTAATGGACAAGCCATTAGACTAATTAAGATAATTGAGTTTCCCGGTAGATATGTTTGCCTTCGACATTCAATTAGTTTCGCAAAATAAGGACAAGAACGCTTCAAGCTATAAGAATATTTACATTATTATAATTCATTGAACTAATGCATTAATATGATGTAAATAATTACATCATGGCAATTTATTCTTTAATGTAAGTTGAAGCCCCTTAGGTTATGAATATTTAGATAATATGGTTTTGCCATAGAAGAGTTTATGGTCTGTAGGTCACTTGATTTGTATAGTCGTTATGGGTAAGGATTTATCCGGGAACTTGGGTTTGGAAGCTCATTATTACTAATATTATTAGTTTGTCTGTCGGTATACATTTGGTTCAATATTCCTACGATATTTTCACCATCTATTAGCATAAAGCTTGCCAGAAACAAGAATCTACTGTCACAGTGGTTTGCATTTCTTTAATTTTGCACATACCATGCAGGGTTTTTATTGAGGGTTTCATTACCAAAATAAATAAATAAATAAATAAATAAATAGAGATTTTTGTCGAGTAAACTGTTTGATCCTCGTGAATTCGTGTCATCATCTGATTTTTTTATTAAGTCATTGATTTTTAATAATAGATAAGCCTAAAAACTAAAAGGGGTTTATGTTTATAATTAAGAATATGAAGACACAGATCAAAAACCACAATTAACGTTTCATTATTTCAATTAATTACTTAATAAAATTTGCCAGATTTGCTTTTTCATTTGCTATCAACCTTGTAGGCTGTGTTGCCGAAAATAAATCTATAAATTACAGAAACCACTCGGCGCTTTTATCATTCAATATTAGATTAACCAAAACCTTTCACGAGAAAGTGCATCAAACAATGTTGCTTTTGCTTTCAGAATACGATACAATGTTATCATCTTTATAAGTATATATGTCAAATTAAGTTTATAATCTCTTATTTTCTTTACATGCATTAAAATCTTTTGCGTCAAAGAAAATAAGTATCTCATAGCTTTAGTGAAGCGACGCATAGATGCCATAATAGAAATTTGTTGCCAACAGAAAGTCGATAATGGATTTATCATCACATCAGCCACACAAATTATAGATATTATCTCCCAAGATACATTCTTTTTACTGTCCGATGCATAGTAGGAAATCGACAAAATCGTACTCTAGTTTTTTATCTAACTTATTTTATCAAGAATGATCAAGTATGTATCAAATGTATTTATCTAAAGTATCTTACCTTTTGTTTGATTCATACAAATAACTAGTGGGGGCCTCCGTGGCCGAGAGGGTAAAGTCGCTGACTTTAACACTCACTCAGCCCCTCACCGCGTGGGTTCGAATCCCGGCAGGGTCATTCGGATTTTCATGTGAGGAAGCTTTCCAGCTAGCTTGCGGAAGGTCGGTGGTTTATCCGGATGCCTCTGTGCATTCGGGGTTTCCTCCACCTGTAATTAGCTGGACGTCGCTATATGACTGAAATACTGTCGCAGCGACGGTAAACCCAACGCACGCACACACACACACACACACACACACACACACACACACACACACACACACACACAAGTACTCTTGCAAGTAAGTGTTTCCTTATATTCAGTATACATTATCAGGTTTGACAGCCTTTATTTATTCATCAAGAGGATATATTTACGATTTACCGATTTTTCTTCTATATTTTTTTAACGTACATCTATGTGCATCTATAGATATCAATTAGTTAATGGTAAGAATTGCAAAAATGACAAAAAGGACGAAACAACAATCTAAATAGGTTGTTGTTGTTGCTGTATTGGGGTTTACCGTCGCTGCGATAGTTTCATATAGCGACGTCCAGCTAATTACAGGTGGAGGAAGACCCCCGAGTATACAGAGGTACCCGGGTAGACACACCGACCTACCACAAGCCAGCTGGAAGGCTACCTCACATTAAAAATCCAAAGTCCCTACCGGGATTCGAACCCATTGCGGTGAGGTGCTGAGAGATTTTTTGTCCACGACTGTAACCGCTCGGCCACGGCGGCCCCTGTCTAAATATTGCAGTCAAATGAAAACAATCTTTGTAATGTTACGTTATTAAGAAAATCATAGACTTAAAGGAATTTTAGACTTGAAAACAAAAAAAATATTGATATGCAATTATAATGAAATAATCAGTGCATATGAGAACGGTTTATTTTATTTCAAAACAAAATACTGAGATTTCACTAAAGAATGAATAATCGGATACACTCATCAAGGATATTTCGTCTACACATTGTAATGTTTAGCAAGGAAAAAGCAGGAAACACTGGATTTCGGATTAACTTGAATCAACGTGTCAACGAAATAAATTGTGATTATAAAATGCGAATACGCATATATTTATAAATATCTGAGTTATTTATGTTCTCGTGATAGAACTTGCAATGCAGATTTCAATGATAAACCAAGTACTCATTCTTTATTGTGAACCTGTTATCATATAGAATATTGGTTGATTTATCAAAATAGCATGTACAAATCATTTTTAATTCGCCCTAATGTACTCAAATAATAATTGATTTTCTTTTTTTTCTTTTTTTTTTGGGGGGGGGGGGGGGGGTGAAAAAATTTACGAGTAAAACTTGTAAAAGTGTTCAAAATAAGAAACAAAAATATTTTTTTGTGATATGTAATTATATGCGTGAATATATGCATGTGTTCATTTGATTTTACAGCTCACATCTTTGCATTAAGCATGAAATGCATGTTTCTCAAAATAAATATTCAAATAACGTGTTATCATAATATCACAAAAACACCCAAATTCCTGAGTTGGACCAGTAATTTGCGCCTGGAAGGTCATGAAAAGCCTTGCCCAAAACGGGTCTCGAACCCACAAACTTTGAAATCTTGTCGGGTATGTTACCGCTGGACCACAGAGTATTAAAATGATACCAAAAACGTCTACCTGAGCGACGTCATTTTGGAGCCATAACTTGATATCATTATAAATTAACAATAATCGGATATGAAAAATACATATTGAAAAGAATATTTTTTCTCTTAATTATCTAAGACCTGTATACCTCTTTCACGTGAGAAAGCCTTCCAGCTGGTTTGCGGTAGGTCGGTAGTTCTACCCAGATGCCTCAGTGCATGTTATATATTTAACTTCCAATTAGCGTCTATCTCTGTTCAATGGTCACTTTCTCTTGTTCCCTTGACTGGCCGCTTAAGACAGCTAAGACTGTTTATACTAAAACATGTTTTATATGGTAAGGGATAACTTAACTTGCAATGCATTTTACAATACCTTTTAACCATACATCGGTAGCCAAGCTGTTTATATACATTTTTTTCATAATATATCATATTATATGTTAAGGGCTCTTTTTCAATAAACATAATATTGTCATCGATGCCGAAGTATTAGTACTTCAAAGGAACGTTGTAATATTTATGGTTACATTGAAAAAGATCCTTGCTTTTGAGTGGGTAATGGAAGTTATTCTATTGTTTCAACGTCCAATCGACTGCAGAGTCCGATGGTATAAATTTTGCTTAGTTTGCGTAGGTTAAATGTCTCAACGACAATAAAGTACAGTTTTGGAAGGTTTAATTGAATTGGTTTAACTTCCCATTGATTGTTTCAAATCCGGTGTTGTAAAGTGTATTAGTATGACCGGGTTGAACGTCCGATCGACAGTCATTTGTTTGACCGGGTTTAACGTCCGATCGACAGTCATGCTTTGTGTTGTAAGATTTGTTTATTTCTCTTGGGTTAAACATCCTAACAATATAGTCTACATGAGGTAGATTGTAAACACGTGGAAAGATACCACACAATGTCACATTACTCCACACAATGTCACATTACTCCACACAAGGTAACATTACTCCACACAATGTCACATTACTCCACACAATGTCACATTACTCCACACAAGGTAACATTACTCCACACAATGTCACATTACTACACACAAGGTCACATTACTCCACACAATGTCACATTACTCTGAGAGGAGGCTAACCGCAACTACTTATGTGCTGAGGAATTGGCAATGGGGTTATTTGATAATAACTTTGATGATTACCTCAACAGTCGTATTTTAAAGCTTTCCTAATCCAAAAAAGTAAAATAATTGGAGATGGCATATAAGCTGCTTCTTTCTCTTGTATTTTCTTATTTCTTATAACAGAAAATTCAAAGAAAAACATACAGTGTCTTAAATCATGGTATAAAAATGCACGTTATGTTAATCTCTAAAACGAGATGGAAAATCTGAATATTACATAATGTATTTCCCACGCTTGTCGTTACTTTCAGCCATTAACAGTGTCTTTACATAGACAGAAAAGTTGAAATGTAAAGTTCATAATAGTATTTATACAATTAATATAAACATGCTAATTACAAAAATCGGATTTCATTTCAGACAGATTCTCCAAAACACCATCATTATGTTGTGACATAATAATTTTTAAGTTATTAACTAAGTGAATTTAGTTAAAGTCATACACAAGTAGAAGCCCGGTTTTTACTTAATTTGCAAAACAAATTTTGTTTCAAGACATCATTCATGGAACATTGAAAATGAAATCACGTTACTTGGACTAATTTGTGGTTCTTTGTGATGGAAAATGCCATTTTGCTGATGAGAAAATATTTTATCAAAATTCCCAAATGGTATTTCCAATTCATCTAACTTAAAGAGATCAAATTATCCCTCATAAGTAAGCTCCACTCCGCCTTGTTGATATTGTTAAGAAAAGCAAAAAAAATAGTTTTTTTTTGTTGAGAAATTAATGTTGACAGCGAATCTTTAAAGAATCAATTAATGTAATACATTTATTATAATATCTGTCAGAAAGATTTCGGTTCAATTTATATAAGTCAGTTCAAGTAAACGTGTGTTTAATAATCATGCTTTATTAATATATTATAAATTTTTGAAGGTTTTATGATTATGGTTTAAATTAAGCATATTATACTTTTGATTGAATATTACATGCTCATCATGTAGAATAATGATAATATGGAAAATATAATGTCAGCATCAACCCAAAGCGACACAGATTTCATAAGTGAAGAAAGCTTTTTGCAATTCATTTTTACTTTTTTGCAAAAAGATTTACGTTTGCTTTATTTTTCGATAGATGCACGGTTCAGAAATTTCAAGAAACGTATATCATGTGACGTCATATGAGTTCTTAAATAAAGAACAGTAAAAATAAACCGACGCATTCAACCACTTTTAAAGCTTCGCAGTCTAGTATACGTGTTTGAATGAAAATAGAGTTTCATTTTGAGTACTCTATCGCAGAAAAGTACACGGTACTGCGAATCAGATGCTTATTAATGATTCATCGATCAGGCCTACAGCCTTCGTGATTAGATTACTTTGTATCTGAACATAGCATTATGAATTATTTTGCGATACAGCTTTCAAAACGAAATTCTATTTCCTAATTAGATATGATATAAAGATCAATATAAAACATAAAGTGTATGTATTCATGTACATGTACTTTTAAATTATGTCTGATTTCTCCTTGAAACATCTTCTGTCAACACTCACTTACACTCTATACTTATTGTTATTTTGCTTTGGGCTCATGTCTACGTGACATAAATTAAAGCAATTAGAAATGTGTCTGCATGAGACAGATGTAGACAAGAGTCCAGTCAGACTGTTATAAAACTGCGTCATCAAGTCCAGGAACAGACCTTATATAATGAGTTCCAATCAAGGGCAAATAATGGAACCATTTTAACAGATGTTGTATGTATCAGCTTGGGGTCTAACCCATGATGCTTTTATTGAAAGAGAACAAAACAGTTAGGTTTATTTATTTATATTCGGTTTCTTCTCGTATTCATGTGAACTATTTATTATTCTTATCATGCTGAAATTTATTTTGTGATTTATTTATTGTAATTTCCTGTATGTATTGATATGTGATATTGCCATGTTTGATGCATGCATTTTCTTTATGATTTTTGTATATGGCCAATGGCATATTGTATTGCCGATTTGCCTAATAAAGTTGAGTTGAGTTGTTATATGATGTACTTTTAAAGCTGTGCTTACGAGAAAGAACAGAATATAAACACAAGAACAAAAGATGTGTCACAAACGGTTACTTTTACACAAAATATTTTCTGCTTTCCTATGTTGCTGCATTATTGAGGAGAACACATTTTTTTCGACGGTGCGGTCATAATAAAGAGAGCAAAGACGTGCGACCTTGCATCATTTTTTTTTAAATCTTGGCTCATTTTTAACTTCTCTTATATTAATTATTTAGTGTATGTGGTAAAGTGAATGTTGTGTCAGAGATAACCCGATGACAACATCGAGGCATCTAATTACAACTAACGGTTTCAAATTATTGATATAAGAATAGAAAATGTCAGATGAAAACAGCAGCAAACAACAACACACCACAACTAAAAGAAAATATAACAGCAAGAACCGTAATGTCTCAAGATAATAATGATTACATATAATTATTCTTTCCAAAGCATTACTCTTTCATGGCCTCTTATTGAATTTCTTCTAATTATAGCATGTAAAAGAAATTGTTTTTATCTGAAATCTGTTTTAATTTAAATGGCGTTAACACTTCTCACAGATGAGTCCCTTTCAAGATATTCTCTTATGTGCCATTTGTCAGAAGATCTTGTAACTTTGCCATGTATTATGAATGTAATCTCTAACATTATTACTTTGTGATATACTTTAATTTGATTTTTTTTTTTGTAATGAGATATTAAATATTAGATTTCCAAATTTTCAAAGATCGGGTGAACGTCTTCTATATGATAGTGTAAAGTTTGGTGATAACAGCTGAACTATTTCAAATAAATCCACTACGAACTATCTTGTGACCACATTAAACTTATCAACTGTACGTAGATACACAATGGTTTTCCTTAAGCTTTATTTTCGCCATTGCAAGTAAATGCCTGTGAATCTGAAAGTTAAAAGCTCGATTCGAGTCTGGAAAAGGTTGATTAAATGACATTCCCAGGCACATAGTACAAGTCTATCACAGGAAACTTAAAAAGATAGTGTTGTTGAAATAGTGTGTCTTCTTATCCAATGAAAAAAGAAAAGAAAAAAGCGTTCAAACATATACATCTAATATTGAATGTAAGAAATTATGTAATATGTAATAATTATGAAACTTACCCCATATAACAACGATAAATATAAAAAAAATACCTATATTCAATGATTTATTATTTTTTCTTTTGAATGTGGTTGTCACATCATGGTATCTTATTTTCATATGTTTATTTATATGTTATTTTTATCATTTGGTTTTCAATATCTTTCCTATTCCTGACTCTAATGACATGTAGTTTATATTTCATTTTCACAGAAAGGATAAATCATAGAGCCCATGCTATATTACTAAATTTGCGATATCCAGAAGTGCGATTCTCCGAGTACCTTGCCTTTTCCGTATAAACCCAGATCCGCTCTGGGCAAATACAGCTCAATTTCTTTGCCCTAATAATTTTCTAAACATAAAGTTTTCCCCGGTCAGCTCTCAAAAGATCTCGGTTTTATTTTGAACTTAGTGGGATGTCTATCCATGTGAACTCATCTTTCATTCTGCAACATGTATTTAAATACAATTTAAATTTGTTCAATGATAACGCACAAAATAGATCAAATTCATTCTTGCAATTTGAAAGACTGTTTATTAAATTGAAAATGATTGATCTAAATAATGTTAGTTATAATGTATTTTCAGAAGGGTTTACGTGGGCAGAGGACATCAATAAATTATAATATGGCTGCGAAATCATTATTTGGGTACAAAAAATCCCGATCGCTGTTGTAAAGAACATATATTAAAGTGACAGAAACTGCAAAAGATTTTGATTTTATAAATTTAAACAGTCGAATACGTCAAAATTCTCACGGGAAATCACATTTGCAATGAATATTCGTTTTCCAATACTAACATTGTCATAGAAACCTATATACAGTATAGAGAAGAGAGAAAAGAGACATGTAAAATTCAATCATTCTGCCTCTATAAATTATTAACTGTTTAGGATTGAAGTGTTTGACCAGGTTAAGACTTATTTAAATTCAAGATGTTCTTAGGGACCTCCGTGGCCGAGAGGGTAAAGTCGCTGACTTTAACACTCACCCAGCCCCTCACCGTGTGGGTTCGAATCCAGGCAGGGTAATTCGGATTTTCATGTGAGGAAGCCTTCCAGCTGGCTTGCGGTAGGTCGGTGGTTCTACCCGGATGCCTCCGTGCATTCGGGGTCTTCCTCCACCCGTAATTAGCCGGGCGTCGCTATATGACTAAAGTACTGTCGCAGCGACGGTAAACTCAAATAGTCAAGTCAAGATGTTCTTTTTTTTTCAACCTAATCATGAATTATGTGCTTCGACTGGTATTTGCTGTTGAATATTAGCGATAATGGATTTCGAATTAGTAAGTATATCATATAAAGAAATAAAAAACATAAGTTGACTTTTTGTATATCGTTTTTTATTTTTTTTTCGTTTTCGGCATTTTCATCGAAAGTAAAAGATACATAAATGTATATACTGTTTTGGTTGAAAAAGGAAAGTCACCATGATCTTTCACCATTTCATATCAATTTCAACTGCTACTTCCTGCCTGAATTTGACACAAGTTTATGAATAGTAATTTTCACAAAAATACACATGAAGATTGTTCACTACAACAACAATATACCAGAATAATAAAAATAACACTACAAATAAATTAAAAAATACCCCCATAAAAACACACCTGAAACAACGACGATAAACATCAAAGATAAGAACCCACAACAATGGTTTGTTTTGTAATTTTAAAGTTTCAGCATGTGACCATATTTATGTACATGTATCTGTTTCTGTCACAGTTGTCTAAAAAAGTGATACATACCCTCGTTTTCAAAGATTGCAGTCAAGAAAAACGGTTTACAAGAATTAAAGGAATACGCTCGGCTGATAACAACTAGGTTTTAATTGAAAGATATTGATGTAAATAAACCAATTTAATTACTCATTTCATTGAATCAATCGTAATAAGAAAGAAATTGCAAGTTTAAGACGTCTATTTACACCAATTTGCTCCGAGACATGGGCGCAGACATTGTTTACGTCTCGTGGTCTCGCGAGACTTTTTTTCAACAATCGTGACGTCACAGACACACTTCCGGTTGCGTACATACATTGAAATATAGAAGGGAATTACGTGTGTTGTGGAGAAATTGTTTGAAAAATGTTTATTATTTGAATATGATGAAAATATATTAAAAGATTAAACTATGATCATTTTATTGTTTTCTTACTCGTGAGTGAGGGAGTCTGGAGCCCTCGTCCTATGACCTTTGTATGCCAGAATGGTAATGAATGCAACTTCTAAAACAGAATCATTCAGAACTAAGGTTTGAAAGTCCGTATGGTTCGTAATGCACGTAAGTTCATCTAAATTTCCAACAACCAAGTCACTCGATTTGCAACATACATTTTCCATATTGGATGGCATCATAACACAGTTATCACACAGACAAAAGTCCTCAACGTGGATTCAACACTTTTCTTTCACAAAGATGTATTATAGAAATAAAAAAATATCGCGGAGCAAATTGGTTTAAATAGACGTCTTTAACTTACAATTTCTTTCTTATTACGATTGATTCAATGAAATGAGAAATTTAATTGGTTTATTTACATCAATATCTTTCAATTGAAACCTAGTTGTAATCAGCCGAGCGTATTCCTTTAATGCTTTTATCACAACCCCTATTAATCAATGGGTATTTGTGACGTCACAGAAAGGTAAACATGAACAAAGATGGCGGCGGCCATAGCCGATCGAAATCACAAACTTTAAACAGCTATATCTTCACAAATATAGCGTGTATAAAAATGAAAGTCATGTCAAAGTGATCTTCACTAAAAGGTTTATTGATGGTTAAATTTTCATTTCAGCCGAGCGTATTCCTTTAAGTTAATTTCAAGAAAATATAACCCAAGAAAGAAAATTCTAGAAAAGCTAATTGCCTTTCTGTAAAGAAGCCTCCTTCGCCGAGGTGATTTAATTAAATCCCCTGACAAACACACAATGCTCAACGGCATCACGTGATTTGCGTCGTCTTTAGAAATACATTTGTGTATTTTTCATGTTTGGTATACATTTTCTTGATGCAAATGACTTGATTACCTGGGAACATAATTCTACAAACATCTTGTTTTCTGAGCTTATTGTAAATAATAACGCTTTTTCAAAAGTATACGTAACTTATACCTGTGAACTAGAATTAGGGTTACTTTGCTTCATTCTGAAAATATCAAAATAGAAATAAATGAAGACCTTAACGTATATCTTGCTGAAGTGTCTATATTTTTACCTTTTACAATAATTCAGCCGCCAGAAACAAACCGGATTTTAAATTGTAGATTTGAAATACAGGTACTAATTTCAGTTAGTCTAAAAAACACATTCCTACAGAACGATTTCTCTAACAATTCCAAAAACTAAACCCTTGTCTTCTGTCTTGACTTATATATAAAAATAAACATTTTTATTAAATTGTTACTGTAAAAAAATAAAAAGCATTTTTTTAACCCAATAAAAACCCATCTGAGGTCTTGCAATTTGCAATTGATTAAGGGACTACTAGTTTTGCAGATTTGCACAAAAGCCTGTATGTACTTAACCATAGTTTTCTTAATATACAAAATTGATTTATATTACTCATGCATACGATGTATTATTAACATTGTGCAAGAAAAAAAGAGAAAACGTAGTGCTGCCAAACTTTTTTTTTATTACGATATGGTTTATTGTTATAATGTTTAAAGGCCCATTATATTTCATAATGATTCAATTTTCATGAAAAAGAAAATATAAAATAACATTGACATATTGTAGACTAACAAAAACGGCAGATGTACATAATGTGCAAATATCTGTTGTAAAATAACAGTTAAACGCATTGAGAATGTTGATCAAATAACGCAATTTAGTATTTTGGATGGATGTCAAAATTATCATTATTTACATTTTTCATAGGCGAGTATCCCCGAAGACGGTCTGTAATCGGAAATAATTTGAATTTGAAGAACCGTCGACGAATCACAGTTGTTGATCTGCTACGTCATCAATTTATGCACTCGTAATTCGTGAACAGAGATATACGGAGGATCTATGGAAAACGTCAGAAAATTACGAAAATTTGCGGAATATGCAAATAAGTTATTTTTGTAAACAATTGAATGATCTTAAGTAAAAGATTCTTTCTTATTTATGCTTTGTAGTGACGAGTATGTACAGATTACATCTCGTAACAAATTTGCAGCACATAAATTGCTTTTCTGTCCAAAGAATAAACACTGCTTTTGGAAGAATATTGGGACGTTAATTTAGGGATGTAAAAGATTTGTCTAAAGATATATGCATTTAGCAATTAATCTGAATATGTTCATTTTCCCCCGTTTTGATATTTTTACGCCTCTCATGTAATGTCACCAGTCTTGTGATTTCTTTAAATATTTTCCGCAGCTTCAATACACGTCTTTCCTTCAATATTATAAAGACAAAGGAATGTTTTTTTATCAAACGAAGCAGATAAAGGGTTTATTTTATAATCTGTTCAGTCATTTTTTGTTTTGAACAGAAAATAGCCACATATAGTGTGCCTCAGGCGGCTTGTAATATTTGTAAATGTTATTCTGAGAATTTATTAGAGTACTGAGTACAATAAAATGGCATTAAAACTGCTGTTCATTTGCTGTTAAAGCAGAGTCATTCCAAAAATAAGAAATGGTATTCATTTTGGAACCATATACATTTTACTGACATTTTAAAATAAGATTAAGTGAAATTAAGCTCGATTTATGTTATATATATGTATATGCATACAAAAGAAAGGCAAGTTAACTATTGTGTTCGTTTGGTATTATACCGTGCTTAGATAATGTAAATGAAGATAACAAGAGAAAATCTTTAAAAAGAATGATCCTTTCCAATCAGGAGTGGGTTGGTCAAATATTAATAGCAAAACCAGATGGTAATTGTTTGTTCCTGGCCACTTAGGTTAATAAAAATATAGTTTATTACCCTGCATGTAATTTTCCTTTTTGTTTATATAGTTATAAAGTCAATTTGAAAGTATTCTAGGATTTATCTTAACATACTTAGAAAGGAAGGCGTATAATTCAGTTTAACACTTTATATCTTATTATGCTCTTTGAAGATAATTTTTTTTTCAGCTCTTATAAGAGAACATCTGTACTCCCTTAAAAATCCCAATGATTCAAGCTGGTTTTAGGTAGATAGTGTTTTTCAATGGTTGTTTTTGTTCTTCTATCTAGGCGACAAAAACAACTATAAAATCATTTTTGACAATATCAGAGTTAGTCCCTTGATAGTCAATTTATTTATCAGTCAGGTCTATATACACATGTTAACTCGATTTCGAAAATTCATATACCTACATTTTTATTTTCATATTATATGTATTTATATAAATTTCTTTTTTTTTCTTTTATTACATTTTATTTTCATTTTTCTCATGGTCTTCAGTTTAATCATTCTAATCAGAATTTAACCTCTAAGATACAAATATTTGCTATACGTTTAATGCATACTTAAGTCCCATATAATATAGTGCGGGGCCGCCGTGGCCGAGCGGTTACAGTCGTGGACTACAAATCTCTCAGCCTTTCACCGCTGTGGGTTCGCATCCCGACAGGGACTTCGGATTTTTATGTGAGGAAGCCTTTCAGCTGGCTTGCACCTCTGTGTACTCGGGGTCTTCCTCCACCTGTATTTAGCTGGACGTCGCTATATGATTGAAATACTATCGCAGCGACGGTAAACCCCAATACAATACAACACTATAATATAGTGCCATTCCGTGACTCATCTATATTAGCATTATAATGTTAATTTCTGCTTTAATGTAATAAATCACTTAATGAAAAATAACAGTGTCCATATCTAGTTATCAGATGTCTCTCCTATAGACAGAATTTTCTTTAAAAACAAAACTACTGTAATAAATGTTCTAAAGATTCATTACTTTTAAATTACAAAAAATGCCAATTTTAGTACAAAAATAATACTTTCAAATAAAGAACTGAAAAGTTTATTTTTGCTGAATTTACTGCTGGTGCTTAGCAAACTTTGAGTAGGATATATACCCATAACTCTAACTTTTAAAATGAATTTATTCTTTCCGCACGATGGAAACATTTCGTGCAGACTCTTGTAATGGATCTATGTATGCTCGAGATACGCATTAAAATTATAAAGATATACAAGACAAAGGTTTCGGTTTTCAAAAACAATATTATAATTATTAAGAATGAATGTAAATGCATGGAACATTTGATCCTTGTCAAGATCAATTTAAATTTGGCTATTGGGGATTCTTATATAAATTAAACGAAAAAGCAAACAATACGAGGGGTGATCAAGAAGTTTTTAGACTACTCCCATTTTTTTAATACTTGATTAGATTCACGTGTAATATATTATATATAATAATATACACATAAACTATTTACCTTCCTTTATCTTAAAAGAAAACCCTATAAAACCGATGCAGGTATATAGAAGTACTGCCTTCTACAAACAATATATGTTTGCACTATCGCCCCACGTCAACGCCTCGATAACGACGTCGTTGACGCCATAGAAACCTTAATGTTCTCTCTGGGTAGACGGCGTTTCAGTTTTGTTCAAAGTTTTATCCTTCATGGTAAATACAGCGTTCATGGCGATGAATTCATTGTCTTTTTATGACATTTGAGTACTTAGATTCAATTGCCCATAGCCCCATTTCATGGGTTTCAGGTAAACGTGCGGCACCCACATCTCAAATGCACCCAAAATTGCACAACAAAAAATATAAATAACCAGTTATAAACACATATGGTCATACTATATTTATCAATTACTATACCTAGTAATTATCTCAAATCACTAAACTTTTTACTAATTCGTTATTAAGATTTGTGTAATTTATTTGAAAGTTTAACATAATGTCGTTTAAAATAAATAATACATTTTTGTATATTTTTTCTCCGTTGATGTTTTTGGGGTCAGTTGTGATAGTCTCTGTATATGTTAATTCAAGTCAAAAACACATACGGTAAAATATTAAAACAATAAAATTGTTGTAGGAAACCGGAGAAAACCCACTTGTCTGAACGGGCGACCACTGTACCCTCTCACGTACGTGACCAGGAATAGAACTCGGGATGCATTGGTGAGAAGCAAAGAGCGTTAACACTATGCTATCCAGGCACCTTAAAACAGTACACACCTTTCCAATGTTCAGATTATATTTTAACCCTTTCCCTCATAGAGGATACCATGAAAAGACCTATGCGAACAGCATAAAACCAGATCAGCCTGCGAGTAATTCGCAGGCTGATCAGGTTTTATGCTGTTCGCTGCTCCTCAGTGGTCTGGTAATGATGATTTTACAATTAAATTTGGTAAGGTTTAAGTTTGGCTTTCTGCAGATCAGGCTTTATGTGGTACCTATTGAGTGCGTCACAATGAGTCTATATGAGGGAAAGGGTGAAAACGCCTTTGTACCGTTCCTTAGCCTATACAGGTCAAGTCACAGTCAGTCGTTTATCACTCTCCATGGCGCTGCGGATTGACGTCATGAATGTCGTTAGCACCGTTAGATCACGGTCCCATCCATGATCGCTATCGAGATATAAAAAATTTCTTAAAACTTCTTCTGTAAACTTCTTATGCCATTTAAAGGCAAATGCCCTGCTAAATGACCCCTTTTCTCTAGCTTGCTTTAGTAGATTAAACATATCTGTCGGTGTCTTTCCTGAATCTTTGCAAAATTTTATTACTGCGTGAATCTCCGTCTGTTCCTTGACGTGCATTATTACATAGCGCAAGTGACGACTGCCAGTAATGAAATTGTTTCTTTTTTTCACAAAATAACGCCAAAATCCGGTCATATTTTCAGATGATGTTAAAAGAACATATAAATTACATTATGGCGATTTTTTAGTGAAATTAGGACACGTCTCCCGATTTAGAAGAGTCATATGAGCAAGTAATCGACAGGGGTGCTGTAGCGTTACTATGGTTATGCAATTACATGTTGTACAAACAAAAACAGTATTTACGTCTACGATTTTACATTTATTGATATAGCAGAGATAGCCATTCATTATGACACCAACATGAATATACTATGCAAATATTCAAAAGAATGAGCGGAAAAGTCTAAATATTTCTGAATCAACCCTTCTAGCTCAAACAAATTTGACTTAATGTAGTCGCAGCCGAGCGAGCGGTTTAACTTGTTAAACCCTCGATAACAAACATTAACCTTCTTAATGTATGGAATTATGTTTTGACGCTACTATCCAAGTCCGCCTCTACACGCATGCGCACAAAGTTTGGTCGTATATACTAGGTTACCCATTAAATCAAGTGGTTTAACGAGTTTAACTGATCGAAAATTTTAAAAATAAAAAATGATTGATGGTGGCAAGCATTGATCATGAAATTTTCTCATCTTGAAATGATACATCTTACTTTAATATATGATAAATTAAAAGATAATACTCAGTATTATACGAAATACTAATACATACACGCAGTAAAATACATAAAATATCCGTATTGGGGATATAAACAGTAATATTACGTATTCAATCATATGAAAGCATCAAATAATACTGATTTTTTGTCAAAGAATTGAATATGATATCCGTAGTTTCATTTGCGTTGTAATTGTACTCATTTGAAGGGATCTACACTGAACTTCTGGTTGTCATTAAATAAAACATCACACTGTTATTAGTATGTTTACAGACAGTCATGGAAATGTATAAAGATAATATAACAATATTATACAGACAGTCATGGAAATGTATAAAATAATATAACACTATTATACAGACAGTCATGGAAATGTATAAAATAATATAACATTCTTAAACAGATAATCATGGAAATGTATAAAATAATATAACACTATTATACAGACATTAATGGAAATGTATAAAAATAATATAACACTATTATAGAGACAGTCATGGAAATGTATAAAATAATATAACACTATTATAGAGACAGTCATGGAAATGTATAAAATAATATAACACTTTTTATACAGACAATCATGGAAATGTATAAAATAATATAACACTATTATACAGACAATCATAGAAATGTATAAAATAATATAGCACTTTTTTACTGACAGTCATGGAAATGTATAAAATAATATAACAATATTATACAGACAATCATGGAAATGTATAAAATAATATAACACTTTTATACAGACAGTCATGGAAATGTATAAAATAATATAACATTCTTTACAGACAGTCATGGAAATATTTAAAATAATATAACACTATTATAGAGACATTCATGGAAATGTATAAAATAATATAACATTCATATACAGACAGTCATGGAAATGTATAAAAATAATATAACACTCTTATACAGACAGTCATGGAAATGTATAAAATAATATAACATTCTTATACAGACAGTAATGGAAATGTATAAAAATAATATAACACTATTATAGAGACAGTCATGGAAATGTATAAAATAATATAACACTATTATATAGACAGTCATGGAAATGTATAAAAAAATAACACTATTATAAGACAGTCATGGCAATGTATAGAATAATATAACACTATTATAGAGACAGTCATGGAAATGTATAAATATATAACACTATTATATAGACAGTCATGGAAATGTATAAAAAAATATAACATTCTTATACAGATAATCATGGAAATGTATAAAATAATAATAACTTTTTTTACAGACAATCATGGAAATGTATAAAATAATATAACATTCTTATACAGACATCATGGAAATGTATAAAATAATATACACTTTTTTTACAGGAAAATCTGGAAATGTGTAAAATAATAATACACTTTTTACAAACAATCATGGAAATGTATAAAAATAATATAACACTATTATATAGACAGTCATGGCAATGTATAAAATAATATAACAATATTATACAGACAATCATCGAAATGTATAAAATAATATAACATCTTATACAGACAGTCATGGAAATGTATAAAATAATATAACACTATTATAAGACAGTCATGGAAATGTATAAAATAATATAACACTTTATACAGACAGTCATGGAATGTATAAAATAATATAAACTATTATACAGACAGTAAGGAAATGTATAAAATAATATAACATTCTTATACAGACAGTCATGGAAATGTATAAAATAATATAACACTTTTATAGAGACAGTCATGGAAATGTATAAAATAATATAACATTCTTATACAGACAATCATAGAAATGTATAAAATAATATAACATTCTTATACAGACAGTCATGGAAATGTATAAAATAATATAACACTCTTATACAGACAGTCATGGAAATGTATAAAATAATATAACACTATCATATAGACAGTCATGGAAATGTATAAAAATAAATATAACACTTTTATACAGACAATCATGGAAATATATAAAAATAATATAACTTATTGGTGTCAAATAAATTTTCATGTGAAAAATATAAGATTTGTTTGACACCCATTACATTAAGTTTCATGCTAAAATTCATATCGCACTTGCTCTTATAGTTTCACCAAAATGTCTAGGTACAAGAAATAGATGCAAGTAGCTACCACGTTATGTTGAAGTTAAACCTCTGCCTTTTCTTTACTAAACAGTGGTAACGCTAAGACGATAAAAGATTTGCTTATAGTCATTGATATACATCAGAAATGCGTCTGATAAGTAATTCCGTTGTCTGAGTGACAGTCTGTAATTAAAATGACTTACACGTATATAGTAAGATATCGATAACAATAGTCTCAGGCTTCCTTCAGAGGAAACAAAACACCTTCTGTTTGAGACAGTTCGTAATATCGCCAATTCAAACTTAAAACAACCTACAAAATGCATGTTATATAAGTGATATATTTGATGTTTAGTTATATGTAAAGTCATATGTATAACAGTATGCAAACTTTTATTGGTTTTGTTGAAAACATAGTTTCACCCAATACTCAGGAATAAATAACAATAATAAAAACAATATCATATATAAACAATGACAAAAACAGAGAAATTACAGACATAATATCTACTATCATTTATCTCCGCTTTCATTACGATAAAAAGTCGGTTAAACTCGTTTATTCGTATATTTTCAATATAGACGAAATATTGTTTCAGTCCAATTAAAAGAGACGAGAGGTTTGAACATATACCTCGACTAATACATGCCTTAATCATTCTCTTGTATAAGCCTGTATAACGCAGTCGTAACGGTGTAGATGAGAAATGAAATATATTGCGAGTTCTATTCTAGAAAAGAGAGTTTAATCATACTTTCTGTTGTTGTCTTGTCTACATTTTTGAATTGATTCCGTTCTTTTTCTTTAATTTTATCTTTCTTTTCCCAATTATTGTAATTAGTATTGATATAGAGCTCAGCTGAAGCAGCAAGTAAATAAGCGCTTTTCCCTTATTTTCTTAATTCCCTTAAGCTAAATACCATAAGTTTATTTTCTTTCAAAAATAATATTATCTTTTCCGTTGAAAATACCGGTTTTGAAATGTCTCACATGTCCCTACAGACATATAACATAATTGTAGCGAATAAACACCCAGCACCACACCACGAAGTGTTAATATTCTTTTATTATGAACCAATTCAAATAGATTAAAAAAACGAATATAGGAAAAGTGTTTTAAATTTCGAACATTTAATCCTTTGTATAACATAACAGAGATCTTATACAACCACGGCCGCTTTTCATTTGTACGAGCCATAGTAATTATATCAGATTTACCCGTTAAGTGGTCCAAGACGTTGCGGAATCATTACAGGGACTTTACCTTAACTGGAATACATGTAACGCTCCTAATTTACGGGATGTTAGAACTAAACTTCAAGTTCCTCTTGGGATCTTTCAACTCAAATATGTGTTGTTGTTTTTTTTCGCGTGGATTCGTAGTTCAAAATACCTTTCAGATTATACTATGATATTTAATTTTCTTCATTTTACGATATATTAGTTAAAGATTTAACAGTTTTAGAAGCAAAACATGTTCTCCAATTTTATAGTATGTAATGGCATTCTCTGAAATTTGAGGGGCTAATACAACCTTAAAGCAGGTTTTGCTCAGTCGAAACATGTTTGCTGTTACAGGAACAATGTCATTTCAAATTATGCATGTAATAAGCATTATTGAAATATCACCGTTTTGGAAGTAATTTTTGAATAGATCATAAGAGCATGTTTGATTAATCTCATAGAAAACATTTCAATTCACATTGGACGCAATAGTAAGGCGACTCATCATAGATGTGAAATTCCATATAAAAGGTTAGTTAGACGCCATTTTGTTGTATATTGACTTACTTTCGGTTGCCTTCATGGTGTCTGTATTTATAGCCAAAATACTTTGGAGACCTACGTAGATAGCAAAAACTAGCTGGTCTCTTCAGTAAGGGCAACGCGGCTATAAGGCTATATTTTGAATATTTTAAACAGATAGTGTAATGACTTTAGCGTACGTTTTGTAGGCATAGAAGCTCGGTGTTGTAAGGTTTGTTTGTTTGATATAGACAAACATTCAGTCGACAGTATTAAACCTAGGTTTGGCTTCTGATTACAAGGGACAAGAGTATAACCTTAATGCAACAATGTCATATAACGCTGTAAGAAGGTGAAATGATACCACAACCAGTCACATTACTCTGTCAGTAGGGCAACCAGTCCTTCAGCTCGCTTACGCGTTGAGCACCAAGCACAAAAGAAGGCGTACCATTACTTTTCGACGTTAGTATATCGCGTCCGTGATTTGGAACTACGAGTTTCCGGTTACGGCGACTAAATCCGATGGAGTCATGACTTTCTGATGTCTTTTCTAAGATCAGTTTAAGACGGAATGGATACTGTTTGTTAGAACTTACGTGATGACACGTTTGCATCAGACTATTCGTGAAGATAGGAGATCAGTATAAGTACATCTGTTATTTATCCATTGTGTTACAATACGAACAGAGTGCTCTCATTAGTTGGCTTGTGTGTCTGCGGCTATGAATTGACATTTTCGGATAGGATTACGCAGGACCTATTACAGACAATTTCCATGATGTATCAGATAAGCTAGTCTATGCAAAGACAAGAATAAAGAAAATAACCAAATATAAGTAAAATTTAAAGACTTTTACTGTTTCTGAGAAACCCTCTTTTTATTGCAATATATCGCAGAACATCAATAAAAGAGGATCGAACAGCATGTAAAATAGACTACAGACATTTTGTTTTTAAATTTTTGTTAAGAAATTTGAAAGTAGGCTCGAAATACAATGCTTAGACTTGTTTTGGTACCAATAACTTAGTATCAATTTTCTTTATTTGGCACGATGCATTGAAAGGCTATGAACAAATGAAAAGGAATTGGCTACGGGCGGCTAAAAACATATGGGGGAATAAATCTTTTGATTTCATATCATTAAAAATGTATTCAGCCGCATCAGTTCTTAACCAATGGCATTTAACCTTTTCTAAAGGGTTTTATTCACTGTAAAGGACATTCAAAATTTGTATCTAGATCTGCCATCTTTTCCTTCATTTAGGTAGGGCAATTATTTTTCGGAGAAGTACCAGAAAATTACAATACTCCTAAGATCGATTTCCGAGTACAGTCCCTGAGCCGAGGTATACTTACGGACAATATATGATCTTAATTCCCTACATTCGCGATTATCCGACCAAATTTCTTTTCGTCAGTTCTCATTAAATCGTAATTTCAGAACATTTTTATACCAAAACATAATTATGATTCACTTTGAACAAATATAATGTTATGGATTTCTTGATAAAGAATTAATTGAAATCAGAAATTTAGTTTTAACTATACTCTTTCAGTATCAAACAAAATCAACAACAGCGGAAATAACCATGCAGGTTTACACGGGCACTTGCGTCTCGTGCAATTTGAATCAACATTGATATGGTTTAATGAGTAGGGTATGCATGACGTGATTCATAAGTATATGATCAGCAAATTTAATACAACCCTAAAATACAGTTTGACTGCGTTATTTACAGCATTATTGATTGTGGATGTAAAAATAAATACTGACTTAACTTTTTCCTTTGTGCATATATTCATGGAATTAGACAATGCCAATTGAAAGCTGTATCTAAATACACAATTCTAGTAGGACTGTTTCAAATATTAGTTTTTTTTCTCTCTAGACTGTCCGCAGATATTAATAAAACTTGAACTAGGTAACCAATTCATGGATTATAACAACTAAATTCTCCTTCTGTTATTTATTTCTGAAGTACAATATATAGTCTAATTCGCAAGGACTTGGCAATTTGAATACGTTCAACTTAAATAACGAGACGTCCATAAAGTTCAGCACTATTCCCTAATTAGACTTTTCATCAAACCGTGATGATATTAGCATACATTTGAATATTCTGACTAAGATATGTTAGAACTGTCTAAAATCATTAACAAAAGTGGTATTTTTCGATTGTTGACTAACCTTAAAGTCACACTATTTCTTTCTCATTCTCGATGACATACATTTGGATCTCTTTCTCTAAATTTGTGGCATTGTTAAATAATCTGATGATGACACTAAAAGCTTCAGACACTCGTGGCATGCAAATAATTAGCTTAAACAAGGTGGCGAAAAGATTACAAATGTTATCATAACCAGCACTGTAATATCGTTCTCTCCTTTCGGTCATTCATTTTTTGTTGTTGCCATGATTTGAACTGAATTAGAGAAAAGAAACACTTATGAAAAATAAAAACAGACAAATCAAAATAATCTTCTTTATATAATTTTATATTAATAAAAAAAAAAATTTCGCATCTTTTGAGATGCACTTGAAATAATACTGGAGAAATTTCTCAAATGCTCGTGAAGAGGATGTTGTTCGTTTGATAAGATCAAATTCTGGTAAATCTATATTATACAAATAAAACAAAAGTAAAATAAATATCATAATTATTTCATTACACGTGAAATAATGTATGCCACAGATTAAATATAAAACGTGTTTATACATCTTAAATATCTATTACAATAATGTATCGAGAAAACACGTTTAACCTGCCAATGGCAGAAGTAATTAGATATTTATTGGTCTGAGATATCTCCGCTCCGAGATAATGTTTTTAATAACTGTATATTTTATAAAGCGATGGCTTTTCTTCAACCACCCCCTTTGGGACGTGTTAGTTCTTTTTATACTATATATGATGTAACAAAAAAGGAGAAAGATCAGACGAGATTATATAATAGGATATTACGTATAGATATTTATTTCGATAAAATGTTAAACAAAGACTGAAAGGCCCAGTATGATGATAATTTAAAATATGAAATGTTTAGTGTATTGTATTATGCAGTGAATACAGTTTTCAGAGTTTAGTTTTACAAAATCCAGAAGTTTATGGGTCCACGTGCCAATTTGAAAAAAATATGATAGCGAAGGACTTGATATATTATTATATGAAATACACTAGAAATATCGAATAAGCAGTTACTCATACTTTTATGAGATATAAATATGAATAATGAATAAATGTTACCTGTATATATCGATTGTCCAAGTATACCATCATGTCATCTTTATATGTCTCATGCCTACAAAAATGTATTTGTTCGATGAAATTAATGAATACAGTATATCTAGAAATAAATGAATTTATGCTAAATGTTCGAATAAACATTTTTCAATGGTACTTATTTTTAACTTAACCGATTTTTGGAGAGTTCATCACAATTTTTCGGAACCCATGAATAAAAGTACTGCCATCCAGCCAATACAGAATGTAAGCTTGAAAAATATATCAATGATAATGTCAGTAACTTTAACTAGTTAGCACATCATTCGCAACTTGAAACGATTCCCTGACCATCCAGTATAAGATATATTTCCAGTGAGCCATACTCTTGTTTGAATACCTGAGAGGAATGATAATGAATATCTGACCTCAGGTAACTTCTCTCTTCAAAAGTTATAAATTTCATTTAGTTTTAACCTTAAAAATTATTCTCTTGAACGTTTCCAAGATAAGGTTGATACATTGTAACGGAATTCATCCTGAATATAATAATATATAAAATGCACATCTCTTAATGTTAACCTTTTTATCTCATCTCTTTTTCATTAATATATTTGTTCTGCCTCTTTATTTTCTACCAGTTTACTCTCTTTGACGAGTTTTAGCTTCTCCCTGAAAGCGTTACAGCTGATGCCCATGTTTAATTTAGTTTGCATTGTGTGTATTTGTTTAACATTTTCTCTAGGTTGTTAACATTTCAATGAACTTAAGTGATGATAAGCGCGCATTATGCAAAAGTTAATTTCCATGCCGCTATAAAAAAGTACGGTAATAAATTAAACGAGCATAAGAAAATTTAATGTAATTACAATATTATCAAGTAGCCGTAAATTTTCTGTACATTTTATCATTTCAAATTGACTAATACACAGCAAAAGCATAAACAAATAAACACTTGAGGAATACCTCATGAAAGATAATTTTTATACGTTAAATAATATTTCTTTTGATATGATAAGTGTCATATTTTCCCCCTAAAATTAATATATATATAATTCCCATTAAGATAGAAACGTGTGCATATATACCACATTTTAACATCTTTAGAAATCGATAACATGTTCTAATTAAAAACAATATTTTGTGACTCTAATTTGCGTCAGCAGACCCGTTTCTGTTAAACGTGCACGATTTTAATATTCAAAAGAAAATAAAAGACACCAGGGACATATTCTGCACATTTCTGATTTGCACAATATATGATTTTATTCTTTGATGCTATTAAATTGCAGTTTATACAGAACTGTTTTAAGAATAATGCTCTTTTACGTCTTTTAATTTTGAACAAAGGAATAAATTTTCGTGGTAAAGAAATTAAAAAATTCCCTAGTGTACAACTAGGATAAATTAAGTATTGTAGTAAATTCAGTCTATAATTTCGAGTTGCGCTTTGGGGAGAATATTTTTGTACATATATGATAAGGACCATTCACAAGGTTTCATAAAAGAAAATTGTTGGTTTCAGTGGAATATCGTTTTAAATTCATCGAGTGGGGAGGAAAATCAGTTTCTTTAATGCTTTTCGATGGATTACCTAGAAAGAGCAGTGGATTATATCCCGACCCTACGTTATAAACTGATCGAAGCGTCAATTGTGCTGGGATTAACTCAAGAAATGACGTCATAAAAAACGTCACGTACGCGAGGTAATCCCACCAATTTTGACGTCTTTTGCGAAAAATACAGCCTTTAAAGAAATAAATGAAAAGAAAAAGTGTTTGTTTTGGTATCGATGTATACTTTCATTCGTGAACATAAACAGATGCATTTTCACTCGTGGCTTCGCCACTCGTGAAAATATCACTTTTTATGTTTTCTCAGTTAAATTATTAATCGATCTTACACCCAAACGAGCAATAATCCTCTACATCTTCACGAGGGACGCAGACACGAGTGAAAATGTTGATTTTCCTCCTCACGAGAGAAATGAAATATAATATTTTACGAAAAAAACATTTGTTTTCTTTTTTTTCCAATACTTTTCTGCGACGCTTTACACATTGTACCTGAGATCATCATATTTAGTACCCAAAGTCACGAAATATTTATTCGGTCAAAAATGCAGTCTAATAAATGAACACAAAGAAAGTGTGCAATCAACGTTTCTTTCTGAGTTTTTCTTGAAGAAATTAATGTCGTGAAAAATAGGATAGCGTCTTTTAGTAGTCCCGTTAGAAAATATTAAAACTTATAAAGAAATAATAAAGAAATAGTAATGTTTTAAAGAAATGGTAATATTTATTATTTGAAACATTGAATATATGATCCCTATAATCTGAGAAAAAGCAATTAGATACTCATTTGTGAAATTCTATTTTAATTAATAGCTATTTTTCTCATTTAAGTGTACCTTGCATCAATAAATATATAAAAGGCTTCTGCTACAAATTATAATTACGTCATATCAACAACACAGACAACATAAGTCCATTAACCTATCAACAGACTGTTAATGAATTGCAAAATTCTTTACTTCTCATAAATTCTACTGACGTAAAAAGAGATATTAATCGAGAGAGGAAATATACTTGCTTACGGTTTTAGGTAGACATGGTGCAGTAATGTCAAGTTCCCTAAGGTGGTTAAAGTATGGCTGCGAAGTTTGAATTAAGTTACGTTGCTAAACTGTGAACACATCGATATGATTAGCATATAACAGAAAAAATCAATCTCTCTGGTAAGCTTCTTTTGTCAGAATCTTTTGTCCCGAATCCCATGTGAATGTTTGTCACGTTTTTCCCTTACATGTTAAAATATAAATATATCCTTGGCTTTTGTCTTTACTATCTTTTCAGAAGAATTGAACTCTAAAATGTCTAGTTTTTGTCTGTGAATAGAATATTGATTTAAACAATCTGAATGGCAAGAGAACATCGTGTATTCTTGTCCCAAATAGCAAATTTATATCCGTATGTTATAACTAAAAGCAACAGAATAACTTTGCTATTATAATGAGGATAATGTTAAGTTGGTAGAGCTTGGATAAATTGATTATGCGCATTTAACAAAATGCCGTATCTGTTAGACGCTGGTGCTGGCATGCTTTTCATTTACCTTTAACTACTGTTTTATGTTTTTATGACTCGACGTACATCAATTAACATATATGTGGAGTAAGATAGAAGAACCTTGTATGAATTTATATTAGACTTTCACCCTTGTGGAGAAACAGATATAAACTTTTAGACAGACAGTTTAGACCATCATGGATTCGTGTTATTTCTTTATCTAACATATCAATATATTGCCGACAGACTGATATACATCTGTGTAAAATTTTATTTCGGCCATCCCATTACTTAGAGTAAAAATATGGCTCCCTGCTGCTATCATTGTTTTGGAATTTACCGTCACTGTGACAGGTTTTCATCAATAATGTGACGTTCAACTTACTATTACAAGTGAAGTAAGATCCAGGAACCTGTTTACATTATTTTAGCCAAAGAGCACCTCTGGATAGTATGATATCATCGTACCACCAAATCTCCTGACTGCTTCCTCGTATAAACAAAATTATACCAGTGAGAGCATAAATGACGATAAGTCGTTTATTTTTTAATGACGCAGTAAGTATATATCTATTAAAACGACGTTCACCTTTGATGTTATTTATTAAGAGTTTATCAGTGTATTTCGACATTTAACTATATATATATACATCAGTATGATTTAGTGTTGAACAAATTGAAAACAATACAAAACTGACCAACGTTTTTAAATGAATGTCACATTATATATTTTATACAGTATTAATATCAAAGGCAATGATAACTAGATTTCATTCGTTGATACGAATGATAGGACTTTCTGCTATATTTGTTAAACACTTAAAAGCTAAAAAAGTAAAAAAGATATGAAATTCCAGCCTTTAACTTGCTTTTGTATGGCCATAACTTAAATAAACTGTGAAAAATATAACTGTTTAACTTGGAGGATATGGCAAAAGTAACTGAAAATCAATTTTTTATATCGATTTATTTAACTTGGATTATTTTTATAATCTATGTTACAAATCAAGTTTATTTAAAATGCTTACAATTCAAATTTCATCCTGTAATAATTGCCGAAGACCGCATAAAAGCTTGTGTAGACAGCGTCAAGTTTGATATCATGTGACGTCATAGGCATAAGAAATTCAATGAAATGATATATTAAGTATTTTGAATATATCAAGTAATTTTTTCATGCTCCTTACAACTTTGCAATATATAAAAATTAACGCGTAGATATATTAACATTCTTTTTGACCTTATGACGTCAAATGACGTTAATCCTCACAGAATATGAATAAGTCTCAAAGACTAATATTCAGTCCAAATATCAACTTTCTAAATCATCTGGAAGCGATTTTATATGTATTTGAAATTTGACGTCAATGGTTCGAAACTTGGATTCGCCATAGAACCATTGCTTTTTCGAATTTGTAAAAAGGGACCCGGGATACACATATAGAGCGTTACATATACATTCTGTGAAATTTTGATGAAAATCGGTCCAAAAATAATGGCTGTACACCGCGTAAAACCTTTTTGTCCTGACGTCAAGTCTTACGTGATATAACGTCACATTAATATGAATTACATTGCATTCTAAAGCACACGGATTGATGTACATACCATTAGATTTCCATGGTCCGGGGAAGTAAACAACATATTTAAATTAACATATATATAAAATTATTTTTGCCTTTTCTTGGAGACTTATATACTATCCAAATATAATATTATATTTCTAACTCATCTGGAAACGATTTTATACGTATTTGAAATTTGACGTCAATGGTTCGAATTTTGCATCCGCCATAAACCTTTGCATTTTCGAATTTAAAAAAAAAAATTTTAAAAAAATTTTCAAGGTGCTCGGACGTAAACAACATATAAAAATTAACACATAAAAATTAGAAATTACCTTTCACCTCATGACGTCATATGACGTCATATGACGTTCATCTTCAGAGAATATAAAGTAACCCTCGAGATTTATATTCTGTCCAAATATCATCTTTCTAGCTCATTTGTAAGCGATTTTATACGCATTTTAAATTTGACGTCAATGGCTCGAATCTTGGATTCGCCATAGAACTATTGCATTTTCGAATTTTGTAAAGCGGACACCGGAAGGCACAACTAGAGCCTAACATACGCATTCTGTGAAATTTTGATGAAAATCGGCCCAGAAATAATGGCTGTAGACCGCGTACAAACATTTTTAGACGACGTCAAGTTTGACGTCAAAGCACGTCATAGTAAAATGAAAATTATTGAAATGCAAACAGTTCTATCTGAAGCATATGCTATTAAATTTTCAAGGTGCTCAGACTTGTACAACATATAAAAATTAACACGTAAATATTAGAAATTACCTTTCACCTCATGACGTCATATGACGTCATATGACGTTCATCTTCAGAGAATGTAAAGTTACCCATGAGACTTATATTCTGTCCAAATATCATCTTTCTAGCTCATTTGTAAGCGATTTTATACGCATTTTAAATTTGACGTCAATGGTTCGAATCTTGGATTCGCCATAGAACCATTGCCATTTCGAATTTTGAAAAACGGACACCGGAAGGCACAACTAGAGCCTAACATACACATTCTGTGAAATTTTGATGAAAATCGGCCCAGAAATAATGGCTGTAGACCGCGTACAAACATTTTTAGACGACGTCAAGTTTGACGTCAAAGCACGTCATAGTAAAATGAAAATTATTGAAATGCAAACAGTTCTATCTGAAGCATATGCTATTAAATTTTCAAGGTGCTCAGACTTGTACAACATATAAAAATTAACACGTAAATATTAGAAATTACCTTTCACCTCATGACGTCATATGACGTCATATGACGTTCATCTTCAGAGAATGTAAAGTTACCCATGAGACTTATATTCTGTCCAAATATCATCTTTCTAGCTCATTTGTAAGCGATTTTATACGCATTTGAAATTTGACGTCAATGGTTCGAATCTTGGATTCGCCATAGAACCATTGCCATTTCGAATTTTGAAAAACGGACACCGGAAGGCACAACTAGAGCCTAACATACACATTCTGTGAAATTTTGATGAAAATCGGCCCAGAAATAATGGCTGTAGACCGCGTACAAACATTTTTAGACGACGTCAAGTTTGACGTCAAAGCACGTCATAGTAAAATGAAAATTATTGAAATGCAAACAGTTCTATCTGAAGCATATGCTATTAAATTTTCAAGGTGCTCAGACTTGTACAACATATAAAAATTAACACGTAAATATTAGAAATTACCTTTCACCTCATGACGTCATATGACGTCATATGACGTTCATCTTCAGAGAATGTAAAGTTACCCATGAGACTTATATTCTGTCCAAATATCATCTTTCTAGCTCATTTGTAAGCGATTTTATACGCATTTTAAATTTGACGTCAATGGTTCGAATCTTGGATTCGCCATAGAACCATTGCCATTTCGAATTTTGAAAAACGGACACCGGAAGGCACAACTAGAGCCTAACATACACATTCTGTGAAATTTTGATGAAAATCGGCACAGAAATAATGGCTGTAGACCGCGTACAAACTTTTTCACCTTACGTCAAATCTGACGTTATATGACGTCATATGAATATGACATTCATTGCATTCGAAAGCTCATGGTTTGAAATATATGCCATAAAATTTTCATTGTTCTGGGCCATTGGCAACACATCGAAATTAACACAAATACAAGAGGAAGAAAAAAAGAATAAGAAGAATAAGAATAACTAGAATCGCTAATGCGATATCATCGGTTTTCGCAAAAGCAATTCCATTCAGTTCACGAGTCACATGTTTCGAAAAACATATTTCTTCGTTCAATGGCTTTTTGAATACTGTTGAATACAGTGATCTTTCAAACATTTTTGTCGCAATGTTTAAGCAGACTTTTTACCAAGAAGAATACTTCTAAGTATTACCTGTCTGTAATGTAGTCGCAAACTTGAAAACTTTTTTTACAGACTTCGGGTACTGCAACATTATATGTGTGTGTTGCTTTATGAGGATGACATACGACAATTGTACTCGATAAACAACAATTGCAAATGACACACAATAAAAGTACCAAAATGAGAACGCCACTTAACATTAAAAAAATTTTAAAAAAAATATTTTAGTTTTTAAATTGATGTCACCAAGGAACAGAATGCAAAAAATTGCATAAAAATCAGACTTTAATCATTTTAGTAATAAAGGGTGATTTCAAGCCAAGCGCCCCCTAGCAGCAAAATGAGAAACAAAATTGAGTAAAATTTTACTATTAGGTACCTAGAAATGCAGCAAATGGTTCAATGAAGCATACAAGTCGCACTAGTCGAACATTCTATTCCTTATATATCACAATTTGAAGCATAAAAACTGATTTACAATTATTCCAAAAAAGGATCAAACTTTGGACTGCCGTAATATGACCAAATCAAGTCCGATCTTCAAAACTTAAACATCACTGGAAAGGGCTATTCAAGAACTAAAACTTTTGTTTATATACTTTCAATAAAATATTTTTTATTTTGGAGCTATTCGGAGCCGAATAAAAACACAATTATCGTAATATGACCTTGACCTTTGAAATTTCATTTTAACTTTTTAATTGTGAGGCCCTTTAAAACATAACAAAACATAACTTGTGAAAATATCATGAAGAATGAACTAAAAATAAAGTCAGGAGCGACAAAAAACATATTTTCGAAATTTTAATTTTTCCTAAAATTTAGTGAAGTTTGACCGTTTCTAGAGGACAAACCATGCATTTATTAAATTCGCTACCCCATATATTTTGTGCGTATATGTCTTGCAAATCATTTGCAGCAAACAGAATTCTTCTATCTGATGTCTAACAAAAACGGATAGGTTTTTCGTACACATACCCTCATCTGCACAGTTTTTTGCGAGGTTCGAACTTTCAACCTTCCGTTGCTAGCTCAAAAAGTTTCAGCCACTCATACCTAGAAACTATCATATTTTATTAGGCTATCAACAAGAAACATAATGCAATAAACCGCATTTGGATCAGGCTTTAACTTTTTGAGTTATAAGTAGAAGAGTGCTTTCAAGCTAAGCGCCCCCTAGCGGCAAAATGAGAAACAAAATTGATTACAATTTTTCCATTAGGTACCTAGCAATGCAGCAAATAGTTCAATCAAGTACGCAAGTCGCACTAGTCGAACATTCTATTTCTTATATATCACAATTTGAAGCATAAAAACTGATTTACAATTATTCCAAAAAAGGATCAAATTTTGGACTGCCGTAATATGACCAAATCAAGTCCGATCTTCAAAAACTAAACATCACTGGAAAGAGCTCTTAAAGAACTAAAACTTTTGTTCATATACTTTCTATAAAATATTTTTAGATTTGGAGCTATTTTATGCCGATAAAAATAATAATAATTGGCATATGACCTTGACCTTTGCATATTATGCTTGATTTTTTTCTATGAATTTATTTGTTTTATAAAAATGCATAAACAGTGAAATAATGATGAAGATTGAACAAAAAATAAAGACAGGAGCAGCAAAAAAGAGGAAACATATGGATATACAATTGTTTGATAAGAGGATCAAACTTTGGACTGTCGTCATTTGATCAAATGAAGTCCGATTTTCAAAAACTAAACACCAATGGAAAGATCTCTTCACAGCCTAAAACTTTTGTTCATATACTTTCTATAAAATATTTTTAGATTTGGAGCTATTTTATGCCGATATAAATAATACTAATTTGTATATGACCTTGACCTTTGCATATTATGGGTAATTTTTTTTCTATGGTTTTATTTTTTTTATAAAACTGCATTAACAGTGAAAAAATGATGAAGATTGAATAAAAAATAAAGTCAGGAGCTGCAAATAACCTTAAAAGTCATGCTTTTAAAATGTTGATTTTTCGAAAATATTGGTTATGTTTGACCGCGTACTGTGGACAAACCATGCATTTCTCAAAATCGCCACACTATATATTTTGTGCGTATATGTCTTGCGAATCATATGCAACAAACAAAATTCTCCTATCTCATTCCTGAAAGACGTGGATAAATTTTTCGCAGACCTACCCTCATTTCACAGTTTTTTCGAGATTCGAACATTCAACCTCCTGTAGCACGAAAGTTATATATACGCAACTTTTTGAAAACTACCATATTTTATTAAGTAACTGACAAGGAACGCAATGCAAAAAACCGCATTTCAATCGGACTTCAAATAACAGAGTTATTAGCCCTTAGTCACTTTTACAAAACGCCCCCTAGCGGCAAAATTAAGACAAAAATGAAAATTTTCTCGACGTTAGGATCAAATTCAGATCCTAGGACAAAACTGGTAAAAAAATCAGAACTGTGACTGTTTCCTATCTTGTTGATATGCCGTTCACAAAAAAGAGACGGAAAAATAATAATAAAAAAACTAGAATCGCAATTAGAATTGCGATATCATCGGTTTTCGCAATTCAATCTCATTCTTTTCAAACATTGCAATTCACGAATTGTATTACAAAAGCAAATGAATTTCTATACGTGTGTTGATACTTAAGAGTACAAAATTGCTGCTTTTATGTAAAAAGGTGCATAATCTGTGATTTATTCAAAGATATAAGCTTTAATCGGACTTCGGTACAAAATTTGTTACAAAGTTTGAATATGATTGCAAAAGAAATGTTTTTCATATACCCACACAAGTCTGCAAAGTCTATGCAAGGTTCGAACATTCAACCTTCTATAGCCAGAAGAAAAATTCAGGTTTTTGGTCCTTAGATTTATCAAATTTATCAGGCTTTCAACAAGAATATCAACTTTCTTAGTTATAACAACAAGAGTGGTCAGAAGACAACATAGCTTGCCGTAACAGCATTTTTTGTCAAAGATTTAAGTTTTTGAAAAGTAGGTCAAACTCCAAGGTGAAGGTGACAAGCCAAAAGTCATAGTTCCAAATGATAGATCTTGAATTGGGCTGTCTACATGTAAAATATATAAGCTCTATTTCTTAGAATATAAAAGATATAAGCCAGGTTAAAGGTTTGTTCACGGACGACAACGACGAAAATGACGCCGGGGATTTGACATTAGCTCTACGGACTTTCTTCTCAGATATCAAGCAAGGTGCCCCATAGCGAAATATGATAAACAAAATTGATTTACATATTGCAATTTAGGTCTTAGAAATGCAGTAAATTAGGATGGCTGATATCTGCAATTTCTTATTTTCGTGTACTAGCCCTTAAAGGTGAAAGGGGAAATAACGCAATCATGTGTCTTTATGTCTTGGCCAAAAAAGGCGAAAGAAAGAAAACGTACCATATTGTTGTTATTTTGACTTTGGACAAAGACACGAAATTACGAAATATGCCACCTGAAATAAACTTTTGAGGTAACATACTGATTTAAGATTTTTTGATAAAGGATCAAATTTTGGACTGTTGTAATTTGATCTAATGAAGTCCGATCTTAAAAAACTAAACACCGATGGAAAGACCTCTTCACAGACTAAAACTTTTGTTCATATACTTTCTATAAAATATTTTTAGATTTGAAGCTATTTTATGCCGATAAGAATAAAACTAATTGGTATATGACCTTGACCTTTGCATATTATGCTTGATTTTTTTTTCTATGATTTTATTTGTTTTATAAAAATGCATAAACAGTGAAATAATGATGAAGATTGAACAAAAAATAAAGTCAGGAGCAGCAAAAAAGAGGAAACATATGGATATACAATTGTTTGATAAGAGGATCAAACTTTGGACTGTGGTCATTTGATCAAATGAAGTCCGATCTTCAAAAACTAAACACCAATGGAAAGAACTCTTCACAGACTAAAACTTTTGTTCATATACTTTCTATAAAATATTTTTAGATTTGAAGCTATTTTATGCCGATAAGAATAAAACTAATTGGTATATGACCTTGACCTTTGCATATTATGCTTGATTTTTTTTTCTATGATTTTATTTGTTTTATAAAAATGCATAAACAGTGAAATAATGATGAAGATTGAACAAAAAATAAAGTCAGGAGCAGCAAATAACCTTAAAAGTCGTGCTTTTAAAATGTTGATTTTTCGAAAATATTGGTTATGTTTGACCGCGTACTGTGGACAAACCATGCATTTCTCAAAATCGCCACACCATATATTTTGTGCGTATATGTCTTGCGAATCATATGCAACAAACAAAATTCTCCTATCTCATCTCTGAAAAAAATGGGGACTTTTTTCGTAGACCTACCTTTATTTCATCGTTTTTTCGAGATTCGAACGTTCAACCTCCTGTAGCACGAAAGTTTTATATACGCAATTTTTTTGTAACTATCATATTTTATTAAGTTTCTGACAAGGAACACAATGCAAAAAACCGCATTTGAATCGGACCTCAAATAACAGAGTTATTAGCCCTTAGTCATTTTTAAAAAACGCCACCTAGCGGCAAAACTAAGACAAAAATGAAAATTTTCTCAACGTGAGGATCAACTTCAGATCATAGGACAAAACTGGTAAAAAAATCAGAAATGTGACTTTTTTCTATCATGGTGATATGCCGTTCACAAAAAAAGGTTAGAAAAATAATAATAAACTAGAACCGCAAGCGGTATCTCGGTTTTCGCTTTTAACCTAATCAACTTGAACACATTATTTCAACTCAGCCACAATTTTCAATATGAAACAGAACGAAAAAGTTTCTGAAGACCTACCCTCATTTGCACAGTTTTTTTTTTTTTTTTGCGAGGTTCGAACATTCAACCTTCCGTAGCTCAAAAGCTTTCAGCCACACGGATCCTCGAATCCTATCATATGTTATTAGCATATCAACAGGGAACAGAATGCAAAAAACCGCATTCGAATCGGACTTCAACTTTTTGAGTTATAAGCAAAAGAATGATCTCAAAAAAAGCGCCCCCTAGCGGCAAAATGAGAAAGAAAATTGATTAAAATTTTACTGTTAGGTACCTAGCAAAGCCGCAAATAGTTAAATCAAGTATACTAGTCGCACAAGACAAACTTTTTATTCTTATGTATCAGAATTTGAAGCATAAAACCTGATTTACAATTATTCCCAAAAAGGATCAAACTTTGGACTGCCGTATAATGACCAAATCAACTCCGATCTTCAAAAACTAAACATCATTGGAAAGAACTCTTTAAGAACTAAAACTTTTGTTCATATACTCTCAATGAAATAATTTTAGTTTTGGAGCTATTTGTGGCCGAATAAAAACACAATAATCGTAATATGACCTTGACCTTTTCATTTATTTTTTAATTTTTTTAATTGTGACCCCTTTCAGACAGAATTAACAAAAAATACAGTCAGAAGCGATAAAAAACATGTTTTTGAAACTTTAAATTTTCCTAAAATTTAGTGAAGTTTGACCGTTTCCAGAGGACAAACCATACATTTCCTAAATTCCCCACCCCATATATTTTGTGCGTATATGTCTTGCAAATCATTTGCAGCAAACAGAATTCTTCTATCTGATCTCTAACAAAAATGGATAGGTTTTTCGTAGACCTACCCTCATTTGCACAGTTTTTTGCGAGGTTCGAACTTTCAACCTTCTGTAGCTCAAATACTTTCAGCGACACGTACCCTCGAAACCTATCATATTTTATTTGGCTATCAACAAGGAACAGAATGCAAAAAACCGCATTTGAATCGGACCTCAAATAAGTGAGTTATTAGCCATTAATAAATTTCATGCAAAACGCCCCCTGGCGGGAAAAGTAAGACATAAATGAAAATTTTCTCAACGTTAGGATCATTTTCAAATACGTGCTAATAACTGATTAAAATTTCATACATGTGACTTTTTTCTATCATGGTGATATGCCGTTCACAAAAAAAGGTTAGAAAAATAATAAAAAACTAGAATCGCTATTGCGATATCATCGGTTTTCGCAAAAGCAATTCCATTCAGTTCACGAGTCACATGTTTCGAAAAACATATTTCTTCGTTCAATGGCTTTTTGAATACTGTTGAATACAGTGATCTTTCAAACATTTTTGTCGCAATGTTTAAGCAGACTTTTTACCAAGAAGAATACTTTTAAGTATTACCTGTCTGTAATGTAGTCGCTAACTTGAAAACTTTTTTTACAGACTTCGGGTACTGCAACATTATATGTGTTTCTTGCTTTATGAGGGTGACATACGACAATCGTACTCGATAAACAACAATTGCAAATGACACACAACAGTATAAAATGACACGCGACAATGCGATATGCCACTTAACATTATAACGAACTAATGTTGCAATGAATTACTATCATTTTCATGAAATATCGCATAAATATTTTAGTGTTGTTTCAAATTGATGTCACCAAGGAACAGAATGCAAAAAATTGCATAAAAATCAGACTTTAATTATTTTAGTAATAAAGGGAGATTTCAAGC
Organism: Solen grandis; assembly: GCA_021229015.1. Lineage (NCBI taxonomy): Eukaryota > Metazoa > Mollusca > Bivalvia > Adapedonta > Solenidae > Solen > Solen grandis. The sequence continues at coordinate 43,844,256 of CM037791.1, read as the reverse complement.
CAAGCGCCCCCTAGCAGCAAAATGAGAAACAAAATTGAGTAAAATTTTAATATTAGGTACCTAAAAATGCAGCAAATGGTTCAATGAAGCATACAAGTTGCACTAGTCGAACATTCTATTCCTTATATATCACAATTTGAAGCATAAAAACTGATTTACAATTGTTCTAAATAGAATCAAACTTTAGACTGCCGTAAAATGACCAAATCAAGTCCGATCTTCAAAATCTAAACATCACTGGAAAGGGCTATTCAAGAACTAAAACTTTTCTTATATACTTTCAATAAAATATTTTTTGTTTTGGAGCTATTTGGAGCCGAATAAAAACACAATTATCGTAATATGACCTTGACCTTTGAAATTTCATTTTAACTTTTTAATTGTGAGGCCCTTTCAAACATAACAATACATAACTTGTGAAAATATCATGAAGAATGAACTAAAAATAAAGTCAGGAGCGACAAAAAACATCTTTTCGAAATTTTAATTTTTCCTAAAATTTAGTGAAGTTTGACCATTTCTAGAGGACAAACCATGCATTTATTAAATTGGCTACCCCATATATTTTGTGCGTATATGTCTTGCAAATCATTTGCAGCAAACAGAATTATTCTATCTGATGTCTAACAAAAACGGATAGGTTTTTCGTACACATACCCTCATCTGCACAGTTTTTTGCGAGGTTCGAACTTTCAACCTTCCGTTGCTAGCTCAAAGGGTTTCAGCCACTCATACCTATAAACTATCATATTTTATTAGGCTATCAACAAGAAACATAATGCAATAAACCGCATTTGGATCAGGCTTTAACTTTTTGAGTTATAAGTAGAAGAGTGCTTTCAAGCTAAGCGCCCCCTAGCGGCAAAATGAGAAACAAAATTGATTAAAATTTTACCATTAGGTACCTAGCAATGCAGCAAATAGTTCAATCAAGTACGCAAGTCGCACTAGTCGAACATTCTATTTCTTATATATCACAATTTGAAGCATAAAAACTGATTTACAATTATTCCAAAAAAGGATCAAACTTTGGACTGCCGTAAAATGACCAAATCAAGTCCGATCTTCAAAAACTAAACATCACTGGAAAGAGCTCTTGAATAACTAAAACTTTTGTTCATATACTCTCAAAGAAATATTTTTAGTTTTTGAGCTATTTGGGGCCGAATAAAAACACAAGATTCGTGACATGACCTTGACCTTTTCAATTATTTTTAAAATTTTTAATTGTGATCCCCTTTCAGACATAACAATACATAACTTGTGAAAATATCATGAAGAATTAACAAAAAATAAAGTCAGAAGCGATAAAAAACATGTTTTTGAAACTTTTACTTTTCCTAAAATTTAGTGAAGTTTGACCATTTGCAGAGGACAAACCATACATTTCTTAAATTCGCCACCCCATATATTTTGTGCGCATATGTCTTGCAAATCATTTGCAGCAAACAGAATTCATCTTTCTGATCTCTAAGAAAAATGGATAGGTTTTTCGTAGACCTACCCTCATTTGCACAGTTTTTTGCGAGGTTCGAACTTTCAACCTTCTGTAGCTCAAATACTTTCAGCGACACGTACCCTCGAAACCTATCATATTTTATTTGGCTATCAACAAGGAACAGAATACAAAAAACCGCATTTGAATCGGACCTCAAATAAGTGAGTTATTAGCCATTAATAAATTTCATGCAAAACGCCCCCTGGCGGGAAAAGTAAGACAAAAATGAAAATTTTCTCAACGTAAGGATTAAGTTCATATAAGTAGAAAAAACTGGTAGAAATTTCATAATTGTGCCTTTTTTCTGTCATGGCGATATGCCGTTCACAAAAACCGGCGGAAAAATAATAAAAAAAAAAATAAAACAGAAGAAGAACAATAGGTTTTCGCCCAGCGATGCGAAAACCTAAAAAAAAAAAAATAAAACAGAAGAAGAACAATAGGTTTTCGCACTGCGTGGTGCGAAAACCTAATAAAACAGAAGAAGAACAATAGGTTTTCGCACTGCGATGCGAAAACCTAATAATTCTACTTGAGGCTGAAAGCCCTAATAAAAGTTTGAAGAAAGCCGTTATAACTAAGGCAATGTGCTTATCGGTCCTGGTGTACACCATTGCATCCTAAAATGCACCTCATTCTCTCAAATACGCATCGCAATTCACCTTTCATCACGGGCACTCTTTCCTGCGTAGGAACGTCCGGATCGTGGGTAACCAACCAAATAACCGCCTTCTTCCCTTACTTCAAATTGCTAGATTTTCGTATACAAGCCCTTATCCGAAAAACATGAATATCTGCCATGTTTGTTGACGGAATCACTTGAATTTTTCAGGACTTTTTGCACATTGTAGTCTACGGCATTCTTGCAAATTTCAACTTCAAACATCAACTTGTCGATTTTATATGATTTTTTAAATAATTTCTGCTTAAATATGTATGAAATCATAATCACGTGACCAAACAAGTATTCCTTGCAGTATACATCACTTCACTTTTCAGTGTGTTAATGCTGAAGAAATCATAATTTTTGGCTCAAAGTTCATGAAACTACAGCGTTTCAATTTCGTTAAAAGTACACTTTTCGCCTTTCTGTCATAACTCCTGGTATTTGACCTTGACCTTTGCATATCTTCGCTGTACAAACTAAAATTTTTTTTTTTTTTTATGCCGATAAAAATAACAATAACTGGTATATGACCTTGACCTTTGCATATCTTCGCTGTTTTTTTTTTCTATGATTTTATTTGTTTTATAAAAATGCATAAACAGTGAAATAATGATGAAGATTGAACAGAAAATAAATTCAGGAGCTGCAAATAACCTTAAAAGTCATGCTTTTAAAATGTTGATTTTTCGAAAATATTGGTTAAGTTTGACCGCGTACTGTGGACAAACCATGAATTTCCCGAATTCGCTACCCCATATATTTTGTGCGTATATGTCTTGCAGATCATATGCAACAAACAAAATTCTCCTATCTCATCTCTGAATAAAATGGGTAGGTTTTTCGTAGACCTACCCTTATATCACAGTTTTTGCGAGATTCGAACATTCAACCTCCTGTAGCACGAAAGTTTTATATACGCAAATTTTTGGAACCTATCATATTTTATTGGGCTATTTACAAGGAACATTATGCAAAAACCGCATTTGAATCGGACCTCAAATAATTGAGATATTGCTTATTAAACATTTTCATATAAAACGCCCCCTGGCGGGAAAATCAAAACAAAAATGAAAATTTTCTCGACGTTAGGATCATCTTCAAGTACGTGGTTATTACTGATAAAAGTTTCATAGATGTGGCTTTTCTCACCTCGGAGCTATGCCGTTCACAAAAAAGGGTTAGAAAAATAAAAAAAAACTAGAATCGCCATCGCGATATCATCGGTTTTCGCAAAAGCGATTCCATTCAGTTCACAAGTAGCATGATTCCAAAAACATTTCTTCGTTCATGGCTTTTTTATAAAACTTTAAAACTTTTTACCCAAAAGAATATTTTTAGTATTACCTTTCAGTTATGTATTAAAAATTCCATTCAGTTCACGAGTCGCATGATTCAAAAACATCTCTTCGTTCAATGGCTTGTTGATACTGTTAACAGCGATCTTTCAAACATTTTTGTCGCAATGTTTAAGCAGACTTTTTAACCAAGAGAGTATTGTTTAGTATTACCTGTCAGTTATGAAATCGCGATATCATCAGTTTTCACGAAAGCAATTCCATTCAGTTCACGAGTCGCATGATTCGAAAAACATATTTCTTCGTTTAATGGCTTGTTGAATACTGTTAACATTGATCTTTCAAACATTTTTGTCGCAATGTATAATTAGACTTTTTACCAAGAAGAATACTTTTGAGTTTTACCTGCCTGTTATATGGTCGTAAATTTGAAAACTTTTTTTACGGACTTCGGGTACTGCAATGTTATATGAGTGTGTTGCTTTATGATGGTAACAAACAACAATTGTATTAGATAAACAACAATTGCAAACGACACACAACAGTATAAAATGACACGCGACAATGCGATATGCCACTTAACATTATAACGAACTAATGTTGAATTGAATTACTATCATTTTCATGAAATATCGCATGAATATTTTAGTGTTGTTTCAAATTGATGTCACCAAGGAACAGAATGCAAAAAATTGCATAAAAATCAGACTTTAATTATTTCAGTAATAAAGGGTGATTTTAAGCCAAGCGCCCCCTAGCAGCAAAATGAGAAACAAAATTGAGTAAAATTTTACTATTAGGTACCTAGAAATGCAGCAAATGGTTCAATGAAGCCTACAAGTCGCACTAGTCGAACATTCTATTCCTTATATATCACAATTTGAAGCATAAAAACTGATTTACAATTGTTCTAAATAGGATAAAACTTTGGACTGCCGTAAAATGACCAAATCAAGTCCGATCTTCAAAAACTAAACATCACTGGAAAGGGCTATTCAGGAACTAAAACTTTTGTTTATATACTTTCAATAAAATATTTTTTGTTTTGGAGCTATTTGGAGCCGAATAAAAACACAATTATCGTAATATGACCTTGACCTTTGAAATTTCATTTTAATTTTTTAATTGTGAGGCCCTTTCAAACATAACAATACATAACTTGTGAAAACATCATGAAGAATGAACTAAAAATAAAGTCAGGAGCGACAATAAACATCTTTTCGAAATTTTAATTTTTCCTAAAATTTAGTGAAGTTTGACCGTTTCTAGAGGACAAACCATGCATTTATTAAATTCGCTACCCCATATATTTTGTCCGTGTATGTCTTGCAAATCATTTGCAGCAAACAGAATTCTTCTATCTGATGTCTAACAAAAACGGATAGGTTTTTCGTACACATACCCTCATCTGCACAGTTTTTTGCGAGGTTCGAACTTTCAACCTTCCGTTGCTAGCTCAAAAAGTTTCAGCCACTCATATCTAGAAACTATCATATTTTATTAGGCTATCAACAAGAAACATAATGCAATAAACCGCATTTGGATCAGGCTTTAACTTTTTGAGTTATAAGTAGAAGAGTGCTTTCAAGCTAAGCGCCCCCTAGCGGCAAAATGAGAAACAAAATTGATTAAAATTTTAATATTAGGTACCTAGCAATGCAGCAAATAGTTCAATCAAGTACGCAAGTCGCACTAGTCGAACATTCTATTTCTTATATATCACAATTTGAAGCATAAAAACTGATTTACAATTATTCCAAAAAAGGATCAAACTTTGGACTGCCGTAATATGACCAAATCTAGTCCGATCTTCAAAACCTAAACATTATACGAAAGAACTATTTAGAACTAAAACTTTTGTTCATATACTCTCAATGAAATATTTTTAGATTTGGAGCACTTTGGGGCCGAATAAAAACACACTTATCGTAATATGACCTTGACCTTTTCAATGTTTTGTTAACTTTTTAATTGTGAGGCCCTTTCAAACTTAACAAACCATAACGTGTAAAAATTTCATGACGAATAAACAAAACATAAAGTCAGGAGCAACAAAAAAAACATGTTTTTGGAATTATAATTTTTCCTAAATTTAAGTGAAGTTTGACCGTTTCTAGTGGACAAACCACGCATTTCTTAAATTCGCCACCCCATATATTTTGTGTGTATACGTCTTTCAAATGGTATGCAGGAGACGGAATTCTTCAATCTGATTTCTAAAAAAAAAAACGGATAGGTTTTTCGTAGACCTACCCTCATTTGCACAGTTTTTTTTATTGTTGTTTTTTTGCGAGGTTCGAACATCCAACCTTCCGTAGCTCAAAAGCTTTCAGCCACACGGACTCTCGATTCCTATCATATGTTATTAGGCTATCAACAGGGAACAGAATGTAAAAACCGCATTCGAACCGAACTTCAACTTTTTGAGTTATAAGCAAAAGAAGGATTTCAAGAAAAGCGCCCCCTAGCGGCAAAATGAGAAAGAAAATAGATTAAAATTTTACCATTAGGTACCTAGCAAAGCAGCAAATAGTTATATCAAGTATACTAGTCGCACAAATCAAACTTTTTATCCTTATGTATCAGAATTTGAAACATAAAACCTGATTTACAATTATACGAACAAAAAGGATCAAACTTTGGACTGCCGTAAAATGACCAAATCAAGTCCGATCTTCAAAATCTAAACATCATTAGAAAGAACTTTTCTAAAACTAAATCTTTTGTTCATATATTGTTTATGAATTGTTTTTTGATTTTGAGCTATTTCAAGCCGAATTGATATACAATTATCCTAATATGACCTTGACCTTTACAATACATTTTTACTTTTTATATTATGTGACACTTAAGAACATAGTTTTACATTAAATGTGAAAATATCATAGAAATTGAACTAAAAATAAAATCAGGAGCTGCAAAAAATCTTAACAGTCATGCTTTGAAAATGTTGATTTTTCGAAAATATTGGTTAAGTTTGACCGCGTACTGTGGACAAACCATGCATTTCCCGAATTCGCCACCCCATATATTTTGTGCGTATATGTCTTGCGAATCATATGCAACAAACAAAATTCTTTTATCTCAATTCCAATAAAAATGGGCACTTTTTTCGTAGACCTACCCTAATTTTCACTGTTTTTTGCGAGGTTCGAACTTTCAACCTTCCGTAGTCAAAAAGTTTTATATACGCAGATTTTTGAAACCTATCATATTTGATTAGGATTTTGACAAGGAACACAATGCAAAAAACCACATCTGAATCGGACCTCAAATAACAGAGTTATTAGCATTTGTTGATTTTTTTCAAAGCGCCCCCTAGCGGCAAAAATAAGACAAAAATGAAATTTTTCTCAACGTTAGGATCAAGATCAGATAAATATAAGGAACTGGTAAAAATTTCATAATTGTGGCTTTTTTCTATCATGGTGATATGCCGTTCACAAAAAAGGGTTAGAAAAATAATAATAACTAGAATCGCAATCAGAATTGCGATATCATCGGTTTTCGCAATTCAATCACATTTTTAAACAATAGAAATTGAAATGTATCATATTTGATTAGGCTTATGACAAGCAACACAACGCAAAGAAACCGTAATTGAATCAGACCTCAAATAACAGAGTTATTAGCCTCTAGTGACTTTTACAAAAAACGCCCCCTAGGGAATAATTAATATCAAAAGGGGAATAAACACAAAAAGTGCACAAGGTACAGTTATGATTCTTGCGCACTGCACTCCTTGTCATTGCAAGGAACATACATATGAAGTTTCAAGTCATTCAAACTTATGTGACAAAGTTATCTAAAAAATAAAGGGGAATAACACAAAAAGTGCACAAGGAAGAGTTATGGTTCATGCGCACACACCGCGTCACTGCAAGGAACATACATATGAAGTTTCAAGTCATTCAAACTTATGGTGACAAAACAAGAAATTCTATCAAAGGGAAATAACTCAAAAAGTGCACAAGGTAGAGTTATGGTTCTTACGCACTGCACTCCGTATCATTGCAAGGAACATACATATGAAGTTTCAAGTCATTCAAACTTATGGTGACAAAGTTATGTTCCGGACAAGAAATTCTATCAAAGGGGAATAACACAAAAAGTGCACAAGGTAGAGTTATGGTTCTTGTGCACTGCACTTGGCGTCATTGCAAGGAACATACATATGAAGTTTCAAGTCATTCAAACTTATGGTGACAAAGTTATGCTCCGGACAAGAAATTCTATCAAAGGGGAATAACACAAAAAGTGCACAAGGTAGAGTTATGGTTCTTGTGCACTGCACTTGGCGTCATTGCAAGGAACATACATATGAAGTTTCAAGTCATTCAAACTTATTGTGACAAAGTTATGCTCTGGACAAGAAATTCTATCAAAGGGGAATAACTCAAAAAGTGCACAAGGTAGAGTTATGGTTCTTGCGCACTGCACTCCGTGTCATTGAAAGGAACATACAAAGTAACCCCTATACTATAGTCAGGCTACACAAAAATGATATTAAGCATTATCTCCAATAGCAGCAAAACGATAAACAAATTTATTTACATATTACATTTTAGTTTTTAGAAATGCAGTAAATTAGGATTTCTGCAGTTTAGTGTGTTCTTGTCTTCACTCTGAAAGGCGAAAGGTGAAATTACAAAACATGCCATATTGTTGTTGTGAAGAAATTAAATATGCCAGGCGAATGAAAAAAAGTATCGTCTTTGAATGTTTCTTGTTAGCAGTACGAAACCTTTTATGTCAGAACCATTTATCTGTCTTATATTGTATCTTGACCCTAATAGGCGAAAGAATGAAAAGATGCCATATTGTCATTATTTCGCCTTTTGCT
>CM037791.1:43785853-43835853 GCA_021229015.1 Solen grandis | reverse complement strand
AATTAATTTTACTTCAAAAATTTCATTTTAATAGCATAAATACGTTACCTGTTATTACTTCAGGTATGACTTCGTCGCTAAGGCGGGAGGTTGCTAACAAAGAACCTTGATTGCAGCGACACCCGAAGTAGGAAACGACCAAAGCCGCCGAGGCGTCAGACATGATGATTAAACTATTGTCTGAGCCACTACAAGTGGACCCAAATCCACAAGGTTTTGTGATTGGTTAGCCAGTGAGCGGAGATAAAAGGAAGAAAACGTAGTAGAAGACTTCCAAGAGGCCGCTTTGAGAATATCATCCATGGGAGATTTATTCAAGAAAGCCCAAGAAGCAGACAAAGCACGAAGCTCATGTGGTCTAATTCTTAAAAAGGATAGATCCCTGTCTGAAAGATCCGAATAGGCAAACTTGATAGTTGAGGCTACCCAACGAGATATTGATGCTGCCGAAACTTCGCCCCCCCTTTTATTGGGAGGAAAAGTCGAAGACGACGACCCCGTAAAGATTTAACCTTCTGGAGGTAAAACTTCAAGGCTCTAACTGGGCAAAGAAGCCGATCAGGATCTTCCCTGGCGCAAGACCTAGCAAGGCTCGGAATAACTACCGGAGGGGGACAGACCGAAGGGAGCTGGGTTTTCGCAAGGAAACCAGGTTGAAAGCTCAAAGATACAGAGCCATCAGATTTGTTAAAGCGTAAATAGCCTTCCTCAGTAGAAAAGGCATGAATTTCGCAACGACGTTTAGAAGACGCCATTGCTATGAGAAAGACCGTCTTCCATGTTACGTGCAGTAGAGAAGCCTCAGAAAGAGGTTCAAAAGGTGCCTTAGTAAGAGCCAGTAAAACACAAGAAAGATCCCACTTTGGAGTTAACGAACGAGAAACTGGCCTAGACAGTTCAAACGAACGAATAATTTCCGAAAGATAAGGATCCGAACCAAGGGAAGAGGATCTGTGAAACTTAAGAGTGTTCGATAACATAGACCTATAACCCTTGATAGAACTGACCGCAAGTTTTTTCTCGTTAAAAAGAAAAACTAGAAAGTTAGCGATTTCTCTGACAGGAGCTTTGACCGGATTAATCTGCCGTGCGATACACCAATCACGGAAGACCTTCCACTTTGCCTGGTAGACAGATCGAGTAGATTGTCTCCTGGCTTTAGAGATAATAGAGGCAACTGTTGCCGAAAATTTCTTCTGTCTAACTCGCTGTTGGATAACATCCAAGCGTGAAGACGAAGAGCGCAAGGATTGTCGTGAAGGACCCTGTTCCGACCTTGTGACAGAAGGTCCGGAACCTGGGGAAGTTCTACAGGATCGTCTATCAGAAGATCCAGAAGATCCACGAACCAAGATCTCGTTGGCCAAAGTGGAGCTACAAGGAGGATCCGGCACTGAGATCGCAGGATTTTCCTTAGAACTAAGGGAATCAGAGAAAACGGTGGAAACGCATAAGCAAATAGATGATCCCAGTTTACAGACAGAGCATCTATCGCCCAAGCCCGGTGATCCGATACCGGTGACACAAACAGCGGAAGCTGGTTGTTCAGCCTGGTAGCAAATAGATCGACAGACGGAGACCCGAAAATCGCAAACAGAGTTGTCGCGATCCGAGGAAGTAACTTCCATTCCGAGGGGAGAAGAGAATGTCTGCGGGACAGTTGGTCCGCTAGAACATTTAGACGACCCGGAAGATGTCTGACTTGAATGAGTACCGAAGACACCTGACACCAATGAAGAAGGTGCCATGCTTCCATGCACAGAGAAGGCGAGTGCGTCCCCCCTTGTCTGCGGATGTAAGAGACAACAGTCGTGTTGTCTGTAGATACTAGAACAGATTTGCCTCGAATGAGAGGAGAAAACTGTCGTAAGGCTAGTAGAACCGCTTTGAGTTCGAGGTTGTTGATATGAAGAGAACTGTCCTGAGGGGACCAAAGACCCGAGGTCGTGAGACCCAGAGGTTCCAGATGAGCACCCCAGCCTGACAGACTGGCATCCGAGAAGAGGAACAGTTCCGGTTGAGGAGGAGAAAGAGGAACACCCTCTCGGAGAAACGAGGGGAATTCCACCAACTGAGATGATGAACCAATTCCGGAGAAACCGGAAGAATGGTCTGTAAATGGTCTCGACTGGGACGCCAGATCGAGAGTAGGATAAATTGAAGAGGTCGCATGTGAAGGCGGCCCAGCGGAACAAGATCCGCTGCTGCATTGAGTACTCCGAGAAGCGATAGGAATTCGCGGGCTGAGATCGATTGCCGACGCGAAAACCCCAAACCAGAGTTAGAAGAGACATAATTCTGGGTTCCGGAATTCTGATCCTGTTTAGGTCGGTCAGAAACTGCATCCCGACAAACGTGAAGTTCTGGGATGGGATCAACTCCGATTTCTCGGAGTTGAGGATGAAGCCTAGCCGGAGAGCTAGGTCTGTCACCCATCGAAGTTCGTCGAGAAGAGCGACTGGGTCCATGTGAAGAAGAAGCCAGTCGTCGAAATACGCCAGGAGGCGTGAGCCGCGAAAATGAACCCTGGCGACCAGAACCGAAACTATTTTGGTGAAGATTCTGGGGGCCGAAGACAGGCCGAACGGAAGGGCCTTGAACTGGTAGACAGTTTGGCCATCCGTAAAACGAAGGTATTTCCTGGAATGAGGATGGATAGATACATGGAAGTAGGCATCCGATAAATCCAGGGAAACAGCCCAGTGACCGGGGAGGACGGCTGCCCTGATCGACGAAGTTTTTTCCATTTTGAAGTGTTCCTTCGGAATGAAGGAGTTTAGATGAGACAGGTCTATGACCGGTCGAAACCCGCCGTCCTTCTTGGGAACCAGAAAGAGACGGCTGTAAAACCCCGGAGAGGTTGGAATCGAGACCCTTTCTACCGCTCCTTTTTTCAGAAGATCTGAAATGGCGAGTCCCAGACGAGGATGATTGGAGGAGAGATGAATGGGAGAGCGTGATAGTGGAGGGGGACGACTGAACGGAACCCGATACCCGTGTCTCACGATAGACAGGACCCATTGGTCGTCGGTGATTGTCTCCCAATGATGAATGAAATGAGTGAGTCTGCCGCCTACTGGAAGGGGCAGAAACACTCTTCCTCCTAATCGAACGTCTGGAAGAGGAAGCGGAAGAAAGGACGTACCCCTAGGGCTTACTCCTACCCCTTTGACTGGTAGAGGTAAAAGAAGGGGTGGGGGGCGATGAAGGAGGAAATCGTGGTCGCTGCGGACCAGATTGGCGAGCGCCCCTGGAAGAGGGATTGCCTCTGAAAGGAGATTGAGGCTTGCCCTTTTCCGAGTCCTTCGGGGATTTACCGGTAGAAGCCGAAGGTTTCTTCGGTATCCGGAATTTAGGGGGAGCCGAAGTAGGAGTGCGGGGCTGGAAGGCCACCGCGCCGTGCATTTGCTCCTCCCTGGAGGCATCCGCTACTTCCTTGATTCGGCCCCCAAAGAGGGACGAAGAAGAAAGAGGGGCCGACCTAAGCTTTTCTCGAGAAGAAGAGAGAAGTAGCTTGTTGGGGCCATCCAGGATGGCATCCCGCCTGCAGCGAGTCATCTCGGAAGAGAGAGAGAGAGATAGCAAAATCGAATGTTTTGCCGTCGCTGCTAAGGCCTCTAAAAGAAGCCTGACGGAAGCAGATAAGGCATCCTTTTGTTGTAGCTTGACCGAAAGAGCGGCCACGAAGGAGTCAGTATGCGACGAGATGCCAGAAAGAAAGCGGGAGCGTTGCTCCCAGCGATCCAGGACCTTCTGCTGAAGCGGTAAAGAGGAGGGGACCTTGAGCCGGAGCCGACTCGCATCTAGGTCCAGTTTCGGAGGGTGGATAGAAAAATCACCCTCCGGAAACTTGTAGGTCTTGGGGTTAAAACCCAAAGGCCGAAGGTCTGTAGTTGGAATAAACCAGCCCGGTCTTGGCTTAGAGGAGGATGAAGATTCGAAATCCTCCAGAGCCGAACGGACGACCGGAGAGAAAGGGAGCAACTCCGGTTCGACTGATTTGGATTCCTTAGGCTTACCGACGAGGTCAAGGTAACCTTCGCACCTCTTCCGGGAGGGAGGAGGGGCCGGTTTGCATACTGATGCAGGTAAGGTAGCAAAGACCTCCTGAACAGCCCTGTCCATGGAAAACCGACTGTCGTCTGACTCCTCGTCCTCGTCAGAGAGAGGATTGTCAGTACGAGGTTCGGAATGAGCGCTGGATCGGCGCGAGGTGGACGAAAGAGGCACGTCCTCAGCAAATAAGGAGTCCTCCTCCGGAGCATGAAGGGAGATTTCATCCTCCAATTGTCCGCTCAGAGCAGTCCCACTAGTAGGGGATTGCGAGTAGAGGGAGGAGACCCAGCCTCAGGGCGAGATGGGGGAGCATCCTGAGGGGGAAAGCCCATAAAGGGAAATGGAGGGAAAAAGGGCCACATAGGGGGCTGTGCGGAAGAAGCGCCCTGTGGACCCGAGGAGGGAGGAGACTGAAGGAACAGTCTGTGATCAAGGGTCTCTGGTGGAAGAGAAACCCGATCCCTCCTAGAAGAAGAAGGCTCACCCGGCATGACGGGGGGGGGAGGCAGAACTGAAATGCCTGGCGTATTCCCCCATCATGTGGGACCACCATGTGGAAGGGTCAAAGGTCTGAGGTTGCGCTGAAACATCCGCACCTTGAACCCTCGAAGACGTGGTGGAGCGTAAAGGGGACCGGTCCCGAGTAGCAGAGCTAGGGGACCGGTGACCGGAAAAACCCGGGGAACGATTGTGGGACCGTTTCTTGGGCACCCTTGAACATGGAGGAGGAGGTGGCCGAAGCGGAGAAACCGCAGGGCTACCTGAGGAAAAACTCGAGTCCGAATTCTCAGACAAAATCGGCGAAGACCAGTGACCCACACGTCTAGCGTGATGAGCCGACCTGGCCGTTGATCGGTGGCGATCTCTTGCCGATGACCGGTGATGACCGGTCTTGGGTCTCTGAGACCGGTGATGACCGGTGACCGGTGATTGATGACCGGTGCCTGGTGATTGATGACCGGTGACCGGTGCCTGTTGACCGGTGACGGCCGGTGCCGGTGGTGACCGGTGCCGGCCCCGCCGGGGGGTTGACCGGTGGCTAGACCTGACCGGTGACCGGTCGTGAGCTTTGCTATGACTACGATCACGTACTTGACCGGTCATGCCCGGTGACCGGTGACCGGTCAGAGTAGTCTCCTTGACTGCTCCCCTGGGGCTGACACAAGGAGAGCCGGGCAGGGAGCCAGGAGATGAAGGCGGCCTCTCCGGAGAGGGGCGGGAAGCCTTCTTCCTGGGAGGGGGAGAGGGACTCCGACCCCCAGCAGCGCTGAACCCAGAGAAGGAGGAGGAAGATGAGGCCTTCCTTTTCCGGGAAGAGTAAGACCGACGGGAGGAGGCTTTCTTCCATATCTCGTCTGTCCACGAAGCACAAACGGTGCAGGTGTCGACCCTAGAGCACCCTGAACATGATAGGCAGGACTGATGGGAATCCCAGGACGCCTTGACATGTCCGCAGGAGCCCCGAGACTGCGACATAGTAAAAAGCAATACAAAAGAACAATGTATGCAAAATAAAAAACGGGAAGACCGAAGAAAACCCGTACAAAGAAAATCTCGAAACGAGACAACAGTATATACAAAATCAAAATAATAAAACCAGTGTCACGGGAGCCGAAGCACGGAAACCCGTGACACAAGGTAAAAGGTCCCGATACGGGACGGAGATTGGGAATTCTACACGTATATAGAATAAAACCAATAAGAACAATATAAACAACACAGCCGAGGCTATGAAAAGATAAGAAAGGAGAGCTGTAGCGCACAGAAGCTATCAAGAAAGGGACACGCAAGGTTACCCACTGAAACTCGATGGCTTCCAAAACACAATTGGAGAACGGGGGTTACACTTCCGGTAACTAGGGGGTTTAGGGAATGGTTTATTTTGCGGACTCTGTTTTGGAAGCTGTGCACAAATAGACACATACCTGAAGTAATAACAGGTAACGTATTTATGCTATTAAAATTACATCATACCAAATGCAATATTTATTTTTTAACTTTAAGTCAATTATTAACAAAGTGGTAGTTTAAATTATATAATAGAAGTAATAATTTGAAAAAAATTTCGTAGATCAAAAGGCTAGGCCTTGTGGTTTCGGAGAAGATTTTTAAAATTTTCATTTTCAAAATCTATTTTTAGCTCCTGTGACCTAGATTTTTAACCAATCAAAATAATTTTAATAACTTTGGTAAAGGGCCCCATAATGAACATTCCTGTGAAGTTTTATCAAAATCCGGTGAGTAGTTTAGAAGGAGATGATGTTTAAAGAAATGTTGTCGACGGACGCACGCACGCATGGACGATGGACAAAAGGCGATCACAAAAGCTCACCGTGAGCACGTTGTGCTCAGGTGAGCTAAAATAATTTAAAAAAAATGAAAGATTTCATTTACATAAATAAACTTGCCCGCCGGGCTATCTTCTTTGAAAAATCACTTGCAGTGATTTTAACCCGGCATGGGCAAGTGGGCGTCCACTTAAGAAAACCCCTGTAGATTGGAGGCTTTTCCATCCTAATTCTTGTAGCGTATCACTTACACTTGAACGACTACTGGCATGAATGCACAGAAATAAATTCTTGTATCAAAAGATTGCACGATTTCAATATGAAGATCTGTAAAACCAAGCAATTCATCCAGAGAAAAACATTCAACTGAAACATGGGTCAGATTATTTTTCATAAGATTCTGACTGGAACCTTGCTACATTTAATCACTGACCTCCGAATTTCTGATACTTTATTTTCAACACACCAATCATAGATCAAATCTATCACCTAATCTCTACTGAGATCCGTTTATTTTTTACGTATTGCGGAGGCCAATACGCAAAAAAATAACTGGTGCGGACCTCAATAGAGGATAATCTATCGCCCTGATTTCAACTTATTCAATTTCAATGCTATACTCCTCAACACCTCAACTGGGCATTTACTGACAGGTATGTACACTGTGCATTATTTTGCCTTCTAATTTAGGACTTGGGCATTGTAAGCGACTGGACAGATAACTTAAAGTAGTCCAGGCTTGGAGCAGTCACAACTGTTGTAGGTAATGTATTCAAAATTGGTATAGTTCTTAAAAAGAAAGAGTGTTGGGTATGTGTTAATTTTGCAAAGTGGTTGGAGGAATTTTAAATCATTACTATTCTTGTGGAATGGACTTCGGCTGAAGTTGGAATAATAGAAAGCATGTTCACAGTGGATAAACGAAATCAGTGTACCATGTCTTGCCAGCCTATACAATTCTATGTATACCCTGTATTGCGATTACAAGCACTTACTACTTCCGATCACTGTCCTTTTCTTGGGAGCCTATATGTTTTACTTGTATGTACCTTTCTTGCGAAACATGAAGTTGACTCGTTTATCCATTGTGATGTTGTCTTTTTCACTGGATTTGGAACGTTGATGCTAATCGTAATAACTGCTGAACTACCAAGATAGCTATTTTGCTAAAATGACGGCATAAGGAACGGTTGTCAGACGTTTCACCCCCAAGTCGTTTCCTCCCCAGTCATTTCCTCCCAAGATGTTTCACCCCCAAATTGGGGGTGAAACGTCCTGTATTTGAGAATATAACAGGTTGTTTCCTCCCCTCTGATATTTAATTTAAGCATTTGATTTAATTACTTTATATTATCCTAAATTATTTAAAGAATATTCAATATTTTTATAGAATGTTATTCAAATTATGGTAAGTTGTCTGTACTGAATTTACTATTTTGTTTATAAATTAAAAAATTGATTAATTAATGTTTTAATTTCATTAATGTTTTGATTTAATTGTTTTTGTGTACATTTGAAGGCACCCACTTTGATGTTATTTATAAGATGGGTTTAATGATCTGAATAATAAAGGTGTGAGGAGTAAAAAAGGTGATAGTGTTAAAGGTGATAAACAATGCAATTAAGACCTTGAAAGGTTAATGTGATTATGTGTATATGTATTAGAGGAGAAAAAACACCATGAGAAAAAACACCAATTCAGTAACTTTTAAATGCATTGTTTATTAACATGTGTTTTAAAACATATTTTCCCACATTATTTTTTTATTTTATTTTTATTTGAAGTCCTTTAGGTAGAAATTATTGTATAGTAATTGATCCTTATGTTATTAATGATAATTATCTTCTTAGTTTGATTTATTTAGTCATTTAATGACATTGTTAACATACAAAAGTTGTGAAATAGTAAATTCAAAAAATACAATTATTATAAAAATTAAAAAAAGGATTGCATTCCATTACATAATTATTGACATGCATCTAAACTTCTGCGACTGTGTCATTAAGCATGTCGGATGAATGACTCCACTATACACAGTAGCAGTTAAGTGACACGTGTCATTAAGTGTGGCCAACAAACACATCAGATTAGCAATTATTTAATGAATAGGACCATATTCTTATCACCTTTAAATACACACTTAACTCTTTTATCTGTTTTTCAGCATTAAACATATTACCATGTTTATAGCCAGTACACATTTACATTTTTTTACATTACAACATATTCATTATTTGGCAAAAAATTCTACAACACACCTTTTTAGCCAATACATTATACTTTTTGCAAAAGTTGAGATAGTCAATATTATTAAAAAATTATTATTTTAATTATTACTAGTAAAAAAATGGGATTAATTGTGTCTGCCTTTTTTTTCTTTTTTTTTGATAGGTCGTGCAAAGATTGTTATTCTAAATTTTGTTAAGGCTATTCTATATTTATTAATATTTATTTTCTGTAAGTATTTTTCCAAACAAAAATCATGCTTAAACAAATTATATGTTTCAATCTATTTGAGTTATTTACGTAAGAAAACCAGTTTTGTTTATAAAAATTTAAAATTATATTTTTAATATTTCCTAAATTTATGGCACATTCATTTTGGTATAACCACAAATGTTGTAGACCAAGTTCATTCATTGATATTTTCATTTTTACCATTATACATCATTCATCAGCATTTGGTAGATATTCACTATTAATTCATAGTGAGGTTAAAATGTTAAACGATGAGGCAAAGGTCTTACGAAAGTAGGGTTCAGGTAAATCATCATTTTGTACATAACTTTGATATACGAATTAGTAAGCTGTCAGGAAAAAGACTTAAATCTCTAGACAAGTGCAAAAATACGATAAAAATATAAATATTATTAACATAAATATTTATAAGGAAATCTAAATTTTACTATTTAACCTCTATTTACTACTGTAGTGTGTGCATCATGTAAGAAATGGTGAGTACCATAGATGTTTTGCACATGTTCTATAAGTTATACCAAGACATATTTTTTTGGTTCATTTATATTTCAAAAAAAACCGGTTAATCCAACTATGTAAGAAATGAAAATGAGTTTTCCTCGTCTATTCAGTTGTTATATTAATCCTGTAAATATTTAACATATTTGTGTTATTTTACTTTTTATTATATTTTTATAAACATATTTCAAGTAAATTCTTGTTATTTTTTATATCATATATTTTCATTTAACACACACACACATGCCCTTCAATATATTTTATTCATTCATGACTTAAAAAATCTTAAGTATGCTTAGAAATGATCATACCTAAATAAATTTTATCAGTATATATGTCCATGATTATATGCGATGAAAGATCATTTTAATTTTTATCTCTTAAATGTTTATTCTTAAAACTAAGCATATAACATTGAATGTATAATGATTATCTTCTTTTATGAAAAAAAAATACAATAATATACATATTAACAAGTGTGAAACGTCTCGATCTTTGAAAATTGGGGGTGAAACAACTTGGGAGGAAACAGCTTAGGGGGTGAAACGTCTAGGGGAGGAAATGGTTTGGGGGTGAAACGTCTGGAATTCATAAGGAACAAGGCAATCATACAGATACACAAATAGTATATTCGTGAAAGTTTTCAACTTTTATGACAGCAAAGACGCCAATTCCAAATTAGGTAATGCTAATGCGAATATTTTAGCACGTAAAGGTTAAACTTGTTAAATAAACTATCCCTTGAGAAACTCGTATATACATACTTTTTTCAGAACGACGCTGAATTAAAAGAATTTAACCTTGTTTTCCGTGAAATCGTGAAGTCCTAACTGGACTAAGATCTGCCCTTGGTTACGGTAAACACAAGTCAGCAAGCAATAAGTAGCAAGCAATAGTAGCGGAAAATTACCTCCCCTATAAAAATGCGGTGGAAGCCGTATGCGGAC
Organism: Solen grandis; assembly: GCA_021229015.1. NCBI lineage: Eukaryota > Metazoa > Mollusca > Bivalvia > Adapedonta > Solenidae > Solen > Solen grandis. The sequence goes on along the minus strand of CM037791.1, from coordinate 43,825,585 downwards.
AGACAATGAAAACACGGACCATATTTAGTTTAAACATATTTTATTTGTAAATGACATGTTACAAAATAAGTGATATTGCAAGTTACAAAGATACACAAAAAGGATTTGAACTGAAAGCTAAAAGCTTATTGTAGTTCTTATCCTGGAAAATAAATTTAACAGAAATATTGGAGATATTACAAATAATTGAACAGGTACATTAATAGGGTGGTATCAAGAATAATAAGTAAAAGTGAATTTTAAAAAAAAAAAAAATAAAGTATTTTATTTTACTAGTATCTGTTTCGGTGATTTTCGAAAAAGGACAAAAATAATAATTTGAATTAAATTTAAATTATTTAGGTTACATAAACAAGATTTTTTATAATTATTGTATGTGTATATGGCAGTAAAAGCAAAAATTAGCCGTTCGTAGCCTTATAGATGACTATAGATGGAAACCGAATCAATGTGACCCAATAAGACCAGGTATAGGCATGTAGCAGGATGCAATAGCTTCAAAATAAGACCAAGTATGGGTCTCTATCATATCCAGGTCAGAAGTTATATCAAATTGTTATACGAGTATATAGTCCTAAATGCAAAAATTAGCCGTTCGTACCCATATAGATGACTATAGATGGAAACCGAATCAATGTGACCCCATAAGACCAGGTATAGGCATGTATCAGGTTGCAATAGCTACAAAATAAGACCAAGTATGGGTCTCTATCATATCCAGGTCATAAGTTATATCAAATTGTTATACGAGTATATAGTCCTAAATGCAAAAATTAGCCGTTCGTACCCATATAGATGACTATAGATGGAAACCGAATCAATGTGACCCCATAAGACCAGGTATAGGCATGTAGCAGGATGTAATAGCTACAAAATAAGACCAAGTATGGGTCTCTATCATATCCAGGTCAGAAGTTATATCAAATTGTTAGACGAGTATATAGACCTAATACAAAAATTAGCCGTTCGTACCCATATAGATGACTATAGATGGAAACCGAATCAATGTGACCCCATAAGACCAGGTATAGGCATGTATCAGGTTGCAATAGCTACAAAATAAGACCAAGTATGGGTCTCTATCATATCCAGGTCAGAAGTTATATCAAATTGTTATACGAGTATATAGTCCTAAATGCAAAAATTAGCCGTTCGTACCCATATAGATGACTAAAGATGGAAACCGAATCAACGTGACCCCATAAGACCAGGTATAGGCATGTAGCAGGATGCAATAGCTACAAAATAAGACCAAGTATGGGTCTCTATCATATCCAGGTCAGAAGTTATATCAAATTGTTATACGAGTATATAGTCCTAAATGCAAAAATTAGCCGTTCGTACCCATATAGATGACTATAGATGGAAACCCAATCAATGTGACCCCATAATTGAATGTGAATTGTCTCTTTTTGTAAATATTTCTTGCTGACCATCCTAAATTTGTAGGGGGCCTCCATGGCCGAGAGGGTAAAGTCGCTGACTTTAACACTCACTCAGCCCCTCACTGTGTGGGTTCAAATCCCGGCAGGGTCATTCAGATTTTCATGTGAGGAAGTCTTCCAGCTGGCTTGAAGTAGGTCGGTGGTTCTACCTCCGTGCATTCAGGGTCTTCCTCCACCTGTTATTAGCTGGACGTCGCTATATGACTGAAATACTTTCGAAGTGACGGTAAACTCAAATAGTCAAGTCCTAAATTTGTAAATTGATGATTAAATTTCAGTTAAGTTTAACATATGTTTGCCAGCAGAGATAGTCATCATATTGTGTACCATTAAATGTAATACAAATTACAGTTTTCATTAGGACACAAGAAATACACAACACAATAAAAAATTAAAACAACAAGCACATACACATCTACACCCCTAAACATATGAAAGATGTCTAAAATCAATTGCATGCCTGGATACTGAGATATAAGCATGAGAGTATCTTGCATGCAAAACTTTAACCAAAATATCTAAGTTAAAAAGGGGCCATAATTTGTAATATATTCCATCAAGAGTTATCTACCTTGGTTGTCTGATGCCCCTTAACATATTCATAAACTTTCAAGTCAATACCATGAATGGTTATTGAGATACAAACTAGATAGTAGCTACTACTTATATACTACACATACAAAAAGTCATACAACCATCATTGCATGAATAGTTTGTTTTATAATATAAATTTCTACATACTTCACTTTACAAAATGTTCTCCATTCTTTGTTGATGAATGGTGTCAATATAACAGTTAAAGTACCATAAAGAAACAACACATGTTACAATCCTGCTCCACTTTTATGTGATATCACATCATATGTCAAGCAAATAATGGTTTTAAAAACACTTAGTTTCCACTTTTTGCACACTTGGAACACAAAAGTTTCAACAGAAATCAGTTCAATTTATATATTTTGAAATCCTCTTCAAATGAAACATTGTTAGAGTTCAGTTTCAAATTCATGTTACATTGATGAGGGAAAAAGGTTCATATAACTTCACATATCACAACATTTCCTGGATAAGAACAGTACTTTCTTTCTGAAAAAAGTCATGAAAAACTTTCCACAAAGGAGTTTGAATCCGTTTTTTTTTTTTTTATCCTCAATTTGGTATCGACCACTGCTTTTAAATTTCAAAAGATGTCTTGTAGATGTATACCTAAAATGTATAATACAAATTAAATGCATGCATTTGTAATATAAGTAACAATTTCAGAGGAATATGAAAAGCACATGTCAAATTGATCGTATATACATAACTGAATAAGTGTAATTATATAGAAACTTTCCCTGCTTCCCTGTGACCATTTTATTCAAATGATTAGTCTTGGTACATGTACAGGGTGACCAAAATGTGTTTCTTAGAGACTCAAAATATATCCAAATAAGGATATGCTATGGCCACAGGGATGGGGTAATTTGTTAATGCACATATTTTTGACTTCATATGTGTTCACATAGATATATCATTGTTAATTTTCAAGATTATTTTCTTAAGTATCAAGTTGATATAAGGACCTATTGTAAACACCCGACGTCGCTTTGTGTCAGGATGGCGTTCAGGTGTTTAGACAATTTGGATATAAAGTCTAAGTACTGCTTATAGACCTTAAGTCTAGACTTCGTTCATGTTGGAAAATCTCTATTATGAATGTAAGAAAAATGTGGATGTCTATATATATATGTTGTCTTTGTTGTTCTCTGTTGTTGTGATGTGCTGAAGTTGTGCGTCTAGACGGAAGGTTTATAAGACTGGAGTTAAGCGCTTAAAAGCTTAACTGACTCCTAACGACGAATGTATTTAAGCTTGATTTTTAATAAGTTGGACAATTAACGACTGACGAGGAATTGCGGTTGAACTTATTCTTTATTTTTTATAATATACCGCAGTTATCTCATGTATTTACATAAATTAAGGTTTAAGTGCTAGTGCGTCAGACGTGATCAGTTGCTTGCTATCATATCTTATATTATTGTTTTGTTTACTAAATTTTATCAAAAGATATTAAAAGTAGAGTTAAAATAAATCTGCCTATTTCTAAATGTTAATTCTGATACCTTTAGGAATTCTAAAGCCGCCAGGCAGATTACAAGTTGGCAAAAAGTTCATTATTGTGTAACGTTGGAATTTGAAGGTCGCGGGTTGAAAAGTTGCAACTGATGATGATGCTGACGCGCTCTCACTTTTATACTGATTGGATGCTGGCGAAGCTGCTGGCATGCTTTCAGCCAATCAGAAAGTCTCTTTCGAATCCAGCAATGCTGGCAGCTTCAAGTAGGTACTTCGGTTAGGGCCAGCATCCAATGAAATCTTACAATAACGTCATCAAAACAAATAAATGCATTCTTTTAAATAATGAGTCATATTCCTTATCAAATAAGAAAAATTTAAACCAAAGTTCATAGAATATCTGTTCATTACACATATAGAAAATACAGCTTTTTAAACTACGTAAGTTTTCTGCCAGCCTTCCACCAAATTAGACAATAAATAGTGCTTGACAGGATTTACAATAACAAATATAATACTCTGTAACAATGTAAATAATACATATCTTCATTTAACTTGGACAAAAGTTAAACAAATGTATCAATAACAATGAATATTTACCCTAAAGAGATTAAAATTATAAAATTCATAAATTAGTGCGCTATATCCAAAAGTTGCAAATGGCGGCTGCTGTCAAAATGAAAGAAGTGCGCCAGCAAATGCTGGCGATTAAAATAACGGCTTACTGTTAATAAATACGAATGAAACATTAAGCTTGCTGAATTAAGGGAGTTCTATTCTCTATCTCACATATGGGGAAGTGCAGCAAAGTTACGAATGAAATGAAAGGTAAGTCAATTTACAAATGAACTGAACGTCTATCTCTAGATTAAACTGTACCAATTTTCGGATGTAACAGAACTTGGATAACTGGCTATTACACTATTAACCCTTTCTCTCATATATACTCATTTTGACGCCCTCAACAGGTATCACATAACGCCTGATCTGCAGAAAACCACAGTTAAACCTTACCAAATTTAAATAAAAAAATCCTCATTTCCAGACCACTGAGGAGCAGCGAACAGCATAAAACCTGATCAACCTGCGAGTTACTCGCAGGCTGATCTGGTTTTATGCTGTTCGCATAGGTCTTTTCATGGTGTCCTCTATGACGGAAAGGGTTAAACAGAGATAGGAAACTCCTGTAAAATCCAGAGGAAATTAGAGGCTTGTTTTCATAGAAAACTGATGTCCTCCCACCCCCAACACAGCTCTCTAATCAAGCTTAAAGCATAAATCTACTACTTTATTTACTTTGAAAAAGTAGTAGAACTACATTGATTTCAGTTACCAAAACTCACTTTTGAAAAAATGACTTTGCAAGAAGTGGATCATAATGCTTTTATGGGATAATGAATAGTTGCCTATCCTTGGTCCACCGATCTTTTGATAATAATATAAAAATATTAAAATATGACTGGGTCAAAATTGCTACGAACGTCTAATCTTTGCATTTAGGACTATATACACCTATAACAATTTGATATAACTTTTGACGTGGATATGATAAAGACCCATACTTGGTCTTATTTTGTAGCTATTTCATCCTGCTACATGCCTATACCTGGTCTTATGGGGTCACATTGATTCGGTTTCCATCTATAGTCATCTATATGGGTACGAACGGCTATTTTTGCATTTAGGACTATATACTCGTATAACAATTTGATATAACTTCTGACCTGGATATGATAGAGACCCATACTTGGTCTTATTTTGTAGCTATTGCAACCTGCTACATGCCTATACCTGTCTTATGGGGTCATTGATTGGTTTTCATCTATAGTCATCTATATGGCTACGAACGGCAAAATTTTGCCTCTAGGACTATATAAACATATAAGAATTCGGTATCACTTCTGACCTGGATGTGATAGACACCCATACTTGGTCTTATTTTGTAGCTATTACATCATGCTACATGCTTATACCTAGTCCTATGGGGTCACATTGGTTGCGTTTCGATCTATAGTCATCTATATGGCTACTAACGGCAAATTTTTGCATTTAGACTATATAAACATATAAGAATTTGATATAACTTCTGACCTGAATATGATTGAGACCCATACTTGGTCTTATTTTGTAGCTATTACATCATGCTACATGCCTACACGTAGTCTTATGGGGTTACATTGATTGTTTTTCAATCTATAGTCATGTATGGCTATGAATGGCTATTTTTTTTCGTAGAGGCGTAGTTATTTATTTAGTTTTTGCATGATTTTAAAGAAATATTCAGAGAGGAAGACCTAAATAATATTGAAGTTGGAAAGCCCTGTATTATATTGTAAATATTATTTTGTATATATCTTAATTGGAAAAAAATCTTAAAGTGTAATTTAACATATATAAATACAGGCCCTTATATTATATAGAATATCTCCTGGTCTGATAGATTAAATTATAATGTTTTTATCTTTCTGATGTATGTTGTTGTTTTACTTTCCTAAAGTTATTAATATGGTGTTTAAATCAACCATATAACTACAATGTAGTTAATTACTCTGAGGTACCTACTTGTTTATTGATCAACATTAGACAGTACTATACAGTGTGTAGTCCACTATCTTCCTTTAATATAACAGAGAAAAAAATCCTGGTGTAATCGATGTAGTTATCATACTTAATACACTGTTTAAAATATATAAGAGTTTGAATTTTGCCGTTTTGATTAACCAGTAGTTTTTGTTGATATCAAATATAATCATTTCTTTCACTATTGCTTGATAGATTGTGTTGATAATTTCCTGTTGTCCGGTAAATTCCCGAAAATAGGATAGGGAATTATCGATGTCGTCAGGCGGGATAACTCATGAACTTTATTGTTCGCTGAGCTTATTGCTTGCTGCTATCGCTTGCTAGCTTGTGTTCAGTCTTGGTTACCCTATATCCGGATGTGCCTACACAGAAAATAGTGACCCTATGTAATGCTGAATTAAGGTGAGTTTTTGACTGAAAGACATGCAATAAAGGATTAAATTCTATAGAACACAGTTAAAATAGTCATAAAATGCCCAATTTGGAGGCCTTATTGCACAACAACCTTAAAAGTTGAGCATTACTGAGAGGGGAATTCTTGAGAAAATTGGTGTGAAATGGCCGACCGGTGGATTAAATTCATGCGTATGTTATTTAGCCTTAAATAGGTCAAAAAGTAGTCGGGTTATCCCATGTTTAAAATGGACAGAATTATTTCTCTTGAATAGATCTATCTAATGAGGGTAAGTTTGGATGTCAATTTTCCTTACAGAAATTGTCGTTTGTATAAATGCTTATATAGAACATATAGTAAAATTAATCGTGGTCTTAGTCTGGTCTGGTTCCCGAACTTTACTAAAGATAACGTAGTGTCAGGGGAAGGAACTCCAGACTAGGTCTTAGTCCTGATAACTGCGGAAGTTTGAGAATACTGGGCAGGTGTAATCGGCGGATTCGCCGGATCCGGATCCAATATGACGAATACATGGGGGTTACGGCCGGACCCAATATCTTCAAGATGAATGATGATTAGTTGAAAAATCAAAAACATCATGTTGAGGGAGGGTGAATTACATTTAGATACTTATAATTTTGATATTTTGATTCAATCGATTTTCCATAAATAAAGTTGAACACGACGGACCCAATATTTTAAAAGAAATTGAATATTACATATGGGTCACGGATACTATCATAACTTTTTTTTTGTTGTTTCACGTGAATTACAGTCATTTCGTCGACCAACCGTTTCGTCTAACTGGTTACATATAGTAAATGAAAAGTCGTTTCGTCAACCTTAATTTTCAGTAGGCGGAAGGTGTGAAATACTTTTGTAGGGTCATTCACACCTATTTACTCGCGCATGTGTAACTGTTTAACATAATTAGGCACACAAGTTTAGGAGGAAGAAACATTTTTTATCACACATTATTCGGTCTTTGTTGTAAGTGATGATGACGATGATGATGACAGTATTAGTTTAACGTATATGTATTTTTTTTTGTATTCTCATTTTGTCCATGAGGTGTTGGAAAAAAAATTGAAACTTGTTTTACAATACGGGAGAGGACCATTCATACATAATTAATCGCACACTGGTTTCATTATTTGTTGTACTTCTTTGTGATGATGGCGGTAATGACGGATTGTTTAATGTCGGTATTTTTTTTTTCGAGTGGAAGAGGACCATACATACATAATAACTAGCACACTAGGAGGAATAACAAACAGACAGTTATCACTTATTTTTTTAAAAATATAATGACGATGATACGTATGATGATAGCACAGTGATAAGAAAACAATATATACACTACGATGATGATGATGCAAATTTAAAATAAACATGATATCTATATATTAAATTAATTATAAGGTCATTGAGCATGTTGCGGTGATGGAGCCAGACCTGCGAGGATGCTGCATCGCCTCAAAAGTTGCGTTGTCGTCAACTCCTCGTCTTCATAGCTGTCCCATGCCTTGAAGAGCTCCCCGTGGATTCGGTGATATCTCGCTCGATGTAATCTCGTCAACAGATGAGCCGACACCAATCGGATCTGCAAGTCCACTGTTGCAGCCTCTGCGCGGAGCAAGGGCACGAGAACGTAGAAAGCGAGACTCGCTCCACTGGCTATGGTGTTGATACGCCTATGCCACCCTGAAAATAAAGAAAGAAATAATAAATAAAATATGTGATGGGGTCAGCATTAAAATATATTTATTATAATACGTGTTTATCAAATTATTTGATATCAAATTATTTATTACTCCTTATATGTGTTGTAAAAAAAGAACGCCAAGATGTCATCATACATACCTTCATTATTCGTGCGCACTGGTTCCCGGAAGATGCTCCAGTGTTTGCCACATGGTTCCTTCCATCCAGGTCTGTCTCACGTACTCTGCAACTTCCAGGACGGGGCCTCCTACTTCCTCTGCTTGCTGGTGAAGGTGATGAAACGCATCTGGTATCTGTTCGGCTGGCAGGTACGGTAGACTCATGAGTTTTCGAAGGTAGTTGTACTTATCCTCTCGAAGCTGGTACGCAGGACCTAGCCCCACCTTCTGGATCTTCCTGTAGATGCGCTGTGTCCAATGAAAGACGCACCCTTTCAAGACGCAGGCCGGGAAAACTTCTCTTATCGCCTGCCAGGCAGCTGCAAATACACAAAAGTAAAGCTTATTGACTATGATTTAATAATCAGAATGGGAGTTCTAAACACAACTTCTGTCCACCTCTATTGCTGCCTCCCTTTACTACTTTGAACATGAGAGGCTGCTCCTCTGGAATGACTTCATCCAGCTGACAATCAGGGAGTGAGTCGTCTAGCGGCGCAGCCTCTTGGTGGAAGTTTCTGCCGGCGACATCAAACGACCTGTCCTCCATGTAGACGTCAGCTGCAGCGTCTGCAGACTCCATGTAATTGTCGGTAGGTTCGTCTTCCACATCTGTTCTCATGATGTAAGTGCTGCTAAGAACCCGAATCGGGGACGCCGTGACGTTCAGCTCAGTAGGCACTGCCAGGTCACTGTCTGAATCCAGGTCCATACAGGGTGAACACTTCCATTCCAACGTCAGCGTTTCTCGTACCATCTGTCGGTACTGTTCGGCAGTGATTCCGGTAGACGCCCCTAAAAATAAAACAAAAATATACATAATACATTTCCATTAGTAAAAGTAAATGCATTTTACAGTCTAAGTTTCATGCCTTCGGCACGTTCACCGACTTTACAGCTTTTTACCCCTGGTCATCGGGCTACCCGAACCCCTCGATCCCGAAGCGCGTGTCCTACCACTGGACCACTGCTCCCCTTAATTAGGCAAAAAAAAAATATCTTCTTTCCATTTGTACTTATGAAATGATGTTGATTTCACATCATGAAATATGAAATTACTAATTATGATTCATGCCGTAAAAGTCAATAATTAAGAGTTACTTTATTCCACAAAGTGAATATTGTTAAACAAATATGTAATATGGTAAAGTTAAATAAAAAAATATACATACCTGTTTTGCATTTTCTGTCTTGCCACAAACCGCAGCCGTCGCAACATACTGCATGCATCCGCTTCGTAACCAAACGAGTACAACTGATGCAGTAAACGTCCGTAGACATGATTGCTTTGGATATTTTGCAAAATCGGTGGAATATTTTTATGTTTTTTTCTAATGTGGCACATTTCGCTCACTTTGCAAAATAAAACATATTTGTAACAAAATCTCGCAAACATACGTGTTTTTTCTAGTAGTTTGATCGTTTTCTTTTTGATCTTCTGAAATATCAAAGGCATAGCAACCTGCATTTAACAATTATAATTAGAGATAATTCGTCAAATTATATGTGCTTTGTATCGGATTAATTATCTGCTGATTATTTAAAGACAAAATACACCCGCATTAAACAACTACCATTAATAATGCGCGAGTAAATGGGTGTTAATTGAGTATTTCACACCTTCCGCCTACTGAAAATTAAGGTTGACGAAACGACTTTTCATTTACTATACATAATCAGTTAGACAGAACAGAACAGAACAGAACAGAACTTTATTTTCATCCAGGTACAAAGTATACAACATGGAGAGACATGCAAATAAACGACAATGAATTAACATGAAGGTTCCGCGGTTCTTTTTTTTTTCTTTAAGTAAAGAGAGAGAGGGAGAGAGAGAGAGAGGTTTCATATTATTTATGAGGATCATGCAATATATGAAATACCAATACTCTTATATTCCTTAACTAGTATCGAAAGCGAAAGGTTGTTAAGGAACCTACAAAAATATTCATAAAATATATTTAGACAATAAAATTCAACAAAAGAGATTATTTACAGGTATACTAGCTTTTCCTTACCCAATGTGAAATCGAAAGTGGGTAAAGAATAATAATATTAATAATAATATTAAGAGAGAGAGAGAGAGAAGATAAACAGTTACCAATCTGTGCACCATTACATCATGAGTTTGACATTCTTGATCAGACATAAAAAACTAAATTATATGCATAGAAATTATTTGGTATATTCGATTTGATGGGGGATAGAGCCAAAAACATATTTATATTAAATATATATTGGAAATAAATATTTAGAAATAATACACTGTATTGTAATAGCAATAATGATATTAATAACAAAGCAACACACTGTGTTGGTTAGTTACATAAGACACACATGCCTGAGGCAAATATCTAAGTATGTACGGCATTAAAAAAAAATAATAAAAAAAAAAAAATAAAAAAAAAAAATAAAAAAAAAATTAAAAAAAAATAATGATAATAAAAATACATATTTTAGTATTTAAAGATTTTGTATAATATTTCATTTCCATTTAAGCCGTTGCTTCATTTCGCCTCACGTTCCATGTATACATGTATATGAAGTTTAAAAATAAAATAAATAGAACAAAATTTCATGCACAAGGTAGCGAGATAACAGCCTAGAAATTAGTGTGTATCGGGAGGTAGAGGGTTCTCTCATCGCTTTTCATTTCGAAAAGTTTCCATAATGTGGCGTACAAATATGCTTAGTTGTTTTAACTCTGTATGAGATGTTGTGGACATAATACCTTTTATGTTTACATAACTATGCTGCGTGAGGTAACTCAAAAAAGTTGATCGCTCATCTTGGAAATATGTGCAGTCAAGTAAGTAGTGGCGTTCGCAACCTACCTGGCCTAAGTCACATAACGGACATTTCCTGTTATCGAAGGGTATGCTATCGAAACGACCAGTTTCCACGGGTAACCTGTGATTAGCAGTTCTGAATTTCAATAAAGGTAAGTATATATTTTTATCTGAGATTTGTAGGTAACTCTCAAAAACATGACTGTCTTTAAAACTTAAATATATGTTTCCCTTGTTTGTTTCTTGTAGTTTTTCATGCCATTGTTGTTTGAACTGGTCAATAAGTGTTTGTTTCACAATTTTATGTACATTATGTTGATTGAGTTGAAACTGATTAAGCCATAGGTCAGGTCTTCCAACTGAGGTAAGAATTTCTTTTATTTTATTTGGCCATTTAAAATCATTATCTGTAGAGTTCAACATGTATTTATAAATTTGAAGAGATATTTTGTCATCTTTACCTTGTACTAGGCGAGACCAGAAAGATATCATACGTGATTTGATAGTAACAGAAATGGGGTATCGGCCAAGTTCGCCGTAAAGAAAGTTCATTGGAGTAGATTTCTTTGTATTTGTAATTTTTCTTAAGAAATTGTTATGTACCCTCTCTAGTATTTCTACATTTTCATAACCAAATATTTCAGCCCCGTAAGTCAGTATAGGTAATATTGTATGATCAAAGAGTTTTAGGGTAAGATCAAGAGGGAGGTCAGAGTTGTTTACTTTGGCGAAGAGAAAGTGCATTGCCTTGTTTGCTTGTTCCACGAGATGTTTTCGTGCCTTTAGAAATGAACCGTTATTGGAAAGAGTCAGACCCAGGTAATGGTAACTGTCTGTTATTTCAAGCGCGTGTTCCCCAATTTTAAAATGAAAATTCCGTGAAGTCCTTGTGCCGAATATTACAACTTTAGTTTTGTTAACATTTACATGTAGGTGCCAATCATTACAATAGTTGTTGAAAATATTTAAGCTGTTTTGAAAGTCTGTTTGATCAGTAGATAATATGACAGTGTCATGGCGTAGAGAAGAATTAATAGTTTAAGCCATAAAAAGGGCCTTCAACTCCACGCCTTTTGCACCATTGTTAAACATGTTTGATTGTACATCATTCATGAATAGAGAGAATAAAAGAGGGGAGAGGTTCTCGCCTTGCCTAACACCGATATCCGATATAAAATTTGGCGAAAGAGTGCCATTTAGAGAAATACATGACTTTATATTTTTATACATGTTGTATATAACATTAAAGAATTTGCCGTTAATTTCATAACTTAGAAGTTTTTGCCATAGTCCCGCCCTCCAGATTTTATCAAACGCTTGTGAAAAGTCTATAAAAGCAGCAAATAATTTGATTTTTCTCTTTTTTAATATCTGATATAAAGAATGGAGTGTGAAAATATGATCGGAACACGAATAATCTTTCCTGAAACCTGCTTGATTTTCTTCCAATATTTTATTGTCGTCTAAATATTTTGTTAGTCTACTGTTAAGGACTGAAGTGAATAGCTTGCCTAAACAACTTAGAATTGTTATTGGTCTGTAATTGCACGGATCTTTCGAGCTGCCCTTGTTTTTATAAATCGGAATAATAGCACCTTCTAGCCATGAATTTGGAATATGACCTGTATCGAGAACTAGGTTAAAAAGTTTACAGTAAATTGGTAATAAAATAGTTTTTGTGGCTTTTATATACTCATTTATTATATTATCGAAGGGACTAGGTGCTTTTGAGTTTTTCAGTTTTGCTATACATTTACTTATTTCTGTTTCCGTGATTTGAGAGTTAAGATATATATTTGTATTTATTATTTCAGCATTGTCATTTCTATTTGGAAATCTTGGGTCATCGATTGTACTAGAATTTATGTTTTTAAAATAATTATAAAACTCGTCTAACGAAGGGGTTTCCTTAACCTTTTCTTTAGGCTTCAGATTATTTAAAAATTTCCAGTATAGTTTAGGATTATTTTTATTCATGGCTCTAAGTTTTTGTGACATTGATTCTTTATGTTTATTTATGAAATAATTCATAGTACGTTTATACTGTTTACTGGCAAGACGTAATCGTAATTTATTATTACTGCTTTTGTTTTTCTGGTAATTCTTTTTTGCATGATTATAATTATTCCTTGCTTGATGACATTTAGGGCCGAACCAAGGTTTTTGATTATGTTTTCTTTTTATTTCAGGTGAAGAATAGCGATTTTCCGGGAACGTTAGGTCAGCGGCTTCGTGGAATATAGCCTGGAGCTGGTTAGTGATGTGTTCAGTACTCTCCTGGGAATGCGAGGTAGAATTTAACTGGTGAGTAAGGTTTTGTACTTGTGTTAGGTCAATGTTATTACAAAAGGTAGATTCCATATTAGGTAGCCATTGTTTACGATTGCTATATTTGACCTGTTTTTGTATGGGTATGTAGTCATGTGATATATTAATATGCCATATCAATGCGTTATGTCCGTCTGAGAAAAGTGTATCAGTTTCTATGATTTCAAAATTAGATATGAATTGAAAACATTCTGCTGATGCAATTACGTAATCTATAACTGACTTTTCACGAAATGTGTAATTACCAATGTTTTTATCTTCAAATAACCTGCCATTAAGTATAAACAGATTGTTGTTTTTACATATATCTATAAATTTAAGACCATGCGAATTAGTTCTATTATCTCTTGAGTGTCTTTTAAGGCTAATTGATAGGTTTTCAAGAATTTTGTATTTATCAAGTTGAACCTGTATATCCTGATCAATATCATACACCTCATTAATGAAAGAATCAGACATGATGTAGTCACGTAAGCTACCCATCCTACTGTTGAGATCACCAGCAAGGTAAACGTATTTATGTTGGTTACATTTCTCACAAATTTCATTTTCTAAGTCAGTTAACTGATCATCTGTAAAGAAACGCGAGTTTTCTGGCGGGATATACAGAGACCCTACTATAATATTTTCACTATAATCGGTCAAATCGTTATTAATTGAGATCCATAAAACATAGTCAGATTCATTTGATAATATTTCAATATATGGAGCAATGCAGTCTTTAACGAAAACGCCTATACCTCCCGACTTCCGTTTAAAAGCATAAGAACGGTTTTTAGCAAGAAAAGTATAACCCTCAATGTCGACAATATCTGTTTTATCTAAATGTGTTTCAGACATGCAAAATATATCATAATTATTTACAAAGTCTATAAAATCTGGGTAGTTTAATCGCTGTTTAAGGCCATTTACATTTAGAGTTCCAAATTTCAGTGTTTCTATTTTCAGACCATGTGCGGAGTCTAGCCCCCCACTGTCCTAGTTAGATTGTGAGTTAGTGTTCATGTCACCACCGAAGTCCGGCTGTGAACTGGACATGCTTCCCTGAGCGGATCCATGGTCATCGTGTCGCGGAGGGCTGTTCCTCGCCGGGCTGGTAGTAGGTGAAGACCAAGGCCGTTGGATGGTGTGTTTGGGCTTCGATGCAGACTCCCTACTGGACGTTGGGGATCTATGTCGTTGTGGGGCATGGTTTCGCTGCCTGACAGGGAATGGAGAGTGGGAATGTGTCCTTCTAGACGTGTGTTGACGCCCCCGCACGTTAAGCGCATCACCAGCACGCTCAGGAGTAGTTGACCGATCATTTGCTGCACGTGAATCACGAGATGGCCACTGATCTGTGTGTTGACTAGCGTTATTAGAAGACGTGTTTTCCGTATTCGTGACCCCTGCATGATAATATCCCAGTCTGGAAATTCGTCACGCACTGTGCGACCGTTCATCACGATCTTTGCGGGATACATCAAGCTGATTTTGTTGTTTGGGTTGGCTTGTCGTAGGCGTTTATACTCTGGCCAAATCCTACGCCTCGCTGAGGCAATTTCCTTGGGGAAATCTTTATTAATTGTGTAGGATGTACCCCTTAGTTTATTGGCATTACCTAAAACATACATAGTGTCCCGGTAATCAAGAAAATACACAATGATGGGCCTGGTTGAACCACTTTTGTAATGACCGAGTCTGTGCGCTCGAGGGATAACGGGACAGTGCTCAATGCCAAGGTGTCTTTCGAGAAATTGCGCAATTCTTGTATAACAATTTTCATCCCTTTGTTCAGATATTCCACCAAAAATAAGGTTGTTGCGCCTAGATCGCGCCTCCAGATCAAGTGACTTATACTCCAGTAACTTGATTCTATTTTCATGAGCCAGAAGTGTCTTTTCAGCGCTACTTACTTTGTTATGTAATGCAAAACAATCATCCACCTTTTGTTCAATGGAGTTGATTTGAGCAAACATGACCGACATTTTGGCATCCAGGTTCAGGTCGTCGAATTCCGTGTTGCTCATACTTTGTGCACTTTCACCACCTGTGTTTGTTCTCGCACGTTTCCTCACAGCAGAAATAAAGCCTTGTTCCGAGTCGCCATTTTCTCCTTTGTTCTCCGCCATTTTCCCGCCGTTCAGAATTTCGAATTGGTTTTTTGTAAAATATTCACTCTCTACACTATCATGATCATATCTTTCTTCACGATCACACATTATAACATTATATCCATTATAGAATGATACGATAAATCCGTAATATGTATATCACAAGAAAATCATTTATTTCCGTCACACAAAATGCAATCAAACTTTCATGAACCGGAACCGGATGATAAAAAAAAACGAAACGGTTGGTCGACGAAACGACCATCACCCTTTCACGTCACGATCAAAATATTTATTTTATTTCTATATTTATAATATGATTTTATTTCTTATTCCATATAATAAGGATTTGTATTGAAAAACAAAGATAATCATAATTACAAGTATAAGATAATTTCTGATTTCACTAAACTTGGTAAAATATTTTGTCTGGATGGATCCGTCGTTTTCAACACTTACGAGAATTCGATTGAATTAATATATATGTATTTAAAGGTAAATATCACTATCCTTTAAGATATCATTTTTACTTCTTCAATGTAAGGTGAAACAAATAAGTTATGATAGGATCCGTGTATGTATATGCAATCATTTTTGAAATATTGGGACCGGATCCGCCATTTTCAACATTTACGAGGAATCGACTGAATCAATATAATATATGTCTTTAAAGGTAAATTATTCCCATTTAAAAATTTTCAATGTGACGGTGAAAAAAATAAGTTATGATAGGATCCGTGACCCATATGTATATTCAACCATTAGTAGTATATATCAATGGGTTGGGGAGAAAACGACTTTACGACTTGGATAGCTTGGATAACTAAAAAGCACGCTATGACGTCATCAATCGATACCATAATAACGGACTCACGCGCGGTGCCCGCAGCGCCGTGCATTGGCGTCATCAATCGATACCATAATATCAGACTCACGCGCGGAGCCCGCAGCGCCGTGCTTTGACGTGCTTTGACGTCATCAATCGATACCATAATTATCCAGTTCTTTAACGAGGATTAACGAGGTAGAAAAACGTAAGCGATTTTTGAATAAAAAGTTCTATGTCGGAGCAAGTTTTGTTAAATATATATCGGGTTGCACCGACCCACCCCTTTAACGAGGTCGCGTGATTATTTTAGGGTCACAGTCATTCGGCGTTAAAACATGGACGTTTTACCCGCCCACTTATGCGACGATATATACCATTTCCTAGTAGAAAACCCGTTTATATCTTTAAAACATATTCTCGGATACGAGATGTACAAAATGGCGTTATACGAAACGTGTAGAAAACCAACGATGAAGACCAAATTGTATATTAAACGATGGTTAAGCGAAAAGTCCACTTTCGGACAATTTAAAACGTTTTTAATTCGTTTACTCGAAAAATATGGCGTTAAAATTAACGTCGAAGCGCTCATAATGGAAGATTGGATGAAATATGTCGCTACCGATAACGAGGTCATCAGGCGTATTTTTCTATGGAAAAATGGTAAGGGAATAGAACATACTCTGGGATGTAAAGATCTCTACGCAGAACAGCATTTTCTTATGTTATTATGCGAATTGAAGGCTATGTAACTTTAAGAAAATATATGTCATACTGTACAGTATTATAAATGACCGATGTATTAGATCGGAAAAGCGACCCCACCCCTTTAACGAGGTCACGTGACTTTTGAGGTCACGAGTTAACAACCATTCGGCGCTAAAACGCGATGGAATCCGCATCCCTTAATTAGAATTTACTCACTATTAGTTCGACTATGGGAAAACGCAGTTTCGCCCGCGGCGATCCTTGTCGACTTCACAATAATATTAATAATTACATCTTCGTGACTGGCTCGATGATAAAAATTGTAAACGCGGGTATACAGGTAGAGTATTGCGTTATCGATTATTGACATAAAACGAATGTGTACGAGACTCTCTCTCTCTCTCTGTATATTAATGCTCGTTTTTCTCTCTTTTTTGTATTTCTCGTCATATTTCCCCGTTGTGCGCGCGTTTTGTACGCGTGTATGTTCTATCGTTCGTTTCTCTCTCCGCGTATTAATCCTCTCTATTCTATTAATTCTCTCACTCTCTATTGCAATATATTACTTAGTAGAATTTCAGATAATCTATGTCGGATTACATTTTTATCATTGTTTTAACCGATATAATATCGGGTATATACCTATTTGTTTTATTTCTCATTTTTCCCCTCTCTCTCGGCAATATTATTCGTAGGTCTTCTTTTATAAAGACTGGAAGTCTAGTAAATAAGGCGGAACTACGAGAGTAAAATGAAAAAATAAATTATTAAATAATATCATTCGTTAATATATCGGAATTTCAAGTCTGTCTCGCGATCGATTTTTCCATTACGAAGTTCTCCGGGCCTATACACAACGGTCAGAATTCAAACCGACCAATCGTCGAACGCGTCATTGGAACGAATATATAACGCCCCCCCCCCCTTTCCTTCTCTCTCTCTCTCTCTCTTCACGAGTGCGCGCTGTTTAGGATCCCTTTTTTTAACGGTTTAACGTAACAAATATGGATGTATACGCATCTATACATATACGTATACGAAAATCGCATAAAATCGTTTGAATAATCGTTTCCGAACAAAACGTTATTTTTTTTTAACGTAGGAATACCTTTATATTTATATCGTAATGCGACCCTCGAGGCGACATATTTCACTGGCTCGTATCTTTCTTGAAAGATTTGAGCGAAATTTGCTAAAACTATGTAGAGAAAGTTGCGAAAATTCCGGGACCCGTGTACGAAAGCCGGTGTATTAAAAAACTACTCTATTTAGGCTATATTTATTTATGAGTATCCTTTCGTTGATAACTTATTTATACATAATGTAGCTCGGTGTTAGCCATTTTGTAGCTTAGTTTATCATTTCTTAAACGTATATGTCTTAATTACGAATAAATTACTTACGTTATCACGAGAACCGTACCATACGATTTTATTTATTCATTTATTTTTGTCAAACGTACGTGGACGAAGTAGTAATAGTAGTAGTAGTTGTTGTTGATGATGATGTTTTTTTCATGTTGATATTAATGCGTTTGAATAAATCGAGACTCTGAAGTGTTATCACAACGCTTCTTTGTTGTTGTTGTTGTTTATGTAGTAGAGTATTTGTTGTAGTAGTAATAGTAGTAGAAGTAGTATTAATGTTACGTACTAGGGACAAAATAATCCTCGCATATACACGCGCACGCTAAAAATATCGATTTTCCACCTCCATGAAAGCAATCGAGAAATGTATTTATTTATTTATTTATTTATTTATTATTGTCAATCACGCGTGGTTGAAGTATTAGTTGTTGTTGTTGCAATGACGAAATTCGTTTTAAGTCTAATAATAGTATCGGTTATATATTCGCTGTTTATCAATGAATGTTTTTTTTTTTTTTGTAGTTGTTGTTTATGTAATAAAGTAGTAGTAGTAGTAGTAGTAGTAGTAGTAGTAATACAAGTGTTAGTATTAGTAGTAGTAGTAGTAGTAGTAGTAGCAGTAGTAGTAGTAGTAGTGGTAATAGAAGTAGTAGTAGTAATGTTACGTCATTGGGGCAAAATAATTCTCGCATATACACGCACACAGTATATTGAATGGAAACTTTAAATATAAATAGATTGTGAGATTGGGAAGTGCAATAACCAATAATCGTAACACTACCTTGATTCATTTTCTAATTATCTCCCCTTATTAAATGTTACAATGAATATCTCTCAAGATAACAACTGATAACTATCTACTTGAATATTTTTTTGTTGGGAGCAAAACTCATGAATAAAACAATTTAAGGACTAGAAACTTGAAACAAATATGATAGCACGTTGAAGCAGTGAAGCTACTATTTTAAAATTATCTCCCCTTATTTTTCTATTGCATTCTCAGAAAGGGGTGTAGTGTTTTCCGAACACATCTTGATATGTTTATAATCATATCACTGACTGACTGACTGACTGACTGACTGATTGACTCACTGACTGACTGACTCACTCACTCACTCACTCACTCACTCACTCACTCACTCACTTACTCGCTCAGTTACTCACTCAATTACTCATTTACTCACTCACTCACTCACTCACGCAATTACTCACTTACACACTTATTCTCTCATTTACTCACTCAATTACTCATTTACTCACTCAATTACTCATTTACTCCCTCAATTACTCACTCATTTACTCACTCAATAACTCACACAATTACTCATTTACTCACTCAATTACTCATTTACTCACGCAATTACTCACTCAGTTACTCAATTACTCACTCATTACCCACTCAAATACTCATTTACTCACTCGGTTACTCACTTACTCACTCAATTACTCATTTACTCACTCAATTACTCACTCAGTTACTCACTTACTCACTCAATTACTCAATTGCTCATTTACTCACTCAATTACTCATTTACTCACTCAATTACTCATTTACTCACTCAATTACTCATTTACTTACTCAATTACTCACTTGCTCACTCACTTACTCCCTCAATTACTCATTTACTCATTTGCTCACTCAATAACTCACACAATTATTCATTTACTCACTCAATTACTCACTTACTCATTTACTCACGCAATTACTCACTTACTCACTCAGTCACTCAATTACTCACTCATAACTCACTCAAATACTCATTTACTCACTCAGTTACTCAATTACTCAATTACTCATTTACTCACTCAATTACTCACTCAGTTACTCACTTTCTCACTCAATTACTCACTCAATTACTCATTTACTCACTCAATTACTCACTCATTACTCACTGAAATACGCATTTACTCACTCAGGTACTCACTTACTCACTCAACTACTCATTTACTCACTCAATTACTCACTCAGTTACTCATTACTCCCCACCCCCCCACTCCACCTCCACCCTCCACCACCACCTCCACTTCCATCCTCCACCACCACCTCCACCACCACCTCCACCCTCCACCACCTCCACCCTCCACCACAACCACCACCACCCACCCTCCACCACCACCTCCACCACTCACTACCACCACCAGGGTGGAGGTGGGGTGGTAGAGATAGTGGTGGAGGGTGGAGGCAGTGTTGAGTGAGTATCTGAGTAAATGAGTAATTGAGTGAGTAAGTGAGTAACTGAGTGAGTAATTGAGTGAGTAAATGAGTAGTTGAGTGAGTAAGTGAGTACCTGAGTGAGTAAATGCGTATTTCAGTGAGTAATGAGTGAGTAATTGAGTTAGTAAATGAGTAATTGAGTGAGTAATTGAGTGAGAAAGTGAGTAACTGAGTGAGTAATTGAGTGAGTAAATGAGTAATTGAGTGAGTAAATGAGTAATTGAGTGAGTAATGAGTAATGATATTGTGAGTAATTGAGTGAGTTGAGTGAGTAAATGAGTAATTGAGTGAGTAAGTGAGTAACTGAGCGAGTAAGTGAGTGAGTGAGTCAGTCAGTCAGTCAGTCAGTGAGTCAATCAGTCAGTCAGTCAGTGATATGAAATTATAAACATATCAAGATGTGTTCGGAAAACACTACACCCCTTTCTGAGAATGCAATAGAAAAATAAGTGGAGATAATTTTAAAATAGTAGCTTCACTGCTTCAACGTGCTATCATATTTGTTTCAAGTTTCTAGTCCTTAAATTGTTTTATTCATGAGTTTTGCTCCCAACAAAAAAATATTCAAGTAGATAGTTATCAGTTGTTATCTTGAGAGAAATTCATTGTAACATTTAATAAGGGGAGATAATTAGAAAATGAATCAAGGTAGTGTTACGATTATTGGTTATTGCACTTCCCAATCTCACAATCTATTTATATTTAAAGTTTCCATTCAATATACTGTGTGCGTGTATATGCGAGAATTATTTTGCCCCAATGACGTAACATTACTACTACTACTTCTATTACCACTACTACTACTACTACTGCTACTACTACTACTACTACTAATACTAACACTTGTATTACTACTACTACTACTACTACTACTTTATTACATAAACAACAACTACAAAAACAAAATGTAAAGAAGCGTTGTGACAACACAACAGTCTCGATTTATTCAAACGCATTAATATCAACATAAAAAACATCATCATCGACAACAACAACTACTACTTCGTTTCATTCATTGATAAACAGCGAATATATAACCGATACTATTATTAGACTTAAAACGAATTTCGTCATTGCAACAACAACAACTAATACTTCAACCACGCGTGATTGACAATAATAAATAAATAAATAAATAAATAAATAAATAAATTTCTCGATTGCTTTCATGGAGGTGGAAAATCGATATTTTAAGCGTGCGCGTGTATATGCGAGGATTATTTTGTCCCTAGTACGTAACAGTAATACTACTTCTACTACTACTACTACTACAACAAATACTCTACTACATAAACAACAACAAAAACAAAATGTAAAGAAGCGTTGTGATAACACTTCAGAGTCTCGATTTATTCAAACGCATTAATATCAACATGAAAAAAACATCACCATCAACTACTACTACTACTACTACTTCGTCCACGTACGTTTGGCTAACACCGAGCTATAATTATGTATAAATAAGTTATCAACGAAAAGATACTCATAAATAAATATAGCCTAAATAGAGTAGTTTTTTAATACACCGGCTTTCGTACACGGGTCCCGGAATTTTCGCAACTTTCTCTACATAGTTTTAGCAAATTTCGCTCAAATCTTTCAAGAAAGATACGAGCCAGTGAAATATGTCGCCTCGAGGGTCGCATTACGATATAAATATAAAGGTATTCCTACGTTAAAAAAAAATAACGTTTTGTTCGGAAACGATTATTCAAACGATTTTATGCGATTTTCGTATACGTATATGTATAGATGCGTATACATCCATATTTGTTACGTTAAACCGTTAAAACAGCGCGCACTCGTGAAGAGAGAGAGAGAGAGAGAGAGAGAGAGAGAGAGAGAGAAGGAAAGGGGGGGGGGCGTTATATATTCGTTCCAATGACGCGTTCGACGATTGGTCGGTTTGAATTCTGACCGTTGTGTATAGGCCCGGAGAACTTCGTAATGGAAAAATCGATCGCGAGACAGACTTGAAATTCCGATATATTAACGAATGATATTATTTAATAATTTATTTTTTCATTTTACTCTCGTAGTTCCGCCTTATTTACTAGACTTCCAGTCTTTATAAAAGAAGACCTACGAATAATATTGCCGAGAGAGAGGGGAAAAATGAGAAATAAAACAAATAGGTATATACCCGATATTATATCGGTTAAAACAATGATAAAAATGTAATCCGACATAGATTATCTGAAATTCTACTAAGTAATATATTGCAATAGAGAGTGAGAGAATTAATAGAATAGAGAGGATTAATACGCGGAGAGAGAAACGAACGATAGAACATACACGCGTACAAAACGCGCGCACAACGGGGAAATATGACGAGAAATACAGAAAAATGAGAGAAAAACGAGCATTAATATACAGAGAGAGAGAGAGAGAGTCTCGTACACATTCGTTTTATGTCAATAATCGATAACGCAATACTCTACCTGTATACCCGCGTTTACAATTTTTATCATCGAGCCAGTCACGAAGATGTAATTATTAATATTATTGTGAAGTCGACAAGGATCGCCGCGGGCGAAACTGCGTTTTCCCATAGTCGAACTAATAGTGAGTAAATTCTAACTAGAATCGCAATCGCGATATCATCGGTTTTCGCAACAGCAATTAAATTCAGTTCACGAGTCGCATGATTCGAAAAACATTTCTTCGTTCAATTGCTTGTTGATACTGTTAACAGTGATCTTTCAAACGTTTCTGTCGCAATGTTTAAGAAGACTTTTTACCCAAGAGAGTATTGTTGAGTATTACCTGTCAGTTATGAAATCGCGATATCATCAGTTTTCATGAAAGCAATTCCATTCAGTTCATGAGTCGTATGATTCGAAAAACATATTTCTTCGTTCAATGGCTTGTTGAATACTGTAAACAGTGATCTTTCAAACATTTTTGTCGCAATGTTTAATCAGACTTTTTACCAAGAAGAATACTTTGAGTATTACCTGTCTGTTATGTAGTCGTAAACTTGAAAACTTTTTTTACGGACTTCGGGTACTGCAATGTTATATGTGTGTTTTGCTTTATGATGGAGACAAATGACAATTGTATTCGATAAACAACAATTGCAAACGACAAACAACAGTATAAAATGACACACGACAATGCAATATGCCACTCAACACTATTACGAAGAACTGTTGCATTGAATTACTTTCATTTTCATGAAATATCGCATTATCTTTTTTTAATCATTTCAAATCCATGAACAGAATGCAAAAAAAATCGCATAAAAATCAGACTTCATTTTTTTTTTAATTATTAATAGTGATTTCAAGCTAATCGCCCCAAGCGGCAAAATGAGAACCAAAACTGATTAAAATTTTACTATTAGGTACCTAGCAATGCAGCAAATGGTTCAATCAAGTATACAAGTCGCACTAGTCAAACATTCTATTCCTTATATATCACAATTGAAGCATAAAACTGATTTACAATTGTTCTAAATAGGATCAAAACTTGGACTGCCGTAAAATGACCAAATCAAGTCCGATCTTCAAAACCTTAACATCACTGGAAAGGGCTCTTTAAGAAATAAAACTTTTATTAATATACTTTCAATGAAATATTTTTCGTTTTGGAGCTATTTGGAGCCAAATAAAAACACAATAATCGTAATATGCCCTTGAACTTTGCAATTTCTTTTTAACTTTTTAATTGTGAGGTCCTTTCAGACATAACAATACATAACTTGTGAAAATATCATGAAGAATGAACAAAAAATAAAGTCAGGAGCGAAAAAAACATGTTTTAGAAATTTTAATTTTTCCTAAAATTCAGTAAAGTTTGACCATTTCTAGAGGACAAACCATGCATTTATTAAATTCGCCACCCCATATATTTTGTGCGTTTATGTCTTGCAAATCATTTGCAGCAAACAGAATTCTTCTATCTGATCTCTAACAAAAATGGATAGGTTTTTCGTAGACCTACCCTCATCTGCACAGTATTTTGCGAGGTTCGAACTTTCAACCTTCCGTTAGTAGCTCAAAAAGTTTTAGCCACTCATCCACTCATACCTAGAAACTATCATACTTTATTAGGCTATCAACAAGGAACACAATGCAACAAACCGCATATGGATCAGACTTCAACATTTTGAATTATAAGTAGAAAAGTGCTTTCATGCGATGCGCCCCCTAGCAGCAAAATGAGAAAAAAAATTGATTAAAATTTTACCATTAGGTACCTAGCAATGTGGCAAATAGTTCAATTAAATATACAAATCGCACTAGTCGAACATTCTATTTCTTATACATCACATTTTGAAGCATAAAACCTGATTTACAATTATTCCAAAAAAGGATCAAACTTTGGACTGCCGTAAAATGACCAAATCAAGTCCGATCTTCAAAATCTAAACATCATTAGAAAGAACTTTTCTGAAACTAAATCTTTTGTTCATATATTTTTTATGAATTGTTTTTTGATTTTGAGCTATTTCAAGCCGAATTGATATACAATTATCCTAATATGACCTTGACCTTCACCATTAATTTTTTACTTTTTATATCATGTGACACTTAAGAACATAGTTTTACATTAAATGTGAAAATTTCATAGAAATTGAACTAAAAATAAAGTCAGGAGCTGAAAAAAATCTTAACAGTCATGCTTTGAAAATGTTGATTTTTCGAAAATTTGGTTAAGTTTGACCGCGTACTGTGGACAAACCATGCATTTCCCGAATTCGCCACCCCATATATTTTGTGCGTATATGTCTTGCAAATCATATGCAACAAACAAAATTCTTTAATCTCAATTCCAATAAAAATGGGCACTTTTTTCGTAGACCTACCCTCATTTTCACTGTTTTTTGCGAGGTTCGAACATTCAACCTTCCGTAGTCAAAAAGTTTTATATACGCAGATTTTTGAAACCTATCATATTTGATTAGGCTTTTGACAAGGAACACAATGCAAAAAACCACATCTGAATCGAACCTCAAATAACAGAGTTATTAGCATTTGTAGATTTTTTTCAAAGCGCCCCCTAGCGGCAAAAATAAGACAAAAATGAAAATTTTCTCAACGTTAGGATCAAGTTCAGATAAATATAAGGAACTGGTAAAAATTTCATAATTGTGGCTTTTTTCTATCATGGTGATATGCTGTTCACAAAAAAGGGTTAGAAAAATAATAATAATAAAAATAAAACAGAAGAAGAACAATAGGTTTTCGCACTGCGAGGTGCGAAAACCTAATTAAGGGATGCGGATTCCATCGCGTTTTAGCGCCGAATGGTTGTTAACTCGTGACCTCAAAAGTCACGTGACCTCGTTAAAGGGGTGGGGTCGCTTTTCCGATCTAATACATCGGTCATTTATAATACTGTACAGTATGACATATATTTTCTTAAAGTTACATAGCCTTCAATTCGCATAATAACATAAGAAAATGCTGTTCTGCGTAGAGATCTTTACATCCCAGAGTATGTTCTATTCCCTTACCATTTTTCCATAGAAAAATACGCCTGATGACCTCGTTATCGGTAGCGACATATTTCATCCAATCTTCCATTATGAGCGCTTCGACGTTAATTTTAACGCCATATTTTTCGAGTAAACGTATTAAAAACGTTTTAAATTGTCCGAAAGTGGACTTTTCGCTTAACCATCGTTTAATATACAATTTGGTCTTCATCGTTGGTTTTCTACACGTTTCGTATAACGCCATTTTGTACATCTCGTATCCGAGAATATGTTTCAAAGATATAAACGGGTTTTCTACTAGGAAATGGTATATATCGTCGCATAAGTGGGCGGGTAAAACGTCCATGTTTTAACGCCGAATGACTGTGACCCTAAAATAATCACGCGACCTCGTTAAAGGGGTGGGTCGGTGCAACCCGATATATATTTAACAAAACTTGCTCCGACATAGAACTTTTTATTCAAAAATCGCTTACGTTTTTCTACCTCGTTAATCCTCGTTAAAGAACTGGATAATTATGGTATCGATTGATGACGTCAAAGCACGGCGCTGCGGGCTCCGCGCGTGAGTCTGATATTATGGTATCGATTGATGACGCCAATGCACGGCGCTGCGGGCACCGCGCGTGAGTCCGTTATTATGGTATCGATTGATGACGTCATAGCGTGCTTTTAGTTATCCAAGCTATCCAAGTCGTAAAGTCGTTTTCTCCCCAACCCATTGATATATACTACTACCATTTATTAAAATATTGGGTCCGGATCCGCTGCGTTCAACTCTATTTACGGAAAATCGGTAATTCACCCCAACCCCTTTAAAATGTTGTTTTTGATTTTTAGCTCACCTGAGCATAGCTAAGGGTGAGCTTTTGGGATACTTGATTGTCCGTCGTCCGTCAACAATTTTATGTTTACACACTAGAGGCCACAATTTTGATCCAATCTTCCTCAAACTTGGTCAGAATGTTTGTCTTCACTCTTGATAATATCTTGATCCCTTTCGAAAATGGGTCAGGTTGGATCCAAAAGTAGGTCAGTAGGTCAAATCTTAGAAAAATCTTGTTTACACACTAGAGGCCACAATTTTGATCCAATCTTCCTCAAACTTGGTCAGAATGTTTGTCTTAATGATATCTTGAACCCTTTCGAAAATGGGTCAGGTTGGATCAAAAAGTAGGTCAGTAGGTCAAATCTTAGAAAAAAATCTTGTTTACACACTAGAAGCCACAATTTTGATCCAATCTTCCTCAAACTTGGTCAGATTGTTTGTCATGATGATATCTAGAACCAGTTTGAAAATGGGTGGAGCTGGACAGAAAAGCAGGTCAAATCTTAGAAAAATCTTGTTTATACTCTGAGGGCAACATTTTTGGTCCAATCATCCTCAAACTTTGGCAGAATGTTTGTCATCATGATATCTTTTGTGGATGGGGTCAGAAAATTCCTGAACATTGTTTCACCTCATCATCTTTATTCTTAAGCAATCTGTTTTGTACAGGCAATGAATGATACTTTTCTCAGGTGAGCGATCTAGGGCCATCTTGGCCCTCTTGTTCAATATGACGTGAAATGAAAAAGTTGTTATAGTATCCGTGGCCCATATACATGTAATATATTCAATTATTTTAAAAATATTGAGTCCGAATCCGCTGCTTTCTACATAAATTTACAAGGAATCGATTGCATCAACACAAATTATACGATTTATTAAGCTCATTCATTCTCCTTCAACGTGGTATTTTTACTTTTTCAACAGTATTTGAAATAAAAAGTTATAAATGGATCCGTAACCCTTTTGTAT
The DNA here is from genome assembly GCA_021229015.1 of Solen grandis. NCBI lineage: Eukaryota > Metazoa > Mollusca > Bivalvia > Adapedonta > Solenidae > Solen > Solen grandis. Next base: position 43,797,649 of record CM037791.1, on the reverse strand, counting down.
TATATATTGGACCCGGACCCGGCGATTCCGCCGATTACACCTTCCTGGGGGGGGGGGGGGGGGGGGGGGGGGTTGGAGAGCCGGTATCGTCCTAAGAAAACCCGGTACCCGGTATTGTATTACACATATAGTAGCCCGAGATTGGTCCACCTGACATAGGTGTCAATGCATATTAGCGATCGGCGCATGACTATTTTGATAGATATGTATGCATGCATAATCGACTTATAGAATCTGGTATATATTTTAATCATTTAGGATTGAATTTGCAGAATGTTACATTGAAATTAAATTTATATGGATCATACGAATTCGGTTGTTGCTGTACCCTTGGTAATTTAACAGAAACATTATTAACAGTTTCCGTCAAAGGGTTGGAGAGCCGGTATCGTCCTAAGAAAACCCGGTACCCGGTATTGTATTACACATATAGCAGCCCGAGATTGGTCCACCTGACATAGGTGTCAATGCATATTAGCGATCGGCGCATGCCTATTTTTATAGATATGTATGCATGCATTATCGACTTATAGAATCTGGTATATATTTTAATCATTTAGGATTGAATTTGCAGAATGTTACATTGAAATTAAATTTATATGGATCATACGAATTCGGTTGTTGCTGTACTCTTGGTAATTTAACAGAAACATTATTAACAGTTTCCGTCAAAGTGAATTTGGGTACACGGCGATGTTGCTGTTTGAAACTTTCTGAAACTCTGTATTCCAAGTTTTGTCTTTATGTTCATAATACGGGTCATTTTTGAATGTTTTTATATTGTTTAGAAAGTATATTATTACTAGTAACTGCATTAATATGTTTGTCAGTGAGCTACTGGTTTGATTCAATTATTTCTTTGTCATGCATAGTTAAGTCCAGTTCAGGTAGCCATGGTACACTTGTGTATGAATCTTCGCGGAACATAGAGTGGGCGCTTCGTTTAAATAGTCGGTTACAGTGGGTGATGATAATTTTGGTAATTTAATTTTCGTCGATGCCGTCTCATTAGGCTGAAGATATTGCTTTTGAGAGTTTCAGATGCACTCTGAGAATTGTCTGTATCGATTTTTGATAGAGAGTCTAGTTTTATTCTTTTACATTTTGGTTCAGGAGAATTTGTTGGAAAGGTCTTCGTCATTTTTTCACTGTTATTGTTTATTGCCTTAGCTATTTTTGAGTCGGGAGCGGGCAATCAGATAGTTTGGGTTTTTCTGACCAATTCTTCGTTGTGTTTTAGGGCGGTTTTTATAGCGCGTAAGGCTTATTATTTCTTCTTTTTTTCTCAGGTTTTTTTTTTTTTTTTTTTTTTTTTTTATGCCAATGCTACGTTTGGCAGCTGTAATGTGATAGCATGTACCTGACATTGACACTCGTCTTTCGGGAAAAATGTGACAGAATATTTCAACTGAACACACACAAAAGGCTCAAACATATGTTACATTAGTTTAACGTGTACAATAGTGTTGCCTGCCACGTCTCTGCTTATCCGATAACATAACACGTGCACATTTTCGTATTCGCAAATTATTTAGTGAATGATAAAATTAAGAACAATGATTTACCAATAGAATCAAGAAGTTGGCCTGGCACTAATTTTAATGAGCGAAAATGCCACTTACCGAATGATATTCCGTTACCTTGAACACGTACTGCTTGTCCATGATATGGTGCGCACGTGCACTGGGATATGCGAACACCGAATAATCACTACGGTACGGATAGTCACTAAGGTACTTCATTTGCGAGTGTCAGAATACAAGAGGCATGATTATTGATTAACATGTACTATAAACTTTAGCACAGTGTTATAAGCTCCGTAAAAATAAAAATCACAACTGATACAGTAGCAACACTATAATATTAACAGTTTAATAAGCTCCGAAATATATGTCACAACTTTATCTCATCTCTTTTTCACATTCACATGACAATGTAAGAACTTTCAATATGCACTTACCTATAAATAAACTCTTCTTGCACAAGTATCTCACACTTGTAATATACATGAATTGTTTTCAAACATCTTCTTCGATCAGCATTAACACCTATGGTAGCGGCAAATAGTTATTAAAGCATCAATGAATTTGCCAGGTGACATTTCTTTAAAATTATTAAAAAAAAAATAGTATAAGGTGTTGAGTGTTAATATAAACAAATTCTTTTTGATAATATTACCAAATAAGGTTAATTTACAACTGCCTAAGTCAGTCAAATCAACAAACCCACTATTTAATTTTTACAAAGACATTATTTTATTTTCCAAAAAAAACATGGTTTCCCATTAATTAACCATCGATCTTAAACGTAAGTGTGACAATGTCTGTTAAAATCTACTTTCTGTAAGTTTTATAACCCATAACCATGACACCTGTCATAACGATATACCGGTAATCCATTTCACTATATATGTTTAATACGATACCGGGTACCGGGAGTACCGGGCGTACCGGCTTTTTCCCCCCGCCTCCTCGGTACGTCACGATTGTAGTTACGATTGGTCGAGCGTATATTTCCGTGGGAAATTCGATTGCTTAAATTTGATGGGACCGTTCGGTAGTGAATGTTTACGATCCAAATACTGATTTTTTTTTTAAATAATAGAGAGTGCTTCTCTTTTCATTGGCCGTATGAGTTTTCAACTTAATTCAAAGGCGCCTTGAAGCTGAAGAGCAGGGTTCATTCAAGGCTTGAATGAATCCATTTGTTTGGGTTGCGGTCAGTTCGTAACCGAAATGGAATACAGGGGGGAGGAGGAATACATTTTGTACCGAATGGGAACGGGTTATTTGGTAATATGGATATTTTTTCTTGTGAAAAGATCTTGAAAGTTTTCTGTTTAAATTTCTGTTTATGATAAGTTATGAAGAATGAGGTATGCATAAAATTTTTATTTAGACATTTTTTTGTGTGTTATAATGACAACTCGTTTTAACAATACCTTACTTTGTAATAATAACATTTTTGCCCCTCTGAGGGCGGGCGGCACGAAATACCCAAATCTTACCCAAATCTTCCCAAAGCTACCCCAAATCTTACCCAAATCCACCCATAAATCATGAGATAAAAGGAAATAATTGTTTGTATTTACAAATAATACTGAAATTTTATCAAAACAACGTGTACACGATGTATTTTTGATCTTCCGAGCGATCTATATTCCGGGTCCAGTAGTTGTGTAAGATGCGGTCGGTGACTGTACTGCAGTATAACATCCTTTATACCTTACCTGTGTACGTAATGTTTATTCTTCCCTGTTTCAGTTGTTTCGGTACTACCATTAAATTTTATATTAATATTTACTTACCCAAATCTTCTCAAATTTCTACCCAAATCTCCTCAAATCTTTACCCAAATCTTCTCAAATATCTACCCAAATCTCTCACATCTCTTACTTACCAAATCTCCTTAAATATCTACTACCCAAATCTTCTAAAATCTCTACCCTAATCTTCCCAAACAATAGACTAATCAACCTTTAAAGCATTTAAAAAAAAGTTGATTTTAATTATTGTAAATAAATCATAGTTACAGTAAGATCTAAAATATATATATAATTATGTACACAGGTACGAGATCATACCCAAATCTACCCAAATCCTCCCACAAATCATGCGAAATGCAGAAAGAATTGTTTGTATTAACCAAAAAAAAAAAAAGAAAAAAAAAAGAAAAAAAGTAAAAAACATAAATGTACAGTACCGAAATCTTCTAAAATCTCTTTCCAAATCTTCCCAAACATTAGACTAATCCCCCCTCAAATCATTAAAGAAAGGTTTATTTTAATTGATGTTTTATAGTTACAGTTAAAATGAAAGAAAGAAGAAAAAAATACGTACACAGGTATGAAATCTTACCCAGATCTACCCAAATCCTCGCCACAAATCATGCGATCGGTTTTCTCACCAAAGCATCTCTCTTTTTTTTTTTTTTTTAGATATAACTGTAACTACAAAACAGCAATTAAAATCATTTTTGATGAATGTTATACTGCAGTACAGTAACCAAACGCATCTTACACAATTATTTGATCCTGAATATAGATCGCTCGGAAGATCAAAAATACATTGTGTACACATTGTTTTGATAAAATTTCAGTATTATTTGTAAAAACAAACAATTATTTCCTTATATCTCATAATTTACGGGTGGATTTGGGTAAAGTTTGGGTAAATTTGGGTAGATTTGGGTATTTCGTGCTGCCGCTGAGGGCCTCTCCATTTTTTTTCTCCTTTAAGTTTTATAAATGTCCGATGACGGCCCCATAATCAATTTGATGCGTTTGCTCACACACAGAACAAGTGAATTAACTTACCGATTATCATAATGCCAGATAATAGACTCATAATGTCAAAAACTATGGAAAAACAATAATTTAAATAGATTTGTATAAAAGTAAGTGTATTTAATTTTGTTATGTTTCTCATTATCTTAAATTTAGCCATGTCGTTCAAACTGTATACACAAACTTTACCATAGTGTACTAGTGAGTAGTGACATAATGAAAATTGACACTAGCTTTTTCGGATGTGTCTAATAAATTTAATATACGTATGGACATTCTTTGGAATTTTATGAATATGCCTTAAAAAAAAAACAATAAAAAAAAACACACACACACCAGTTTTTAAGTAAATATCAAATAAAATTAAATAAAATACTTGTAGTAGAAGTATAAAATGGCACTTGTACAATCTTGCCATAGAGCTAGCTTTTGTGGAAACGTGGTAGAGTGTCTGATTTGCATACTGAAGATCCAGAGTTTGATTCCAGCTCGGGCAGTAGGATTTTACTTGGTTTCATTTGATACTAAATTACAGAAGATGTGTGGGCGTGATGATCGATGACTCTTTGAGATGATGTAGTGTCGTCAATATAATAACAATATTCATTTTTAACCCTTTCCCTCATAGAGGACACCATGAAAAGACCTATGCGAACAGCATAAAACCAGATCAGCCTGCGAGTAACTCGCAGGCTGATCAGGTTTTATGCTGTTCGCTGCTCCTCAGTGGTCTGGAAAAGAGTATTTTGTAATTAAATTTAGTAAGATTTAATTGTGGTTTTCTGCAGATCAGGCTTTATGTGATACCTATTGAGGGCGTCAAAATGAGTATATATGAGGGAAAGGGTTAAATTTTCAACCCAGAACTAGTAACGATGTTCTGTTTAAAAGTGGCATATGGATGTTACAGATGGATATGAATCCAAATATATTGTATTGTATAGGCCTACGATAATTAAAACATTTTCACGGTTCTTAATCCATAATCAGTCAATAACTGTTAAAATACAATGAAATTAATCCAACTGAAATGCCTGGTTGTAAAATGGTAAAAATTCCATGATATGTATTTTTAATCAGTTTCAAATTCATCATAATGTTTTTATTATATGTAGTTAGGTGTAGCACATACAACATTCAAACATTTTCAAATTAAAGGCCAATTTATTTCGTAAATATTTTAGATGATAAACAAACACTTCATTTTTCTGCAGTGTTTCTAAAATATACTTTTATCAAGTTACATACATAAGTAAATGCTTTTATATGTGACTTATATTTCCACGTGAAATATGTGCAAAATTTTGGGGAAGAATCTGTTATTTTTTTTGTGTGTTTACAATATAGTGTATTTAGTGCTGTATTTTAAAGTGCCACAGACAGTTCACTCACATAACCAAATTATGCTGCTATGTTCATCCATCAAAACAGCACTGCATCAAACTGTTTCAATACAAAACCTATCGGGTAACATCATCTGAAAAATATCAGCCACGCCCAGCATGAGACCAGTAAACATTTTTCGTGACCATATACTTACGTGACATTTTCCGGAAAGAAATACCTCAATGTTCAATTTCGATGATATAGCTATTTGTTTCGGAATAACTTATAATTTCATTGAATGTCGACGTGTGCCATTTGCATAAAATAATTATTTAATCCATGATACACTGGCGAAATAGTTTCTGTTTTTGCTTATAAATGTTTGTCACAATAATTTAACACTATTCAACTAACAGTTTTGTTGCATAGAAATAAAAATTGAAATACATTGGCCTAAAACTCCGGGATCTTACATAAAATAAATGGAAACAAAGCAGAAGGACAAGTTATGTTTGGAAAAGCAAAAATTATCAGTTTTTGTTGTTTATTCTATTAATTATTAATATTCACACTTTTCAATCAAATTCTGCAGGAAAAAAATTGCACCGATTTAGTTAACTAATTTCCCATGATGCAAGAGCATAACTCTCGTATCTCGCGCAAAACAAAGCAGAACAAAAATGAGGGATGAAGTAAGGACCTCCGAGGATATATATCATACTCTTATATCTATTTACGATTTAATGGGATCTTTTTAGATAATGGCAAAATATCATGATCATCAACAAAAAGAGCGTAACAGAACAAAGTTACTACTAAAGCAAAATTGCTCATCGACATACATATAAATCATGACATATTATATGCTGGCTTGCACATATTTCACATTCCACAAATATGTTTGTTTTAGAAATGCGTCTTGATAAAAACATGATGAAAATAATTATCAATTTTAATCAAACGTTATAAATTCACTTAAGAAGTGAGAATTCTTTGTAGGCTCTATTAAAAATTGCCATGATGATTTCGCCTTCACAGGTCAGATGAAATTAAATGAACAAATTAAAAAGAGAAAGTTATTAAATAAATTAAAAAAAATGATCCTTTTTGTTTTTTGCAGTCTAACTCAATTACGCTTTAGCTAGGGCAGAATGTAGATTCTTCTTATATCCACTGTTATACATCGGAAGTAGTAAAGGAAAATGTTTATTTTGTGCTGTCAATATATAGTGAATTTCACTTTCTGTGAAGTTATTTAAGTGTGAACTACTATAATCTTTATATAGACTTATGTTTTTACATATGTGGAGATATTTTGTATGTTTCAAGCCCCTTTCTGCATATCTTCAGGGCCAACATCATGATAAGGAATGTATTGTAAGTCATATTAAAGATTGAACTACACCTCGCGTAGCTGTCAAACATTATTTTACCACATGTGCAATCCCCATCAGCGCCAAATATTTTTTAAAGGTATTTCTTGTTCTGGTTAGACAACAGAGAAATAAGTGAGTATTTTGACAACAGAGCTGACATGAGTAAGGGAGGGAACTCCAAATTTATTAATATATCATCTATTTCTCACACGATTCATCAGTTCACAAAAACCTATTACAAATTCAATACTGTTGTCAAAATTGAATTTCTGTTTTATATTAATGTTGTAGCGAAAGTAATATTTGTCACCTTTATATTTTCTAATACGCTTTAATGTATAAAGCAATGGACGATTCGCACCCAATTGTTTCGTACGTAGTTACGTTTATATTGAATGGTGAATTACTAAATGCTTGCTTCTGTCTCTGTCAACAAATGCTTTGTAATTGGTTCCCATAGTTGGTTCCCCGTTTTAGCCTATGTAAGCACAGTTGTGATGCGAATTGAATCAGTCTGTATCGGATCGAGTCAACATCCTATGAATGTTACAGAACGCTTTATATTATTAATAAAGGCTTTCTGATTCCTGTACGCGGAGGGCTCACTGCAAGCATTGCGTTTGCAGGGAGCTACTAAACTGCAGGAAAAAGGGATACCCTATTTGTGGAGGGTTTGCTGCAAGCATTGCGTTTGCTAGGAACTACTAAACAATAGGGTTCGATAGGGCAAGATATCCACATGGTTGTTAAGCAGGGATAGGCTCAACTAATTTTATATTTATCAAAGTGATAAGAAATCACCCCTGTTATTTCACATTAATTAAAACTGATTCGACTACTACATTATATAATAGAAATCGTTTGCTTATACACATATATTTTATAATTCTTAATTGATTATTGGTTCTTCAAATCATTTCATTAGTCATTGGTCCCTAATCAAATGGAAAGATAGCCAAGAGGAAAATTATTTATTCTATATAATCTAAAGTAAGGCCGGTGCATGTTACAATGTCTAGATTGCAAAAAAAAAAAAAAAGATATGATTGTTTATAAAGTATGGAACGCCAAATCTACATAAACACAAATACAACGTGTTTGAAGAGCTCTATAAATATTTTGAGATCTCCACAATAATTGATTTGAAGAGCTTTTCAATTGAATTAATAATATCAACAATTCTATTGTTGATATCTACAAATGACTTTACTTGTAGAGCTCTTCAAATCAATTGTTGATATCATTCATTTTTGAGATAATGATTTCTACCTGATGGAACAAGTATTTTTTCCGTATTATAATGTATGACACTTGAATTAAATCTGTAAGAATGGGATTTTTCGTAATAATAAAGAAAAACAGACGCTCATACTTGATGTTTGTTACTTTAAATTGTACCAAATTGATGATACATTGATAGAATTAAAGAGATCTATACTTCAATTATTGATATATATTCAAATCAATTATGGATAAGTGTTCATTTGATATAATTGTAAAGCTCTACAAATGTGATATTATTAAGGGCTTTATTTTATTGTGATATATAATCGAACAAATAAATTATCACTCAGAACAATATCAACCTCCGATTTGGTCTGTTCCTGTCCGATTCTGTTTGTCTGTTTTGGTCCGATTCGGTTTGATCCTGTCCGATTCGGTAATTTGTGATACCCATTCGTAACCTCTTCTTAGGTCGATTCATAAATGTTTTCTGGTCAATTTGTAACCACTTTAACTCAATGGACAATACATAACCATTGTAGGTATTTGTCACCAGTAATATTAATTAACCATTTAGTAACTAATTTTAACACAATTCACTAAACGCTTAATGATACAGACTTTGTACACCAAAAAATAAGTTTATCTTCAACACACGTTAAGATACTTTCTTGACAGAGTGCAGAATTGTTAAAGAATATCATTATTGACATGATATCATATATATTAAAATGAAAAGAAGTACATAAGGGCTGATAAATGATAAGATATATGGGAAATTGTGTGAATTTAAAGGAACTTTCAGAGGGGAAGTGTCAATGAACAGCCCCTGATAAAAAGGGGGCACTGTGTTACTGTATACACATTAACTAAGTAGCTGTTTCTTTCCTTATACATGTAGGTCCCAAACTGAAAAATGCCAGAAAACAGGAAGAGAAATGGCTCGGTCTATTTCCTGGCAGGCTGTGATGGAGATACTGTGAAAAATCATTTGGATGCCATCATACATGACATCAAAACCAAGGAATGTACCACAGGTTTGTCAATATATCATATAATAGATTTTTTTTTTTTGTATTTCCACCTAGGCTAATTGACCATTTACCTCATAGACATGTTTTGATGCATCACTTGGCAATCAGAGCAGATCCAGGTCAGACAGCCCCCTTCCAAGAGCTGTTTGATTAGGGAAAAATGTTTGTTACATATAATATTTGTAAAGAGATGACCACAACATTACTATGATGCTTAAATAAGAAAATACATGACATTCATACAAAAACTTTGTACGGATATCATTTTTTTTTTTTTTAAAAATACTCAACATTTTCAATGGATTTAACTGTTATTTTACAGCAGATATTCTCACATTATGTACTATTTGCATTTGTCTACAATATGTCCATATTTTATCTGTTCTTTTTCATGAAAATCGTATCATTATGAAATATAATGGGCCTTTAAGTGATAAGGGAAGACTTAGATTTGCGATTTATGGTGAAGATTCTTTTTTGTTCAGTACTTACGATCATGTCTTGAATCCTCAATATTTTTCCATAATAAAGGAACAGCACAGTTTAGATATAAAGTAGGTTGTATGTAAGCTTATATAATAGAACTTAATGAACCCAATTCTATCTGTCATTGAGTGAAATGGAAGCATTAAATATTTAATAAAGAATATTTCTTTCAGCTGATTCACAGATAGTATGTATCAGCCGAAGCCGTAAGCTGACTAGTCTGGCTCTGATTGAGGGCTATCCACAGTTTTTTGCCACCTTGTGTAGGCGGTACAACCTCTTGAAAAATGAGCGAGTGACTCTTCTATCGCCAATGGACCATCTTATAGCCATACAACTTTGCCTGGCTGAGAAAAATAAGCAGGTATATATATATAGTAAAAGTCTGTTAGTAGAAGGCAGTCAAAGAAGATAGAAGTCAAACGTATGATAAAATGTTGCCTGGAAGCTGTACCTCATATAGGTGAATTTCTATGCCTTGGCAAGCAGGCCAGACTTAGAAGATCAGACAGCTAAGGGTCTCCTCCTAAGGCCAAGCTGCGACATACCAAAGCTGTAAAAAATGGTGCTAGTATAGCACCCTTGCTAAGTTGCTTGGTGCTAAGTAAATAAGGGTAGTCCCAGGACTGGTTGACCTGGTGTCAGGATAACATGACTGGGTGGTATCATGCCACATGTCTATGATTTTCTACTGCAGTGTGGTAGCACTATATCTGTCTCAAGTAGACATAGTCTCCAAATGACTGAGATACTGTCAATGGGACGTTAAACCCAACAAATCAGAGCTCTCGTTTTCCTTTTTTAGTGCCAGTATTTGGCACCATTCCCCTAGTAAAAAAGTTTTTTTTCTCCCCATTTTCAAGTGAAATTCCCCCTTCAATCGAAAAATGTAAGGGCTCACATAAATAACAAGGGTACATTGTTGTCTGAATAGGATTTGATTTCCATTACAGTTTTATCCAATAAAGCTACTATATTATAGACAAGAACTATTTTGTACATTTTTATTTATGTAATTATTGTATGTATGTGCAGCAAAAATTGCCTAAAATTCCCTATACTGGAGAAAACAACTGAAAAATTCTGCTTCCTAAAGGTAGAGGTACTGTTCCCAAATTTTATGCACAGTTTGCAGAACAAAGGAAAATCTGTGGTTTCAAATACCATATAAATATTATTAGATTATTATTCATTAAGTCCTTCATTTGTTCATGAATATTCATAAGGTTAATGGTTAAAAGAGGTTGGCTGCTTATTTCAGGGTGCATCTTACAATAAGTTGCACAGATATTTTTAAATTTAATGATAATTTATATCCTATTTTAAGATCATGTAAAGACTTGTAAATATTTGTCTGTAAATTTAGATAAGAAACTGGTTAAACATCATTTGGCATCTAATAATGGGTCCAAATTGACACTAAAAAGAGTTGAATTTTCAAAAGAATTCAGGTACCTTTAAGAAACAACAAAGTATCAACTTTAGTTCTGTTCAGAATGTAGTTGGTTCAATTAATTATTACATTTTCAATGATTACCAAATTTGTTTTCTCCACTTTTTTTTATTCTCTCCCACTGCCACTCCTCCATCAATACCAATAAGGTTTATTTACACTGTCAGTCACAATTGTAACTACTCAAAAATATCTTTCAGAGCTTGGATACTTTGTAGACATGGGCGAGAAGTTCCGAATATGTCAATCGATGACTTGGTTACCATTTCATATTGTGTAATGATAATCTTGTATATATCAGTTGTCAATACTGATACAGAAAATGAACATAGTTCATGTTTGTGCAGGATAAGGGTGATTTTGATGTGGAGACAAGCGTGGTACTTCAAGCTTCTAAAGATATCACCAATAAGAAGCTGCTAGACAATTATGATGTCACTTCCTGTACAGAGGATTCTGGGATATGTGACCTGCTGGCCCAGTTTCTGGACAATTGCAGCTATACCGACTCCAGTGATGTGTTTCTCAAAATAAAGGGAGAGATGGAAGGAAATGAAGAATTGAGGGGGCACATACTAGAACAAACTTTTATAATCCTAGATACGCCCAAAA
>CM037791.1:43735753-43785753 GCA_021229015.1 Solen grandis | reverse complement strand
GATTTTCTGCATGGTGGTTTCCGGTGGAGCGGACCCATCCCGTTCTGCGGTTCCCCTTTTTGCCGCTGGGTGACCTTGACCGGGACTAAGGGAAAAGAACAGCCAAATAAACAAACATAATAAAATGGGACAATTTATAAGTTCAAATGAATGGGTTTGGGGGCAACATTTCAGTTTTGTACAGGTAAACCGAATATTAAACGTGATATTACGTGGACAATATCACACTAACAGGTCACACTGACCAAAAAAAAGAAAAAGATACCGAAAACGAAACTTACTCTTCTTTGGAACCATTAATTAAATAATTCGTATCTACGCTGTATATATATTTTTACCGAATGCACGTGATTGATAGACATCGTTTACACAACTTTACAAGTTCACCACGTGTTGTTCAAATTTTAACATATCATGTATAGGTTTAATATGTGTACAGCAGTTTTAAGCACTAAATAAACCACATGTATTGATGGCCGAAAATATAATATACGAATGACACGAAATACATTTAAATACAAATAGGTAAAAAAACAAAACCGAACGCATAAGAGATTATGTCAAACAACTGCATTTACTAATTTGCGATATGCAGTTTTTTCTATCCCCTGACTGAGTCTTAGTAATCTTCTTCCATGCTTTGCTTCACACAACCAACAACACATGTATTAATTTAAGATTAAACTTTTTTTTTAATGGAAACATAAAACAAACCTTCCGTTTAGATTCCTCTGGTTTTGATTTCGGACCGCTCACATCCGGGATCTCGATCGGCGTCATCTGTTCCTGCCGCACGTGCCGCTCATCGCAGTCCTCGTCCTCCGCTTCTTTTTGTTCGCCGCCGCTTTTCTCTCCCTCCACAACTGTGTTTAATCGTTCCCTATCCGGCTCACGTGCACTGTGAGATCTTTTAAGTTTTGGTTTCAACTTCCGTTTCATAGTTTTGAACATATCTCTAAGCCCTGAGTGTTTCTCCGGAAGACTTCCGTCGCTGGATCCCTGCGATTTGCTTATTTTGGGAGTCGTGTCGGAGGACGGACTTGCGTTGATAGTTCCATCATCCATTGACACAGATATACGGAGAGGATTGGATGGTTGATCACTGGCTAATGCAAGACAAAGGTCTGAAGAGTTTGATAAACTTCTACTGTTTCTTTGTTGGACCATGTGTTGCTTTCTATCTGGCAATGACATGTATGTGTTTGTATTGTCCTCAAAGAATTTCCGTCTAGCTGAGCTCGGTGACAGTCTGTCTAGGCTGCCTGACTGTAAAGCACCAGCGCCACCTAATGAGTGGCCATTTTGTGTGGGAGGAATGAAAGAAGGATAATTTCCGATAGGGGACGAATCTGCCGAGGAACTTCGTGAGCTAGCACCGGATATAGCGGGCGCTGAAAGCCGGTGCGATGTGTCAACCGGAATACTTCGGATGACAGGATGTGAGGACTTGGGTCTTGGATGAGGTGAAGGACTAGTGCTGCGAGATCTGGGAATGATAAAACTAGGTGGAGGTTTAGGAAGGGATGTGATTTTTGTTTCTACCCGCGTTATGTCTTTAGTAGTTTTCACGCGGTGAATTTCAGTTTTTGTGTCTTTAGAGTCATTATAAAACGATGATTGTTCCATAAGAATGTTTTCAATATAATCTGGGGGTATATGATCGGTATTGACGTCACTTCCGTCATGCGTAATGCTTCTTTGAACTGACACTTCCGGAGCACGTGGTTTCCCATTTGGTAAACGAAGAGGCTGCTCCTGGTTTCCAAGCAGAAACTCGTCTTTTAAAAGTTCAATTTCAGAACTTGATAAACTCCTGAAATATACACAATTAATATAGAATTAATATATGCACTTTTATTACAAAACCCGCGACCTGACCTTTGAATAACAAGCCTAAACCAGTGTTCAGTTGTTCTAGACTAGTTGTGTATCACATTTTAACTGTAATATAGAAGTGTATTCATCTATAGTTGGTCTGTAACTTGTGCGAATGACAAATCGAAATGTATTGTTAATTTCCTTTATGTCGGTCCTTTATATGGAATATTGTGATTGGATTAATAATAACATAATGGAAAATATTTGCAACCCCACACGTTTCTACCAACCATTGTATGTATGCGCCACTTCGTCGCACAGCTAACATATAACACTTTGAAACAAGACGTTCACGGAACCATTTTCATCGTTATTACATCGCCGCCAAGAACTATTCATTTGTAACTAAATATCTTTACTTCAAGCACATCCCGGTTGATCGTCCGAGAATAGTCAAAACTAGAACTCTTGCCTGCATGGAATTTTAGAGTGGTACGTGACAAAATAACAAGCCTGATTCCTATATAGATCTAGCCCAAACTTGTAAAGTATGAAAAGAATAACGAATAAACAAAGACCCCGGAACAGGTTGTCTTACATATTTTTGGAGGAAATCGTTTATCTTAGAAAGACTTGACTATTTGAGTTTACCGTCGCTTCGACAGTATTTCAGTCATATAGCGACGTCCAGCTAATTACAGGTGGAGGAAGACCCCGAATGCACGGAGGCATCCGGGTAGGACCACCGATCTACCGCAAGCCAGCTGGAAGGCTCCCTCACATGAAAATCCGAATGACCCTGCCGGGTTTCGAACCCACGCGGTGAGGGGCTATCTCAGAAAGAAAAGAGCCTTGATCTGCTCATCACGTGAACCGGTTGGATGATCAGTGTATACCTACAATCAATAGCTATATATCTGGCACAATTTCTACTAATACAAACCAGTTTCTCTATTGAATATAACTAAATGTTTTATTTCATAACATATACAGGTATTCTGACTAGTATTGTCACTATTTATGTCTGCTTATAATTTACTTAAATATTTCGTCAGATATGTTCCTACCCTATTCATTTTTTAGGTTTTACTTAGAGCTAAGTACATGTATTGCTCTAATAGGTCAATAACTTTAAAAGGGCATGCATTTACAGTTGTGAGAGATGAACCTAGAGTGCATCGATAAATTTTAAATTCAATATTTATAGCTTGTCTCAAAAACATTTGAATATGTTTCACTGACACTAGTGTACGTTAACAATCATTTTTAAACAATTCGTGGCCGAATGTCTAGTGTGATTACCCCGAGAGCTGAGCTCATGTATGTTCGATCCCCGGTAGTGACATAGGAAACTGATATAGATGTTTTGTTTGGCGCTCAGGTCCACCGTCAGGATCATATTGCTGTATAACCCTTTCCCTCATAGAGGAAACCATGAAAAGACCTATGCGAACAGCATAAAACCAGATCAGCCTGCGAGTAATTCGCAGGCTGATCAGGTTTTATGCTGTTCGCTGCTCCTCAGTGGTCTGGAAATGAGGATTTTGTAATTAAATTTGTAAGTTAATGTGTGGTCCATATATGAGGGAAAGGGATAACAACATGACACTTGTCTACGTTTTACGCAAAACAAAATCAGCAAAATTCACGATATATTGTTAGTGGGACGTTAAACCAAATTTAGCATTCAATACCTTCTGATTTTCTGCTTATCCTCCCGTGACAGTTCTGTGGCAGGTTTTGCAAGTTCCTCGACCGCAAAATGTAGTTGGCGAAGGGACTGGAGAAACAGAAATTGATTAAGAATGATGTGATAAGTAATTTATTTGTACATGTATATTGACTTCAACAATTAAGTGGCACACATGTAGTTAGATGGACAAGACTTTAAAATATAGATTGACTCGCGCTACATGTTTAAGCAGAGAATTCTCAATTTCTTTTAGCGGCATTTATTATAATGTCGACTCTTATTAAGTGACCACTTGTGTCTTTCCTCTAATTTTCCCAGGACCTCCGCTGAAGATATGTTTAATCTATAGTGGAAATTGTTGAAAGCTGCCATGGGTAAAAATAATTATTTTGAAAATCTTCTGATTAAGATAAATTATTTGATGTTTTTATGATGTTCTTCTTAAGAGTGCTCTTGCAATAGAACGAGAATTCTCAGGTTTTAAAAAAATGATGAAATGGTTACGAAAAGATGGGTCGGAAAAAAGGTCTATGTAGAATGGAACCGATGGACTTTGATGAGTATGATGAGAACACAAAATATTTACCGGGGAAATCTGAAGTTCGAACGAAACCTGCAATTAATTGTTCCAGATGGTTTGGTGAGAAACATATAAAAATGAAACTGCATTGACGTTTACTCGTATCAAACGAACGGGATACATACCTCCCAGCAATGACTTACAACAACTTACCTCCTTGACATATTTCAGGATAACCTGGAAATTAAATAAAGATCATTTAGTACCAACATATACAAATAACTAATAAAAGTGACGTCTTTTAAGATATAACACGCCCAGCATTTCATTTTAGTCACAATACTGTCTTTTAAATGGTTATTGATTTGACGGCTGCATTTTTGTGCGAAAGCAAAAAAACACAACAAAAAACAAAAAAAACAAACCATGTCCGACTGTTGGCTTGGTGACTCTTTGTTGATAAAAATAATCCATGTCATGTTTCCGCTATATTTCGGACCTCATGACCATTCACGGAGATGACCAAGGTTTCCTAATGTTTCATTGGGTACTTAGTTATTTTGGTAGAGGAGAGTGGTCCAAGACGTAGCGGAACCATTACAGGACTTTACCTTAATTTATCGTAACTATTTGGTCTCATATAAGAAATCAAGAGTTTATCGGTGCTTTTGTTGAATCCAATGTAAAATCAGATTTTTATTTCATAAGTAGTAGAAGAAAATCAACAATTTCAGGAATGGCGAATAAGACTTGACCCTGTTAATAAATTATGACATTATTTATTGTCTTTGAACGTACATTTAACGAGTTCTCTGTCGTAAAAAAATCCTAACCTTCCTTTAAGGACCTTTAAGGAATTAAATAATTGATTAATGAAACACTAGATAACTTTATCAAATATAATTTTCACATTTTTGTCTTTTATATCTTTCAAGATTGTTACATATTAAAAAAATAAAGTATCCTTTTAGTCATATTTTTTACTGATAGCAAAATGGTAATATTCATCATGAAGGCTTTGTTGCTATGACATTTTTTTTTAAATAACAAATCTGAAATATTCACCTGGTCTATGTTTTGCTTGAGATCAGATATTTCCCCTTCACCGGAAGTTGTAGAAGCAGACGCTGCGGAAGCATCACCAGAAGACGAGGCACCATCTGTTCCGTTGCTAGGCAACGTTGCCGAGCTGTCTGACTCAATTACAATGGCTGCCAATTCACGAAGGCGCTTCAACTGAGATTAAAAGTTACAAACATTTAATGAAATATCTCGTTAGCGTTTAATTTATTTTTGAATTATATTTAATGATAATAAAATATAAGCATGTTTTTTTTACGTTATTTGTCTATATTTATTAATACAATAGAATTTTCGATTAAACCATGATGATTAAGTTATTTTAGTAACTGTAAGCCCCTTCCGACCCCGATATTTGAGATGACTGTTGCGGGGAGGTGGGGGGAGGGGGAGTCTTACTTGTCAAAACACCACAAACAACAACAACATCAAACATTTCTGACGTAATATTCCTTCTTACAGAAGCCAGAACGTCATCGATCCTTCTGACGTCACGCACGTGCAGCTTCCTCATCTCCGCTAGGCGGCGCAGTAGTTCACTTTTTTCTTTCATCCAGAAGTCTTGCTCCTTCTTGTATTTGTCTCTCAGCTCGGCTAGCTCCTGCTCCAGATGTTTATATCGTGTCTCCCCCGTGTTTAACTAGACAATTAGGAGAGCATGCTATAGAACATGGAAATATATATTCTTTTGCATATATCTGTATGTTTCAGGTCTATCCCTTTTTACTGAGACCTTTTCTTTAGGTAATCCATTTATCATTAAATTGTGATCATGGTCCATTAAATGACAGAGGAAATTCTATAGTAAATGCAAGCTCTTTTTCTTGAGCAAAATGGCCCATAGCTCCAATTCAATGGATGCTTGCATCTGCACTGAAGTCTTTTTAAGCATTGAAGAACCATGATTATGATTAAATGCTTGATGGTTTACCTTAAATTGACCCTTAAACAGTAAAATTACAAATATTATGATTTATGACGTCTACATCAAATGAACATATTTCTTTCATCTTTCATAAAAAACATGGCTGTTGTCGATAAAGATTAATACTTGAAGATTCTGAGCCACACCCCCTATAAAAAACAAAATTAATAAAACAAAAACAAGCTACTTCTGAAAATGATTCATATCGCCATCATAGCACACAGCGTAGGCCTATTTTATATTTGGGGTTTGTTTTCCATCTGTTCAAGAAGGTTCTTTCTCTCCCGGCCGTGTGCCTCGTCCCGTTTGTGTAGTTGCTCCTGATAGGGGTAATAGCACTGATTAAAATGGTGTGTTAATTCTGTTCAGAGATTGTGTTAAATTCAGTTTAGAGGCTGCGCTGGATAATGCTCAAATCTGGTATGTTAAATGGTGTGTTAATATATTTGTTAAATGATGTATTAAGGTATAGCCCCCCTAATACCTTTATTCCACATCTTGCCACTGGATGGAAATATTTCTGTGAAACTTTGTCACTTTGAAGACATCCAGAAATAAAAATGTTTCACCGAGAGTTTTTCCAGGTTTTATTAGATGTAGGGGAGATAATTTGTATTTAAAATAACGTTGAAGTCTATGGGAAATATACAATTTCTGTGAACATGAAAAACCGAATTTGATATTCGCAAATTTTTTAAATTTACATCTAAACTTTACCGTAGGAAAATGGAGAAAATCATTTTTTGTAGTTTTCAGTGGAGATAACTCATGACAACAAAATTATAAAGGAGAAGTAATAATAGAATTTCCGTCATATGTCATAACATGTCAATTTGCCTTTAAGATTTCCATGGTTTGACATTATAAAAGCTTATATTGTAAAGTTATATGCATGGCTTTGATGGTTATTATGGGGCATATACCTTCACCGGAAGTGAATTACAGGGCATAAACCTTCACCGGAAGTGAATTACAGGGCATAAACCTTAAAGTTATTCCTGAGTGTGTCTGAAAATGTCTTTGAAAAAGTTTTTGAATTATGCCTCTATTTTACTACAAAGAGAAATTTTATATCATAATTATATATTAGTTTTAAATATTAACAAATAGGATACAAAAGATGTTCTGACATTAGTGTATCAAAACCTATGTGGACCAGTGAATCATGGCTGAAACTTCTAAAAGCGTTTTGAAAATGGTGACGATAACGAAAGTACTAGTTACAATCGTGATCATACTTCCAGTGATGTTTGATAATTAATTTCAATAAATTATATAACCATATTTCATTAATCTTAAAGAAAAAAATGGCGAAGGTGGAAACGATGATTAAGAGGCGCCACAGAGCTGGGCCGCCATTAACGATCGCAGCCTTGCAACTGTCAGATTGACTCGCCATAATGCTCCTACTCATTTTTCTTAATTTTCAAGGAAACCGATATTTTTTTTCTGTCTTGAAGTTTTATTTATCACATAAAAACAACAACAACAACAACAACAACAAAACACTACTTACCTACTCGAGGACTTGGCGTAAAATTATTGTAACTACATATAAATGTAGAATCAGTTACCAAGCACTCGATTAATGCATAGCAACCTTTTTTGCTCAAGTGTAGGCCTGTTTGTAAAGCTGAACAATGTATAGTGGCTGACTTTATGTTTACAATTAATATCCTGTGAGGTAGGTTGCGTTTATTTCACTGTGTATTATCAACAGAACAATAAATAGACAGATATAATTAAAAAAAGAAAAAAAATCTTACCGTTCACGATTTATATTTCTAAACAAAGGTTAATGACTATAATCTAAAGATCTTCTTAATGTGTATGAGGAAACATCTTTCATAATTAATCAGGGAGTCGAAAATCTAAAGAACCCTCAATAATTAATTGTAATCAAGCAGATAGAGTTCTCTCTGAAGTTACTGATGAAGGAATGATTAAAGACGACATGATAATTAATTCAAAAGAACCACAAAAACATATTCTCCATAAAATATGTACCGCATCAACTGACTGCTGCTTCAGACAAAAGAAACATAAACAGAAGTAGGCATTAGCAAATTTAACCAACTTTTGTACAATCTTTAAAAATCGTTTGACGATATATGTAACTTAAAGCTTAGATTAAATCTATTCTCTCATCACATTCGGGATTACTTTCGTTTGTAAACAATTTAATTATTTAGCACCAGTCATACAATCTAATCTGATTTCCGGATTGATCCATTTTAGAGACAGTAGCCTCAAAGATATTCGTTGAATCAGAGGTAAAATTAAAAAAAAATATCGCTCTATTAGATCACAGTATTATGCGTGCCTCTTTCACCCCCAAAAAAGGAAACTAATATTTTTTTTCTCATTTCATGACAATTCCACCGCTACATTAGATTTAATTTATTCCTATACATGTGATCTAGATTTAAGTGGTCCAGTGGTAACATACACGATTGCGGATCCAGAGGATGTGGGTTCAAACCACAATTTCATGTCCATCTCGAGCGCAAATATTTGCTCCCACCCGGGAACCGTAGAAATGGATTAAGATAAATCTTAAAGAAAGTGTTTCCCAATCGATGTGAAATAAAATTACTTAAACTTGAAAAGTATAAACTGCTACTTCTTCTTCTTCCATAGTAATGGCAAACATATAGTAATAACTCATCCACGTGTACTATTTTATAGATATTCTTTATTTATAAAGGGACAGAACTACATACTCTCCCTTTATTTTTAAAGGGTGAGAACTACATATGATTCTCTCCCTTTATTTTTAAAGGGAGAGAACTACATATGAGCTTGAGTAGCCTACCTGGAGGTCCACAGCGACGTGGTGGGCCTCCGCCAGGAGTCGCTTCTGTTCGTCTCGCTCTTTCTCCCAGGCTATCTCCATCCGGTACTGGACGTCTTTGTTCTTAGACTGGTACTGGATGAACACAGCTAGCTGCTCCTCCAACTGGGAACATATACGACACGTGACTGGCTAGTCGAATGGTTGAATGGTGACATGGTTAAATCAAGTTTGAACATTTATAACATGACTGGTTTAGAAGGATTTCAGCAGTCACGGAGTCTGCCTTAAAACTATTTCATTGGTTCATGGATCAGTCTTTAATATCTTTAGATAGCTTCGTTCACGAAAACAACGAAAAAGAAACTTATTGTCGCCGCACTGAAGTGCGGCGTACTGTATGGAATGGGATTTTTTTTGTCCATGGAGGGGCACGTGACTTATTTTTTTAATTTATTTTCATTCACTAGATTTAATAATTTTATTTGATCCGTTGACAATAAAGTTTTACAGGAAAAGAATTTGTAATATTATTTTTTATTATTATTATTGTGTTTTTATAAAAAAAAAAATCTTTGATATGTGATGCACGATTTCAAGTGCTTAATGTCTATTTTGACTGATAAAATGTTTGAAACCAGTCTACGGATAGTGAGTCATAACCTAAAATAGTTCTCACGTGATGTAAATACCGCGCTTTTTAAGTCACATGATAGTCACATGATAATATAGCGATATTGATTGGACGCAGAGAAGTCACGTGACGTATACATCCCTTGTTCCTTTTGCGGCGACCTTTGATGCTTTGCATCAATGATTTTCTTGTAAGTATTTATACCTTGTTTACTATGTTTATGGTGTTTATTTGAAACATATTTTCACAATGTGTGTATTTCAGGGGAACTTGGAACCGTTTATCAGCGTCGCAAAAGCTGGGGCAATATTTTGTGTGGTCAAGAAGTATATGTTTTTTACAAAGATATACGGCATTGATGTTGATTGAAAAAAGGAGAATATAGAACAGATATATGATGAACAATTTATATCATCTGTGAAGCGTTTTATTCTGAGGAGTCAAAATGGGCATATAAGAACTCAGTTGGTAAAGTAACGGTATACCCTTGACTGAAAACAGCAATAAACGGACTATAATCGTCTTTCGGCCACACGGAGATGGTGAAACAGACTATATATATTATATATTTCGATTGTGCAGTGTATAACGTTTGCCTCGAAACTATGGCGTGTGGAGTGTTGCAAAATTCAATAATTGAAAATAATTGTTCAAAACATTTTTTTTTATTCAATAAAAAATATATTTATTCAATAACAGAAAAATATTTGTTCTTAAAAAATATTTATATTCTAAACATATATTTATGTTCTTAAAAAAAAAAATTCGTTCATTAAAAAAAAAATATCGTTCATAAAAAAAAAATTTATTCATAAAAAAAATAAATAATTGTTCAATAAATAATTACCTCCCCTACAAAAATGCGGCGGATGCCGTATGTGGACAAACAATGAAAACACGGACCATATTTAAGGCATAAAAAAAAGAGTATAAAAGTATTTGGTTTCACTTGTATCTATTTCGGTGATTCTCGAAAAAAGGACAAAAATAATAATTTCAATTAAATTTAAATAAACAAGGCTTTTAATTTAAGATTATAATCTTAAATACAAAAATTAGTAATTTATAGCCATATAGATGACTATAGATGGAATTTAGAACTATATCAACATATAAAAAAAATTGATATAACTTCTGACCTGGATATGATAGAGACCCATACTTGGTCTTATATTGTAGCTAATACATCCTGCTACATGCCTATACCTGGTCTTATGGGGCCACATTAATTGGTTTTCCATCTATAGTCATCTATATGGGTACGAACGGCTAATTTTTGCATTTAGGACTATATACACATATAACAATTTGATATAACTTCTGACCTGGATATGATAGAGACCCATACTTGGTCTTATTTTGTAGCTATTACATCCTGCTACATGCCTATACCTGGTCTTATGGGGTCACATTGATTCGGTTTCCATCTATAGTCATCTATATGGGTACGAACGGCTAATTTTTGCATTTAGGACTATATACACATATAACAATTTGATATAACTTCTGACCTGGATATGATAGAGACCTATACTTGGTCTTATTTTGTAGCTATTACATCCTGCTACATGCCTATACCTGGTCTTATGGGGTCACATAGATTGCGTTTCCATCTATAGTCATCTATATGGCTATAAATTACTAATTTTTGTATTTAAGATTATAATCTGAAATTAAAAGCCTTGTTTATTATCCTAAACAATTTAAATTTAATTGAAATTATTATTTTTGTCCTTTTTTCGAGAATCACCGAAATAGATACAAGTGAAAGCAAATACTTTTATACTCTTTTTTTATGCGTTAAATATGGTCCGTGTTTTCATTGTTTGTCCGCATACGGCATCCGCCGCATTTTTGTAGGGGAGGTAATTATTTATTGAACAATTATTATTTTTTTTATGAATAAATTTTTTTTTTATGAACGATTATTTTTTTTATGAACGAATATTTTTTTTTAAGAACATAAATATATGTGTAGAATATAAATATTTTTTAAGAACAAATATGTTTCTGTTATTAAATAATATATTTTTATTGAATAAAAAAAAATGTTTTGAACAATTATTTTCAATTATTGAATTTTGCAACACTCCACACGCCATACGAAACAACCCTGCTTTCAGTTACCCTTTAAAGTCCATAACGTTAGCGTTTATATCCCTGTTGTGTCATAGCGTATAGAGTGTAAGCTGGGGACCAAATCACTGAATGCACGCCAGGTCTCAGTGTGCATCTAAGAGAAGTGTTTTGATAAAGCAACTATATATTTATCATAGAAACTGTATTTCAGCCAGAAATACTTTATTTAAACATATTTCAGCTAATATACTCTCAACAAAAAATGGTAAGTAGCCTTTATTCTTCAAGTATAGGAATGTCTACCGATGAGAATTGTTCAAATATTAATTCATTTATTCATTCGGCACTGTCTTCATCCGTATGTCAGAAATGTGGTTTAAGGTAAAATCTTCGTAATGGTTCCGCTATATTTTGGACCTCATGCCTCATTGCCTTTCACGGAGATAACCAAGGTTTCCTAATGTTTCATTAGGGTATCTTGGTTATCTTGGTAGAGGTTAAGTGGCCCAAGACGTAGCGGAACCATTACAGGGATTTACCTTAACAGATAGGCCGAAAATAGAAAACTGGAAAAGGAGCGTGAATACAAGCCCACCCTACCTGGTTGATCCGGCTATTGAGGTTGGACTTCTCCACGTCCCAGTTGCGGCGTTCCTTCGTTATGTTGTTCACCAGGGTGCTGCGTTCGAGATCCTGGTCCGACAGCTGCTGCTTCAGAGCGTCTATCTGGGCCCGCAGGTGTTGGGCTATCTCCTTGCCCTCTTCTATCTGGTTCCCGGGAAATGTGAAATAAGGTTACAACTCAAGGAAATACTTACTGCACATACACTTGATTTATTTTGAGTAAATTGTTTATCAGAATCTCTCGGAATATAACGCTATGGTCAACATATTGAAGCTAAGATGAATTAATGAGCATATTACAGAAAACAAAAATGATGACAAGTTTAACACATGTAAACTTAACTTCCCCCTACTGCACATGCTACACGAGTACCCACCTGTGTGATATGACTCTCCAGCACGTTTTTCTCGTCCTTCCAGCGGGACAGGTCGTGTGTGTACGTCTCCTTGATGCTGGACATTCCCCTCTGTATGCCCGTGATGATCTCCTTGTCCAGCTTCTTCTCTTGCTGCAGCTTCTCCACTACGGCCAGCAGCGCCATGTGTTCCCGCTGTAGCCTCTCCAGTTGACTCTCGTAGCGCACCTTGGTGGCCATGTACTCGGCCCGCAGGATCTTCTCGTGGTGGTGAAGCTGGTAGTTCAGCTCGTCCTGTGGAGGATACACGTGAAAAAAGTCAGCCGAATCTGCTTGTGGTGACGGTGGTTATCGACAACTGTAAGGGGGCGGGGTAGGGGGTGGGGTGGGGATGGGGGGTAACTATTGCGGCGGAGTTTGGGTGTTGGTGGGATGATGGTGGTGAGGACTCCGGGGAAGATTGTAATGATACTGGTGGTGATGAGTATGATATTTGATGATGGTTTTGATGAAGGTTAAAATATAATTAAACCACGATATTATCACTAAGACAGAAAGCCCGTCTAGATTGTTTTTATTTCTTTCATTTTAAACACAACTTGATCCATTTACCATGCCATGGTTGTTTAAACACGCGATTTCCCTCGTTTGGTCTCAAAACAATGTCCTCCCTTCCTTTTTTTAATGTTATCATTATACGATATGATTCGCCCCATTCAACTTCGAGCCCCTGTGAACATTGTGAACAACCGAGCAGCCTTTTAATTGTTGAAATGAAAAGGATTCAGAGGAAAAAGATTGTAACCAATGATTTATGTTTGCCGTGCCTTTCATTTCATTCACAAATCACCTAATGTAACTCCACAGTACGGAGACTGTTTCTGCTCAGATTGAAGACCCACTGAATTGTTATCTATCAAGGATTACATCAACACGGAAACATAAACCAGAACCACTCGCAGACAGGTAAAACGTTCTGCAACTTACATAACCATTTTGCTATGTACATATATCATTACCTATTCGCTACTTCCATTCACAATACGCGCCTCTGTAGAAACGCAGAGAACATTAAAGTCTATGGCGCCACACCCATAGATTTTAGATGTTACGGAATCCTAACATAGCCATTGTAAATTCTACACACTAGTCAAGAAATTAATGCGGTACCGTACGAGGAGTATAGGGAAGACGGGAACACGACACACGCCACTTTCAACACGCCGCTTTTAAGTGCTGCGACATCATAATTTCGTGACCTCACATCGTGACATCAAGATCTTGTTTCGTAATTTCGTATCATGTCAGCAAATCTCCTTTCGTAATACCATGACCTCACAGCATGTTGTCTTTGTTTCTTTATATCGTAACGTGTCATCAAGACCTCGTTTCTTAGAGTCGTATTTGTCGTGTCATCAAGACCTCGTTTCTTAGTGTCGTATTGGTCGTGTCATCAAGACCTCGTTTCTTAGTGTCGTATTTGTCGTGTCATCAAGACCTCGTTTCTTAGTGTCGTATTTGTCGTGTCATCAAGACCTCGTTTCTTAGTGTCGTATTTGTCGTGTCATCAAGACCTCGTTTCTTAGTGTCGTATTTGTCGTGTCATCAAGACCTCGTTTCTTAGTGTCGTATTTGTCGTGTCATCAAGACCTCGTTTCTTAGTGTCGTATTTGTCGTGTCATCAAGACCTCGTTTCTTAGTGTCGTATTTGTCGTGTCATCAAGACCTCGTTTCTTAGAGTCGTATTTGTCGTGTCATCAAGACCTCGTTTCTTAGTGTCGTATTTGTCGTGTCATCAAGACCTCGTTTCTTAGTGTCGTATTTGTCGTGTCATCAAGACCTCGTTTCTTAGTGTCGTATTTGTCGTGTCATCAAGACCTCGTTTCTTAGTGTCGTATTTGTCGTGTCATCAAACTCGTTTCTAGTGTGATTTGTCGTGTCATCAACTCGTTTTTAGGTCGTATTTGTCGGTCATCAAGACCTCGTTTCTTAGAGTCGTATTTGTCGTGTCATCAAGACCTCGTTTCTTAGAGTCGTATTTGTCGTGTCATCAAGACCTCGTTTCTTAGCGTCGTATTTGTTGGTCATCAAGACCTCGTTTCTTAGTGTCGTATTTGTCGTGTCATCCAGACCTCGTTTCTTAGAGTCGTATTTGTCGTGTCATCAAGATCTCGTTTCTTAGTGTCGTATTTGTCGTGTCATCAAGACCTCGTTTCTTAGTGTCGTATTTGTCGTGTCCTCGAGATCTCGTTTCTTAGTGTCGTATTTGTCGTGTCATCAAGACCTCGTTTCTTAGTGTCGTATTTGTCGTGTCATCAACATCTCGTTTCGTAGTGTTGCATTTGTCGTGTCACCAAGACCTCGTTTTGTAGTGTCGTATCGATGCGTTTAATCATCATCTCGTTTCGTAGTGTCGTATATGTTGTTTCATCAACATCTCGGTTTCGTACTGTCTTATTTAGTGTCGTGTCATCAACATTTCGTTTCGTACTGTTGTAGTTGTCGTGTCATCAACATCTCGTTTCGTAGTGTCGTATATGTTGTTTCATCAACATCTCGGTTTCGTACTGTCTTATTTAGTGTCGTGTCATCAACATTTCGTTTCGTACTGTTGTAGTTGTCGTGTCATCAACATCTCGTTTCGTAGTGTCGTATTTGTCGTGTCATCAACATCTCGTTTCGTACTGTCGTATTTGTCGTGTCATCAACATTTCGTTTCGTACTGTCGTATTTGTCATGTCATCAACATCTCGTTTCGTACTGTCGTATTTGTCGTGTCATCAACATTCGTTTCGTACTGTCGTATTTGTCGTGTCATCAACATTTCGTTTCGTAGTGTCATATATGTTGTTTCATCAACATCTCGTTTCGTACTGTCGTATTTGTCGTGTCATTAACATCTCGTTTCGTAGTGTCGTATCGTACTTGGCAATGCCCCAATCTTTAAACGATGTATCGTTCCATCGTTCTGTGTAATCTCCGAGTTACAGAAAAGCTAAAACAGGATGAAACAATAACAACAACAACAAAACATATTTTTAAACAAACCTTAACATGATTCCATAGATTACCACAATGCTGTGGAGAACAAGGCCACGGGCATGCCAATAAACCTCAGTGTGTGCGATGTTTGTTTCTACAGTACGTGAGATATATCAAAGACCCAAAACCACACACACACGTGCTACTGGTGCTTTTGAACAAATAAAGTCTCAATTAAAAGTAATGATTGATGATTGATGATAACAAAGTGTTGTTCTGGCGGCTCCAGCTCATGTCCTTGGCACAGTATCACGATTATGTGTCGTTTCCAGAATCCACATTTATCTACATGATTTTCGTTTGTGTTTGTTTTCGGAACTAGCAGTATACTGTAATACTGTATTTCGTAACAAATGCCGTTAGTTTACGTTACAATAAAATATACGATAACTAATAAAGTAAATGACAATTATTAATTTCATATACAATACTCAGCGCATTCGTTGCGCGCATGGAATTTACGGCCCATTGACAGTATTTCAGTCTTTAGGGACTTCTTTCTCTATAAGACTGGTATAGTGCTGCCACAACAATATTACGCCGTAAGAAAGAGTAAAGTCACATTTTCCAAGCACTGGGCCAACCAGTCCTTGGATTTCTTTATGTACCTAGCGACAAGCAGAATCAATGTTAACCAGTACAGTTTTAACGAGTGTGGTATGTCGTGGTCGGGAATCAAACTGACAACCTCCTACTTTCGGGGCCGACACTCACTCGGTCACCGAGCTAAGTTGGTTGTTAGAATTTAGAAAGTAGTTTTCAAAATCAATAAATTAAAATAGGACAAGAAATCTGTGCCTCAACAATTGTTTGGCCCAGTGTCTAACTTGCACCCTGTGATAATACGAAGACATAACGTTACTTTGGTAACTTAGACATTTTCTAGTTGCTGGTTTAATGTACCCATGGTGATTTTGCAGCCTCTAACATCATGAATAAATAAGGTAAACTCGGATTTTAAAGTTATTTGTTCTTTGTTTTAATATCTGATGTGCAATAAATCTCAATCTATAGTCCATCTTATATTGTTTAGGCGATAACATAAAATATTACTGCTAGCAGACAAAAACAGAGGCAGCAGTCAGCTGATGATAAGATCCAGAAATTTCACCAGAGAAAATATAAAAAATGTGTATCTCTCCTCGTATAACACAACTGTAAAGTATATACAGGTCTCATAAATTTTCCTGAGAAGATAAATGTATTATGAGACAGTGTCTGTCTATATTTACACTCCGAATGTTTACCGGCATGTACTGATCACGTGATCTTACAGGCAAAGGGGAATTTCTGATTCAATATCAATTCCTTCCGAACACATATCTTTTCAAAGTCAGTGGTCATTTGATTGGAAGTGAGTTACCCTTGGCCATTTGATGGAAGTGAGTTACCCTAACTCTGTTACTGGCTGAACCAGTAATAAAGGCAACACATCTACAAGTAATGTCAACATCCTCGCTCTGACCAGGGATGACATACTTAAGAAAATATTTCCTTTTCGGTCTAGAACAAGAGAACTATCGTTTTCAACCCGTTGTTTTACCGATTTAAGCGGACGAGACCGGCAGTAATCATTCGATATTTCATCCCAAATTTGACGTATAAATATTAGCAAGTGCACTCAAATGCTGAGTCAATCTTACATTTACACATTGAAGTCACTAAAGCCCAGTTCCTAAGACTTGTAGCAAAATACTTTCCAAGCGCAAACTTACTAGTAGATGATATTTTGGTTGTATTGAAGAATCATTGCTCTGTCATAATCATTATAGAGAAGTTCACAGAAAATATGTATGATCAATTTTTATTTCACTAGAGTTCATAAAAAATATATTCATAAATAATAACGAAATGAAATAAGATCTAATTTCTCTCGTGCTTCAGAAATTCCCCATGACACTAATCATTTAGCGTCAAGAGATATATTTTTATACATTATACTGATTGACATGGGTTCTATTTAATTAGATTTCCTAGTATTCGAATGAAATATGACCTAGTTATTACAGGTACAATGTATATGTTTAAACATATCATATTTCAAAACACTTGAAATGGGGCCATGCCACAAGTCCTATCCAACTTTGTTCTACGCACTTTGGATGATAACAAACATGTAATATAAAATTCACGCAAAGAACATAATTATAGCAAAAATATATTTTTACAAATAAGTTGATGATAACATATAAATGTTTTCTAAAGGAGCCTTGTGAATTTAAAACGTATATACACACACACGATTGAATTACTCACCTGCCCCCGAAGTTTGGTCAGCTCATCTGACATCTTGTCGTTATTGCTCATCTCGTGAGCTAACATCCGTATCTTGGACGTCAGCTCCTCCGTCAGCTTGAATTTCTCCGTCTTCAACAACCTCACGGAATTGTCGTGTTCCATCTTTGTAATCCTGAGCTCGTGCGATAGTTTCTCGCGCGCGTCTATCGCCGTGTGTAATTCCTTCCTCATTAGTTGTAGCGCCTGTGACTCTTTCTGTTTTGACGTCAACTCGTAGAGTCTCACTCTCTCTATTGCTTTGTTCAGTTCAAGACCGAGAGTTGACCTATCACGATCCCACATTAGCATTGCTTCACTTAAGGCTTGCTTTGCCTTGTCCAGCTCATTCTCAAGAGTTTGCTTATCCGAATGGAGCTCAGTTATGTTTCCCATTAAATTATCCAGATCAGCTTGAAGTCTTTCGTTTTCTATTTCAAGCTCAGACTTTTCACCTTTCAAACTTGCACCAATCTTTTCTTGCATTTCAGCAATAACTGTCTCACTTTCTTTTCTTTTCAGGTTTGATTCTTGTACTTCTTCTTCGAGAAAATGTAATTCCTCATTTTTCTCATCAATGTTAGCAGTCAATTGTTTCAACTGCTCATCTCTTTGTTTTATTTTATTGTCCTTCACTCTAAGTTTCTCTGTCATTTCTTTCATAGTTTTCTCCCTCATGGAGATCTGATCAAACAGATTCTGGAGGTCGTCCTCACGAGTTCTAATGATATCTTCTTGCTCTTGTATGATTTCCTCTTTTCGTGCAATTTGTGCTGAAAAATATAATTACATATCTTTAACATGCTCAATAGTCCAATTATATTTCACCTTTTACTTTCATTATTTTGCAGGGTTAACGTTTAAAAGTATTTATCTTTGACTGCCTTTGGAAAACAAATCTTACAATTTATATTAATCTCTCTCGATTTTTTTCTGGCTTGGACCAGTACTTTACGCCTACGAAGGACATGACCAATTTTTGCTTCCAACTAGATTTCGAACCCAAAACCCTCAGATTTGCAGTCATAAATGTTACCTCTGTTACCACGGCGCTTATTATTTAATCAAAATTATATATAGGTGTATCCTGGTCCATGTGGCTTAGAGATAACAACCTCCACCATGGAATATGGAGGTCGTGGGTTCGATCCCGTAAAATACTGAAGTTGCTGAAACGGTTCTTGTGTACCGTTCATTGTTTATAGATAGTTCCAGAACTTTCAGCGGCTGTGTCAGAATTATGTGATTGGTTGTGATAGCATGCCACTTGTTTACGGTGTAACATTGTGGTGAGGCATAACACTGTACTTTTCTCATATAGACAAGGTTCCAAACAGAACTGAACTGTTGTAGATTGAACGTTAAAACAAGCCATGTAACATGTAACAAACATAGGTCTTATCATAGCTGACCTGCAATGTTTGAACATTTCGTCAAGTACATATTGCTCTACTGCATATACAAGAATTGCGGTTAAACGTGTTTCCTTCAGAGTTGTAATGTATCTGATCAACATCTTGCTTGTCTCGAAACAGGACCAGACCAACAAATAGCTGGGATAACGTGACTGCTGCTGCAGAAACAAATTTAGAACCATACATTTGTATGCTAGACACGTATAATACATGTTTGCTTGATTTAAGGCCTCTTCGGAAGCATTGCAAGTCATTTTGGATGACTGTTGAATGAGATATATTTTGTTTGTTTCTTGGGTTTTAACGTCCCACCGACAGTCATCTGGAGACGATGTCTACTTGACACAGATATAGTGTTGCCACACTGCAGTACCACGCCGTAGACATGTGGCATGATACCACATCCAGTCACATTATCCTGACACCGGGCCAACCAGTCCTGCAACTACCCTTATATGCTGAGCGCCAAGCAAGGGAGCTATAACAGTACAATTTTTCACGACTTTAGTATGTCGCGGCCGGGGATCGAACCCACGACCTCTCGCTCCCGAGGCGGACACTCTAACCACTCGGCTACCGGGGACGGTTATGGCATATATAGTTCTACCCCATTCCGATATACCGTACAATCATTTATTTTTGTGGAATATGTGATTAAATCAATTTCGTTGGTACATATATTCGTGGAAGCATGTTCTAGAAGAAATAAACAGCTTTCGTGGGGATGAATATTCGTGGATAAATTTATCAACGAAATCAACGAAAATTAGCCCCCCACGAAAATTAATGATTACTACAGTAATACCGTAGACAAGTGACATGGTACCACAACCAGCCATATTATCCTCCTTTATTTGCTGAGCAACACACATGGCTGCACCACCTCCACCATTTATAACGTGTTTGTTACGTCTTATCTTGGGATCAAACCTTTAACCTATCATTCTCAAGACAAACCCTCCAACCGCTTGGCACTGGAACTCTAGTTTGAGCGATTACTTAGTTTTGAAAGAATTAGAACGTGACTTTGCCTTGGATCAGCTGTTCCTACATGGCTTAAGATTCAGTAAAACCAACTTCCAGTATTACATGTGTTTGTTAGCCCGGGGTGAACGTCCTATTAATAGAACTTCAATCGATTTGGGAACTTTGCCTACACGTAACAGATAGAATCCTACCTTACTGACACTGGGCCAACCAGGCATGAGACTAACTAACATGTACGGGGGATAGCTCATTATTTAACTTTGGTAGGTCGCAGTCGGAGATCGAACCCACAACCTCTCGGTTTTGGACCGGAAACTCTAACCACTCAGCTATATATACATTTCAGCGATACACGTGTTTTAGCGATATATGCAGTTCTATTAGCAATATATACATATATATATTAGCAATGTGTATTAACAATATAATTGATATGTGTATATGCATAATATAATTACAACGTATATAAAGTAAGAACACAGGGGGATTATAAGTGATTTATCGTGTCATTATAAATTTATGACCTACTTTTTGTGTATATACACGTTATAAACGCGTATGTATACACGGTAAACTTCGGGAAAATCCGAGAACTGATGAGAAAAACATAAATATTTTGAAACTGAGATTATTTTACACGTTACAAAGTCGGATTTTTCTCCCCACTTAACTCGAAATAAACATGAATTATTGTTTCTCCTCGTATAAACTCAATATTAACCCTTAACCTCCTAAATGACTTAACTGGACTTGTCCTTTCCTCATTAAGGACTGTACCATTAGTTGTTTTGGGGGATACTTGCCAAGAAGCAAACATTGCAGATCGTTATCAGACTGCACGAATGTGAAGGCTGGTTTTAATCTTGCACTGTTCGCAAGGGCAGTCACAAATGCTCATAACATTGTAAAGCTTAATGTATATACGTGTGAATATACATGTTTGTATGCAATGTATAACTCTAAGTGATGGTGATATTAGTGAAAATGACCCATTTTCAGGATAGATATATGTTTATCTTTTTTGAAATTTCGATTTTTATTTCAGAAATAGTTACAGAAAACATCAAGAAAGCTTATGCCCGATTCACATTAAAACAAAGTTGTTGCTCCCTATGTAATAGCTCCCTTGCGTTTCAGGTAATCCATTCATCATTGAATTATAATCATGGTCCATGAAATGATCCTGGAATTTTTTTTTGTAAATACAAGCCTTAAAGACTTTCAGCAAAAGACTATACTAGTATGACGCCAAGTCAATGGATGCTTGCATCGACACTTTTTACGTTTTAACCCTTTCCCTCATAGAGGACATCATGAAAAGACCTATGCGAACAGCATAAAACCAGATCAGCCTGCGAGTAACTCGCAGGCTGATCAGGTTTTATGCTGTTCGCTGCTCCTCAGTGGTCTGGAAATGAGGATTTTGTAATTAAATTTGGTAAGGTTTAACTGTGGTTTTCTGCAGATCAGGCTTTATGTGGTACCTACTGAGTGCGTCAAAATGAGTCTATATGAGGGAAAGGGTTAAGCATCTGATGGACTATGATTATAATAATAAGAGATGAATTACCTTAAGGCCACCTCCATCACTGCCAAGCGTCCAGCGTCAGGAGAATGAAACAATATTCGGTGCCATGTCACACTACTATACGCCTTTAACGTATACATGTCGCCTGGACGTTATGACCAACCATTCAAATAATTAAAACGACAAGGCAGCTCACCTGTTTTATCTTTAAGGTTATTGTCTCTCTCTTTCAGGAAGATACCCTTCATTCGGTCCTCTTCGCGGAGCTTTGCCAGCTGTTCTTCCAGACGCTTGCATTCCTGGGCTTTTGTTGACAGTTTCTGCTCCAAGTTCTGTTTTTCCTTCTCGCTTGCGGCGCTCTTGGAGACCCAAACTTCGTTGATCTATAATTTGACAGACATGTCTCATGTCGGAAATATTCATAGCTTCAACAATTAAACACAGTAGCTAATAAATTTCATTAACGTTTCGCAAATATTAACTGGTTAGACAGAAAACACCAGCACTAATATAGATGCAGCGTTCATTTTACTTCGGTCATGTAACACGATCTTACTGAATCAGCCCAAGTGAGAAATCTTTGTTAAATAATCGTCCATTTAATATGAGTCCTATATATTTAACCACCTTAGATAAACCTGCACATTTATAAATCAATCCGAAATATCAGTGAACGAAAACAAAACAGCGAAATATTCCACGTTCTTAAACGGTTTCCACGACTACTGTGGCCACAGTTAGGGAAACGGAAATAACCCTCTCGCAAACACCACATCCCCCATATGTTTTAGATCACAAGCTTCTCGTGCAGCGCGGTTATCAATGATTAAAACGTATTTCCACGTGGCCAATTCATCTACAGACTGCAACGTTTAAAGTTCCAGAACTCAAAGAGCTCGGTAGCCTAGGACAAAGTCTTAGCTCGCATAGCACCATAGTTTAGCTGCACAGGTATTCTACAAGGCGCCTAGCCATTGCAATTTTGAATGTTTCCAAGTGATAAGAGGGGAAAAAACCTAAAGACGTACGGTTTCCAAAATCCGTTCGATGATAAGACCTGTTTTATGTCTTCGTGATAAAATTATGCCACAGGAAAGTGATATAAACTGTGCCTTGAGATTTCCATCCCATATGTAATTATCAGTTATGATACAAACTCGAATAAAGGTTCATGGGAAAGATACAGTTTAAGAGCTGGCGAACAAGGCAACACAATAAAATGTTCGTTTCCGGTGAGTCGTATATCAAACACATTCCTTCATTGATAATAAGCAATTAAAATATATCAAAATTAATCATGTAAAGGTTTATAAAATCAATATTGATAAAATTGTTGATATTATTTTAAAATTCGTTGTTTGGGGCATATCTATATATACATATCTTTCCCCGTGAAAGGTACAATGTTATCAATTTCATGGTCATAAAAGCTTCCTGCATGTCTGTTAAAGTTTATCAGAGACCTTCATCTCAAATGCAGTCAAAATCTTCACTAAAGTGCAGCATTAGCAATGAAGACATTACAGAAGGATTGACAATACTCTTTTTGTTTACATTTTGCTTTGGCGTGTATTCCCAACGACGGTAAGTCATCGGAAATAATTTGAATTTGAAAAGAATTTGATTATCTGCTACATCATCAAATTAAGCACTCGTGATTCGTTAACGGGGCATACGGAAGGTCTAGGCAAAACGTCAGAAAATTGACGAAGATATGCGGAATATGCAAATAAGGTATTTTTGTAAACAATGGAATGATCTTAAGTAAAATAGTCTTTCTTATTTATGTAATGTCGTAATGTTGTCCCCAGCGAAAACGTACAAATTGCATCTCTTAATAAATCTGTAGCACACATTTTGCTTTTTTTTCCGAGTAATATACACTGCTTTGGGAAGAATAATAGGCCTTTAATATAATTTGCGATTTCCGAGCATCGTGTCTACATTGAAGTAAATTTCCAAGTTTCGCAAAAAAAAAAAAAAAAAAAAAAAAAAAACGCTTGGTTTTCAAGACTTGTGATTATCCCGGAATTGCTATCACCAGGGTCTTACGAATATCAGTCTTGCGATTATCTTAGTCTTGTAAATATCTGAGAATTGCGATTATCCGAAACCTACGATTTTCAGTATTGCGGTTATCCGAGAATTGCAATTATCTTAGTCTTGTCAATTATCCGAGAATTGCGATTATCCGAAACCTGCGATTTTCAGTATTGCGATTATCCAATAGTTGCGATTATACGAGACTCCGAGGTTTGCGATTATCAGAGCATTTAAGCCTCCCCATCAGTCTGCAAAATGTCGGTATCTGAGTTTATATTTTATTTACCTCCTCTACTTTGATCTCCAGTTCTTCTGCTTTCGTTTTGAACCGTATCAATTCGTCGTTCAGCTGGTTCTTAACGGACTGTAGTTCTGCGCATGTCTGACACACCCCTTCCTGTTTAAACAATATGGCGACCAAAGGTATTAACACGACAGGCATTAAACTAAAATATACGGATATATTACTGTTAACATATAATGCAAAGCATTTTTTACCATTCTCAACACAAAATGATACTTCTGCAGTTGAAAACAACGAGAAATAATCATAATCTATGAATGTTAGGAATGAGTTACATAGGCCTAAAATACAGTCAAGTTCCTGTTAACATAGACTTAGTGAGTGATGAAACTTTTTTTTCAGTTGAAACTATGAAGAATTCCATTTGAAATAAAATTTTAATAGAGGTTCATAGATGCGCATGCTTGGACGTCATGAATACCTGTTTCCCATCTCTAGACGAATCTTCTTCGGATTCTTGAGCCTAAAAATACATTTAAGTACAATTTATAAGTCGATATCGATTAACAATCCCTAGCACTACTATTTATGGCACATAACTGCAATATTGTGTTTGTATTGCTCTCCGAACTCTGTGTTTATTGAAACGATGTCATCCGGGCAATAAAGTCACAAACTGTCTACTTGACGCTCGACATCGGGGTAGTTCCGGAAGTGGCTGATGCTGTCACCATAGTGAAACTGGGTGTGGTACCATGTCACATGTGAACGGCTTGATACTACAACGCGACAGCATAATATCTGTCTCATGTAGACATAGTCTCCAACTGACTAATATACTTTTAATTGGACATGACAAACAACCGATCACAAACAAGGAATATAAATTTGCACACTACGGCCATAGTTAAAGTGGTGTTTTTTATCACAGAGGGGGGAAACAGAGAGAGAGAGAGAGAGAGAGAGAGTGATAACGAGAGAGGATACTTTGGTAAGGTGATAAAGATATTGCTTTTTTGAAAAGATCTTACGAAAGTGGGAGCGTTGCTTGTAGTTGTATAAAATTGTACTTTAAATTGAATGATGCAGATTTTGAGTACTCAATCAACAGTTCCGCGACGTGGCCCAAGCGCAACACTCATTACAAACAGATCCTGTTTATTTTCTAAATACATGTCAGAGCATTAAGTTCTACATTCCAGCAACTCAATTCAAATGAAGCTCCGATAGACAGGCCAATCTTACCTGGAGCGATTTTCGTAGCAACTTCGGAGACCGATATTTCTCTGACTCCACTTTCCGTAATTTCTCCGTTAAACTCCGTATCTGTTCGTTAGCCATCTTCGCGTGCCGCTCACTCTCTTGTAACTGTACACGGGAGAGAACATATGTAAATCTTCTCTGGGTTTATCTATATACATAGTATATACAGCTAACAGCTACACGTTAAACATCAGGAAAAAGTATAATTTAGTAAGAGCTGCCATCAACAATTATAAACAATCATTATATTTTCAAACGTACACTCTCCCCATCACAACAAAATGAGATGACTTATTAATGATAAAATAAATAAATAAATAAATAAATAAGAAATTGGAGTAATTCATTATATGAAGCAAATATTAATTGCATTGTAATATCATTTGCAGATGTAGCTATGTGGTGATTTTTGGGGGAGGTGAGGTTGTCTCCCTTGATTCGGCCGCTTTTTTCTAATGATTGCATGAATTTTGAGGCATGTGAATAACATCATGTTATTGTTGTATGATAATATTTAAATCAAAATCACAGTAAGTAATATCGCAATGGATTGCAGAAAAAATATTTCTTTTAGAACTATATAATGTTTGAGATGCTAACATTCTTCTTAATAGGAAACAATGAGACATGAAATTAACAAAATTATCGTATATTAATATGCAAAAGAACAAATTAAAGAGTGAACCTCTGATTGAAGAAGTTCTTTCTCGGGCATGTGCAGTTTGGCATCGTCAGACATGGCCGTGGATATGACTTCACTTCCTGTAATTTCAAGTTTCTTTTCAAGGGAGGTAACTTTATTTCTCTCTTCTGCAAGAAGTTTTTCCAGTGATCGGACTCGCTTTTTTAGTTGCTCCTGAAAAGAAAAGAGAAAAAAAAACTGACTTCATACATATATATCATGTGTTTACAAATATTTACAAATACCTGTCCGAGCTATCAGATCTATATATTTGACCCATGCAAGGGAGCTAATCCACCTGATTTCCGGATTATGGTTTAATGTTGCTGACTTCAGTGATACCCACTTCGTAATATTGTGAAACTTAACTTATATCTGATATATTAATAAGCCCAGATGTTTGTTTGTTTATATATCGTTCCTCAGACAGTTACCCAAGAAAACTTGTATTAAGACCTTATTTTACCTAGCAGAGGTAGCACTGGATCTTGCTGACTTACCTCTCTTATAGAGTGCTCTGATTCGACAATCTTCGTTATATTTATTTCAGACTTAAATGATCAAAATTCATTCTTTGAGAGAAAAAATAATGAAAACAATATGTTATGCTTATTAATGAAATCATGTGTTCTATCTGTGAGATGAAACCATATCTCACAGTGTGAGTGATTTAGGTTTGCCGGAACTACTTTTTAAGTTATAAAGGGCATGTATGTGGATATGTAGCATTCTAGTATTTACTAGTTGCCTCCCTTTATTTCTTTCAATGACAAACCTTCACACGGATTCATCCGCGTGTTAACACGGCCAAATACACGCTCGTGAAAACATTAAGATTATCGATGAGATATATTTCATATCAACTATAAACGAACACACCTTCATTTTCTATAGTAATGTCTTTGTATATTAGAAATACATTTCATCATTTCATATCACTGATAAAATTATAGATTAAGTGTAACATAAACTATAAATAATTTTATTTCTTGAGGATTCCACATATCGCAGCCTGACACAGTTGTTGGTTTGAAGTTTATCATCAGTTCAACAATAAAACGGAGGATGCCCCCCCCCCCCCCCCCCCCCCCCAGTCCGGTAAGATCATTAACGTTGACATTAAATTTCATGGAACCTGTTGTAAAGTCAATTTCATGGGTACATATATTCGTGGATTCATGTTTTAGAAAACGTCAAGTCTATCAAATGAAAGGGTTTTCGTGGGGATTAATATTCGTTTGAAAAGCCATACATGATATCAACGAAAATTAGTCCCCCACGAAAATTAATGATTCATCTGTGTACAGAGATATTCATGCACGTTAAACAACCAACCTACAGCATGCCAGCTGGAGAGCTTCCCAACATGCAACATGTGAGTGAGGAGATCGGGGCACGAACCCACATTGGTGAGAAGTAAGTTGATAAGACTCAAACGGTACTCAAATGTCCTTCACGGGTTTCGAACCACCATTACATCAAATTATAATGACTTACCTCCCAGATGGTCGTGAACTGAGGTTTCTCTACGGGAGATCCATCGAAAACGTCGTCACTACCGATGGAAGCGTCAGCACTTTTTTCCGACGATACAGACGATTCACGTGTTTCGTTAACTTCCGTGATGACTCGTTCTAGTTCGTCCTCCGCCGCTTCCGCTCGGTCTTTGACAATCTCAAGTAGGTTATTTAGGATCTGAAAGTAAAGGAAGAACAAGTTGGTGATAAAATGAATAAAAGTAGATACAGATTAGTACAAGATAAGATAATCGTTATCGTGCTGAATTGCTTCCCTTTGAAAAACCACAAGCATTTTGTTCGGAGAATCTGAATTAATTTCAAATAAAGCGTTTTTCCTAACTCTCGATTTCATTTTAAGTGAGTTATTTCCCCCTTTTTTCCGATAAAAACAAATAGACAAAGATAGAAATAATATTTATCATAACAGAATAATAAGGACTTATGCATGTATTTTGTATCATTTTTAAAATCGTCATTAGAACGATACAGAATATGAGCGTTTTAGAGACTTGACTTGAGCAGACATTTTAAAGTATAATGGGCTTGGTTATAGAAATTAAGGTAGCAAACGCTGAGTAAAACTTGCACTTTGTACAGGTTATTCAAACACACATAGCAATCAAATATAGAGCGGAAAACCATTATGATGAACATCGGTATATGTACATAAGGGGGAGTAAAACAGAATCTGTTTTCATTACTTTGTTAAGAAATAATTTTAAAGTATATGTTTACCAAGAAGATTCTTGGCAATTAAAGCCGGTACGAAACAGTTAAAAGCTAATCTTGTTAAATTGCTCGGCTCGTCACTCCAGTAAACAAATCTCGAAAAATCTCACGAGATCAAATGAGGCGTTTAACACAACAGTTTTCTGCTTCATACCAGACGAACAGTTTCTTTAGGTCAAACAACACGAAATTGCAAAGTTTACATAAATCATTTATCGATTTTGAGTAAAAACGAATAAACAAGACCTGATGGTATTATGAACGGGTTTTTCTTTTCGGGACTCTTTCATCACAAGTAGGTCAAAGGTCAAGGTCAAATTTACAATGAAGAGGTACATTCACTTAAAACAACTGTCCAAATATTTGAAGCAATCCAATGAAGGACATAAAAGTTATGGCAGATTAAAAATGCCCGCCCGGACATCATCAATTAAAAGGACGGAATTTTTCGTTGAAAAACCCGTCCAAAAATCACAACACTCGGTCTGAAACGGGCGTTATGGGGAAATAAAAAAGATGGCTGTTTAGCTGAAATGGAGGCGAATTGTACAATAAATGTGTCTTCTTTAATAATAAAATAGGGCTGCTGAAGACATAATCTCCGCTTTGGTTATTTATTTTTTCGTTTTGGCCTAATAGAGATGTCTGAAAACACGTCAGCCTCTTCATACGAGGCCATTGTATTTTGATTAGTGGAGATTTGAAATACTGCTACGTTTAATAAATTCATTTCAATAACAGAAGTATGCATTGTCAAAAGATGAAACTTAATATGTGAAATATTTAACACTCGCCGT
The DNA here is from genome assembly GCA_021229015.1 of Solen grandis. Classification (NCBI taxonomy): domain Eukaryota; kingdom Metazoa; phylum Mollusca; class Bivalvia; order Adapedonta; family Solenidae; genus Solen; species Solen grandis. Next base: position 43,756,706 of record CM037791.1, on the reverse strand, counting down.
CTGGTTTCTTAGTAGAAACGATACGGAAGTTGAACAGCATATAAATATATATAATCATAACGAAAGTTTTGGACGGCGTCCACCATAAATCAATAAATTGGTAGAGTTTGACCTCATGTGGAGACCGGATACACGTGTATTTTCCGGTGAACTTTGCCAACAGGTCCGGCTATTTTTGAAGATTTCATTCGCTGACTTGAAGCTTTTCCAACGCTACAGTAACTTGTGTACGGCTTTATTGTTTTCATTCCGGCACAAACATAAATAGTAAACTAAAGTGCTTGTAAAGTTAAGACCGGAACAATTCTAGGAATTTTCAAATACATACTGAAACTAATTAACAAACATTTCAATATGTTGCGGAAAATCTCTGCTGAGAAAGATGTAAACTGTTTCAATCGCCACATATTTCCACAGTCAAACAAACGTATTGATCTTCCACAACCTTTTTCACTATCATTACTCGCTTCATTCAATTTAACATATAAATTTCTATTTTTTCATGTATATGTTTGTCTATATATTTGTCTGTTTGCGTGGTTGTCTTATATTTGTTTGTCTATCTTCGTACCTGACAGTTTCTGTCTCCGTTACAAAACACACTTTTAACTCTCAAGTCAGTTTATTTCACTTCTTATTAACTATACCACAACTGTACTAATCAAGTACGAATATAATGATTTGATATGTGTTCATAAAGATCGCAGAACTCATTATAAAAAGTAAACATTTAGCAAAGTGGCAGATGTGAATGAGCACGTAAATTATGTAAACAAGAATATGCAGCGTTTGTCGACCCGAACATTTCACGAGTGTTACGAGATATACACCGGGGATGTTCGTGTATCGGTTTTCTTAAAAACGATTATGTTTGCATGAACCTTGAACAACAACAGCAAAAATGAATTTTTGAAATTAATAAAAATTTAAAAAAAAAAAAAAAAATAAATAAATAAATAAATGAAATAAAATCAGAGATGTGAATAGATGTAATGTAGCTTCGTAATAAAAGGGATAAAAATAATAATAAAAAATAAATAAAATAAAAAAATTAAATTAAATAATCGAAAATGTTTTTAGCGTTGTTAACGTTCTTCTTGCCCTGAAACATCTATTTTTTTCTTATTTTAAAACATAACTATACTGCAGACTGGTAAATGCATAAGAGTGTCTCAATTCAGCGTAAACCTGACATGATAAAGTCTTATCAGCCAAGTCTGGTAAACCGCTCATGCGCACGCGCAACTGTTCACGTAAGCCCGATACGCTATTGTTTTTAAAATCCCCAAGTTGAACGCTCGATTACTAAACTAAATAAAAATAGAATGGCATATGTCATAAAAACGATATAAAAAGAGCAGCAAAACTACCTTTCTATCTGATATATATATATTAAATCAAGGTGTATAGTAGATAGTGTTGTTTAAATGACGGTGGTTACAGTAGCGTCAGGTTACAGTCATGTCACGTGATCAGCTATTTTTGTGGTAGCTTGACGTAAAAAGCATGACAGCGTGAATCAGATCACGGCCGCTGTCCAGAAAAGTTGCGTTTGTCACGATACTGGTTTCTATGGAACGGTTGTTAAGTGTTTTTTTTTATGGAATACTATTGCTAAGATAATTAATAAACATGCACAGTGCAGTCTTTCTGTCGGATAATGAAATTAACAAGAGGAAGGGTGTAACCATCTGGCTTTCCCCCTTTTTTACTGCTGCTCCCCAAACGTTAAGAATGATTCATTTTTTTTCTGCAGGAGATTTGATAGCGCACGTGTAAACAATTGTGAATCTGCTGGTTGGATCAAATTGAAAAGGAGAGATAAATTGTAAATGTCATGCTTGTTAAAAAGCAAAGTTTAAACGGTTTTTAGAAATGAATAGATTCTTTACAGTGAAACTTTGAAAACAACTGGCACACCACAGTACAAAAGGACAACATCAAAGACGATCGCGGCAGTTTCATTATTAAAAATAAATAAATAAATAAAGTTTTAATTTCATGATTCTTTGAATATTGATAACATATTATATACTCTACTAAAATATGAAATAAAAACATGGAGTTTTCCAGCTTTGAAAAATAAAATGAACGTTTTTATCAGTATACCCTATATAGCAGCAGTTTAGGATAAACTGAGTCCATTTTTTCTTCAATTTAATTACAATTATTAGTAAATGTTATGTCATTATAATGGTGGAACATCAAATGAAATGAAACGAAATGAATTTATGATTTTCTATGTATACATCTTTTATTAAATACTATTACAAAAAGTACAAACCCGAAGTATTTGTTTTAATTAAACTTTATTTTTTATAATGTTCAAACATTCAGAATTTTTTCATCGAATACATTAAGGTAATTATCTATAAGATAAACGTTTATAAAGAGTAGGTCACCAGGTTTATTTTTAAAGAATATTTATTCATAAAAATAAAATAAAAGCCTGTAGACATTCTACCAAATTCCACACAAAATAACACATATGCGCTGCAGTTTCTTTCCTTTTAATCATTTTAAACATTTTTTTCTTTTCAGTGCGTCACGACAATATATGTACAGTACAGTAGACAAATACGGCAATATCTATCTTATCACCGGTTGGTAAACTCCAACGCAGTGGCTTGGCTTCGCATCAGTCACTGCCATAATGAGTTACCACGTGACCATAGTGCGTATCATGTGATACTCCGATCGGCAACTCATGATACAGCAAACTTTTACCATAACCCACTGGCAAATTTACCATTTCATCTCGACCTTCAAGAAAGAATTGCAACGCCTGTAGCTGGTTTGGTTTAGGGAGGGTCATACTCCCGAACAGCATCCAGAATGGTTGAAGCCATTTTAGTTTCATTTTTCAATTTTCGACTTCCGGTTTGTTGTTGCCGTTTATTTATGCTAAGTATTTTTTTTAATAATTTTTCTTCATTATTTCTATTACATAATAAAATAATTCCAACATGTGATAAAATTTAAAAAAATAAATTAATTGCAAACAGCTGAAATCGAGCTATTCTAGACTCATTATGGTAGTGACTGATGCGAAACCATACCACTGCGTTGGAAATTGAGTACTGTTAACTTCGCTGTTAAAATATAAGACGCAAGCCATTTTTGATCTTGACTTTTCCATCATCTAGCGTTTCTTTTCTATGGAAAATTGTTTTTTTTATTTGCATTACCGGTGATAGTGTAAAATTTACTCTTGTGTGATAATAGAAACTGTCGCGATTGTCTTTAAATACTGCTACTACCACTACAACGACTGCTGCTGCTGATGATGATGACGACGCTGAATTAAATAACAAATAAAAGCATTTCTAATATGTATGAAATAGAATTTGTAAAATAAAAATAAAATAAAAAAGATTTGAAAAAAAGAGAAGAAAATTGTAAAATAAATAGTAAATGAAAGAAATCTTTGATTTTGAAACACAGATGCCAGTATTGTGTGCATTACATCCGAAAAAAATATTATGTTTGGGGGATAACCCTTCAACTTACATATTACGTAAGAAAGAGTTATCCCCCTTTATTCAAATACAGTTAACAATTACATACAACCTATTTGTATACAATTCATCAAATGCAAAAAAAGGTCAACATGAATAAATGCAGTATCTGCAAATTAATCCAAAGGAAAACATATACTAACCTTAACATAAAAACAACCACTTTCACATCTTGGCTATTGTATCCTAAATATTTTAACATTGAACCAGGGCTCCAGAAAATCAAAGAAAAAACAATGCATTGGTTCGACCAGATAAACTACCTGAATGTTTATGAGCAAGAGGCATCAGAAAACAATATTATGAGGTGCTAGATTATGGTTCAACACAGGACCTAGCAAAGTGGCCATAGACTGAACCGGAACCCCTCTTGTTTTTTCTGATCATAGACTGGCTAACAAACCCAGGCCTGGGCTCTCAATATATATATTTGTATACGGAAAGTTTTACGACTGGTTGTTCCGGTGTAAGGATAATGTGACTGGGTGTGGTATCATTCCACATGTCTACGGCGTGAAACTGCAGTGTGGCAGCACTATATCTGTTTCAAATATAGACACAGTATTCAAAATGACTGAAAAACTGTCGGTGGAAAAATTAGGATTGAATATTCATTTGCGAAAGAAAACCCAACCAAAAATAAAGTCGTGCCAGAAGATCCACATCAACCAAGACTGTAAGCGTTATGGGTATTCTGTTATATTTGTTGTAATTAAATATGTACAGGAAGCAAACTACAAAAGCATTACTTAATATTTAGGCATAATCAAACATTTGTGACTTGTGCTCTTACTTGAGGCAGCCTTAATTTCTGCTCTTTTATGCGTCTGCGTTCAAAAGTTATTTAAGATAATCCTGCATATCTAAATATAGTATTTTTTAACAAATCTGTATGCTGACCGTCGTCGGATGACACACGACAGCTTATTATCCATACATTTCACCACCGTTTCCTTGTTCAAATCGAAATCCATTACAGTAATCTGATTAGATGCAGGACAACCTTTCACCAATCTGAACGCTCGTATCGTGAAAACCTATAAACTATATAATATATCCACTGATTATCTTGTAAACCTCCACATGGAGAGTATCTAAAATGTATATGTTTAACGTATAAAAAACGTCGAATTGCTTGTTAAAAACCCCGCAGTTGATGAATAGTGAGTAACGGAATAATTACAGAGGGTGTTTGACGATGTTTGCTGACAAGAATACGCTGTTTATTGTTAACGTACTGATATCGATCGCCTTTTGATAATTATACTTCTAGTGCAGCTGAATTGTTAATATTAAAAATAACGATCATATAGATGTCCATCGTCGCACACCACAGTTGCTTCGGTATATACGGTAGTGGTAAGGGAATGTATACGTGGGTTCAGACGATGGCGGATATCAAGTATCACTACTCTGTAAGTGATACTGAATTCCAAATATAATACTTTTTATACCAATTAAAAACATCAATTAATGTTACATTTTCTTAGACATGCATTTTTAAATTCATTAAACACATGCTCATGCATCTTAATTAAGACCATTTGTTAAGACTGGTTTGAAAACACATTTACATGCATACCAAAAAGTATGGTGCCAGTCTACGATACAAAGGTGAGCTGTTTCTCGGACATCTGTCGGCGATACAATTGGTATTTTTTACAACCTGCACCGTCAATCAATCACCGTGTTGTGTGTGAAACAGCTTCCGAGGTGAGATACGTTCTCGACCTGTTGAAACAACTTCTTTAATCCAGACTGCTAGTAGCGGTCCGCACGTGTACACTAATTAAATTATGGTATCAGGGGTAAGATTTGTTCGTATTTTTGCTTGTGTTCTAGAACCGTCCATGTTTTTCGTTTCTTAATTTATTTAGGATCTTTTGAAAACATCTACATCAAAAACTAAACATCGTCCAACGTTTAGAGAATAAGGCATATAAATGCATTTTTCATGTATATATAAAAAAGATCTAACAGCTGTTTACGTAGATGAATTAATTATTACATTTAATAATGAATAAGTAAAGTATATGTACAATTGAGAAACGGTCCGTCATAAAATTAGAACAGGAGGAATTTTGTTTACAGCTCTATGAACACTAAATTAGACAAAGAATTATTTCTCTATTCTTTGTATAGCTTGACTCTGCGATTAAACTGGCACCAGGGTATCTAGCGTGCCTATATTCGCAGCATATGACCATCCCTCTGTTTTATTATTATTAATTTTTTTATTCTGTTTTATCTGAAAGGAGCAGTTAAAACCATTTCTGTTATGACTGCATAACCATCAAACCCATCTAAACGTTATGAAAAACAGTTAAAACAGGTGGTAAGAAAACGCCCCTGCCTAAATACAAGGGAAAACGTGGTATTACACCCGTGTAAATGTTCATAAAATATGATTTATTGTAATGGTACAGGGCGGATATGGGACAGTATCAATAGCGGTGTCTAACTGACCTAACTATCTATCATAAGGCATACAAGACACATCTGATCTGTTACAGACATGTTTTTTGTTTCCTGGGTTTAATGTCCCACCGACAGTATTTCAGTCATTTGAAGACAAGGCCTACTTGAGACAGATATAGTGCTGCCACACTGCAGTATCACGCCGTAGACATGTGGCATGATACCACACCCAATCACATTATCCTGACACCGGGCCAACCAGTCCTGTAACTACCATCATATGCTGAGCGCCAAGCAAGGGAGCTATACCAGTACCATTTCTTACGATTTTGGTATGTCCCGGCCGGTTCAGAGATTGTTACAACTTTTTTTATACTAAATGTCCTCCTTATCTAAACCGTGTTTTCTTCTCCTTTATTTATTTATCAAAATAGCAAACTAAAAGATAAAAAAATCATGATGAAAGCAACAACAATAACGGTGTTTATGATGATGATGATGATGTTTATGATGATGATGATGATGATGATGATGATGGTGAAGTAACGTAGAAGTATCAGCTCATATACATTTCTTGGTGCACACGGGTAATCCAAATATACTCGACCTTATAACTTATCATGTCCAGTGCTCATTTCAGCACTATTCTGTAAACAAACTAGAAATCTGATATATAGCAGATAAATAGTACATGGTCCATGGCTCCAGTTGGATCAGGTTGAAGATAACTTAACCCTCATTAACACAACTCTTAGCAGAATGGCAGAGTCATAAGAAAACGCACACATCGCATTTTATAAGCACCAGAGAGCTAGCAGGTATCTATTTTATCACTGACGAATATTAATTTACTGATCATTAAATGGTTTATAAAACATTGGGCTTTCCATTGCTATACAGACTAAGTAGAATCTGAGCTACAATATTGTATGAGCAGACAGAGGAAACTCAAATTGTGTCAAAGTGAACTTACATGATATGAGCTTTGTTGTTCAAAATTTTGGTCTTATTAAATCTTTTTCGAGTTTCTCTCTTTACTCGGATATTGAAGTACCAAGCTCCTTTAAATGCTTCAATAGCATACACAGATCTCCTACACATGCTTACTTTATTATACGCCGATTAGGAAACAAGTTCTTACAATCCCATTCGACGGTTCCTGGCTTGGACCAGTACTTTGTGCCAAACCCACTACCGTCGGATCCACAGTCGCCTATGTATAGGTCCAGCACTATGATGAAGTCTAACTATAGTTCTTATCTACCCACCTTTACCTTCTGTCAAGTTACTTAAGAGATATCATCGATCCATAACATAAACATGGAATCCCTACTCAGTGACATTTGTATGATTTCATCACGTTATTTGACCTTGAAATAAAAGCAAAAATCCAGCAAAGGGTCATATAGATAAACTTATCCGAGACCACCCGGCGAAATATTCGATTTGCCTCTCCGAATGGAGCCATACAATCAAAACCTCACACGGTGTCAATATCTCGAAATTTGAAATCTCTGCAGCGTCTTAATTTCAAATATTTATGACTCAAATCTCAGTCCCTGAGAAGTTCAGAGGATCCGGGAGTGACCCAATACCGCCAATGACCCCTTAATTACCGAAAAAAATCTCATTTATCATGTTAAAAGGAAAGTTAATCTAAGACTTGGCCATGCATCAAACTGCTGCATCTCAAATTAGAGAGCTTAAGAATGGCCCAAATGCAGTTTATCGTTGTGTAAATTGAGATATCTTTAAAGTGATAACAATAAATAAAATAGCAGCAGAAGTTACGTGCACAAATTGTTATTATTTGTGTTTATTTTCGTGTCGTAATGATATAATCGTGTGTGTTAGAGTGTACTTTGAAACATTAAATAGCATTCTACGCACCCTGCGTATGTATAGGCCAAGAAATAGAATCAGTTTCATTTCTGCACCAGTTATGTGGTTTTGCACGTTTTCCTTTTTTAAATTACATTACCAGTAAAAATTAATGGAAAACTTCTTTAATGTCGAATACGACGTAGATAAACATAATGAACATTGTCGATGTTGTGAGAAAATGACGATAATCTTTTTTATGTGAAGTTACATTTGTATATAGAGCAAACAGCCCATTTCAAATTGCAAAATGATTGGAAAACAACTTATTTTGATACCACTGACGGTAGTGTTCGCAAGTTCTGTAATGTAGAAATAAACTGGAATACCTTTTTCACATATAACGTCACACATATCACATACATCGTTGCACATAACGTCACACATATTACATACAACGTCACACATGTCACAAACAACGTCATACATAACGTCACACATGTCACAAACAACGTAATACATAACGTCCAATGTCAATCACACATGTCACAAATTAACGTCACATATATCGGAGCGACTCGGTATGAAACCGGAGTTACAGAGGTGAAAACTAAACAATCTCTGGACAATTCCTCTGACTAATTGTACATGTAAGGTAGGTTCTTCTCTCAGCCCATTCTTCATTCATCATCTTCACAATTTCAGTTGAATTGTGATACCTCTATCTCGATAATCATGGAAAACGAAACGTTTTCATCAATATCACCAGCAACATTCGTAGGGGTTTCTTTCGATAATTTCTCTACTTAACAAGGACTTTCTCATCATTTGTTGGCTTGGCTCGATTTTAACCAAAAATACTTAGCGCTAAATAGTCCTTATATTCTTTAAAGTCTGAGTTAACTTAATTCATTATCTGAATAACTAACAACATTTGTTGAGAAATGATTATTACGATAAATTTGGATATTTTCATGAAACAAGAAAAATCAATTTCATTAAATTCAGATTCAGTATATTTGCACATATTTCGCTAACTGAATCTGACCACATCGTGTAGAAGGTCGTCTCAGATTGACCTTTGTGTAAGCCAATCAAATCGGCGTCTACAAAATCGTTAGGTATAACCAGGGAAATAATCGCATCGATATACATGTACAAATAACAAGATGGTATCCTGTTGGGAGAGTTACCACGCAGTCCCGAGAGTGCCTAATAAACTTCTTTTTGTTCAGGGTTTAACTCTGGTATCCGTAATTTAGTAAGGAAAAGCAGTTGTTGAGGCATCCATTTTTAATGTTTTACCGAAGTCAGTTTGGAACGCGTTATTTGATTGGTTTGATATCGAACACTTGTTTATGAATATAAAATACTTCAAAGCTCAATCTGACGTGACCTTTAGATCCTAAAAGCGGATAGCAGATGAGCGCAAATTAGGATATGATCTTAATGAGATTGGGAAAATTCATCCTTAAGTATTTAAGTATGATCAGTGTAACTAGAGCCTGGGCGGTGGAAGCATGTTCAAATATCACCTACCATACGGGTTATTTCTTCTGAAGATAGCATGTGTATTACATTAAAACAAAGACATGAATTATTCGAAACCTGTTAAATGAATACAAATAATGATTCGGTGATATGTTAGTAAACACTCCAAGCATTTACAGTTCTACAGCGTACTAATCAGTACAACGAACACACACCGATTGTCTGCATGGTAGCTTTCAAGTTAAATATGTTTATCTGGGGTAAAACAACACAAGATGTTGTTTATTAACCGTGAAATTAATGCAAGTTTTATCTGCGAGGATGCAATCTTGTTCTGGTAAGATGAGCATGTCATGTTTGGTAAAATTTCAAGGTTTCTCCTTAAGACATGTTTCTATAGTAACATTGTGTCAACACGGAAATTGTTGTGTCTACGTTCCACTCAAAAACAAGCGTTTTGTGATACACGATTTTGAAGCACTTTACGTGCCCTGTCTCTGTGCTATTATATTTAAGTTACCTTTTAAAATTAAACGTATCGGATAAAAAAGCTGAGCATTGACAAAATGAACCACTCCTTACACGTGAATTTTTGTACAATAAAGTCTACAAATATCTGTAAAAAGAAAACAAAACAAAAAACTGCATCGTATTGTTTTCGTGTAATAAAAGCAGAATCTCAAAGCAGTCGAACTATTTAATCACTGCCGAAACCCACATACTTGTAATGAATAAACAAATATCAACAATATCCCGTCTATCACCGCCTGGAGTCATTTGGAATATCTCGGTGATTAATGTTTCAACTGATAATGACGGAATTACCGGAGGAATTCTGACTGCGTCTGTAATCTATTATACATTTCCCCGTTACTTCCGTATCTAATTTTTTCTTCACCTTTTCAAAAAGTTTGGCAAATTCTCCTTAACATGTTAATATACTGGCACCTTGCCCCTTGAAGAACAATACTGGCAGATACGTCAATCATCTGTCCACACTACACGCATTGTGTTTTCTCCCGGCTGACAAACTTGTCTATATCTTCGGTGCTGTAATTTTTGCACATTCATCAGTTTGAATATCAACTACTTTTATTTTTTCCTTCAAAATATTAGACAGCAATACTTGGTATGCACAATGACTGAATGTTTACCACACACATAGCTATGGTATAATCATTAATTTTAATGGGGGTGGGGCTAATTTTCGTGTTTTTTCTCGAAAAATAATCCCCACGCAAATCGTTCAATTATTAGAATTCGCGCTTTCTAAAACACGAATCCACGAATAGAAGTTCTAACGACATTGTCAATTAACGAAATTCAATGTCGACGAACATGATTTTATTTCAGTCGATTGGGACACTTAGAACCTCTTGTCGGTTTCTTGAATGACCCCATACCTAACGCCTAGACGCAGTGATAGGGTTTCAGACCCGAGGACATTTACTCTCCATATACTCATTTGCTATACCGACTACTGTTTACCTAGTTACTAAACTTTCTTAGCACATGGCATTTTCCTCTCGTCCAATCAGATGCCGGTATTTGTTCATAGTCACCGTGGACTATAATGCGTAGTCCCCACTTTTGTAAAAAATCAACAAGTGTGGACTATGCCACCACATAACTCACACTTTTGCGACGTTTTGTCGCTAGTGGAGGAAAATACCATGTGCTAAATAGGTTAGTTCTTAGAACTAACCTATACATAATGATTTTATCTCACTATTCCAGACATTCAGGACTGTGTCTATTGCAGATCGACCACACTGACTTGTGAAAACCAGAACCATTTAATTTAACGATTGGACGGAAAGCGACACCTGATTGGCACTGCTGGTGGCGCTTACGTCTGGAAAATTCACGTGTCCTAACGGGCGACCAATTAAACTTTAACATTAAATATCGAACCATTCTGGGATCGAACCTGGGCTGCATTTATGAAAATCAGTACTTTAACCACTACGTATTTGAACACAGGTTAAATCTTTATTGTCAGGCATGTTCGGAATCAAACTAGACATTGAATTTGACAACGTTTTTTTTTTTTTCTTGGCGTTTTGAGTGCAATAATGGAGGTTCCTTGCTGATTCAGAGGTCCTGGTCACAACGACAGATTCATCAATTACTCTCTGATAATTTCTTTAGATTTCCGTAGATGTCCGAAAATTTGACGGTGATTTGTTTTATTACATGCTTTCACCATCGTCGAATATCCACGGCCGATCAATAGAATCATCATGAAGCCATGTAATGAAACGGAAAAAGTCCGCCTGTGGTATCCGACGATGCAACAAGAAAATATTAAAACCAAATTTCTTATACACATTGTATATATATAACTGAATGATTAAAAAATGTAAAGCTTAGTTTCAACATCACTGAGTGATAATATGAAAAACTAACCATGGAGCTATTTAACCGTGTACTAAAAGAGAAGAATATTATCTATGAGTAAAAATGTCACGCAAAGTTGTCCGATGCAGAAATGCATATTTTGCAAGCAACCTTGTTAAAAAAGAATGTCAATGCCACGACAATTCATCCATTACAACAGTAAAAAAGGGGGCCGTAAATTCAACGGCAATTCCCTGAAATGATTGATAACCCAAAACATTACTTAATGATTTCAGTATTGTATATCTGTTAGTTTCATGAGGTGTCCGATTTCGGTATATAAGAAACAGATTCACATATTACCAACCTAATCCGATATATTGCGATAACGATAACCGATATCGGTGTGAAATCGTCGATACCAAGCCGGGCTACAGCGCTGCCAATATAAACATGCGGATTGACTCGGTTATTATCCGTTTCACCCAAAATCATCCGATCTCCCACCTGTTTTGATGGGTTAAAGATAACCCACGATTATGGCATACGCTATGAAAACGATTGGTTCAAAAATAAAATATACCATTATCCGAGAAATTGAGATTTAAGTTGGCGAATTGTGACTTGCGGCAAAACATTTAAGCAACGTTCTACACTGTCAGTTGATGCTTTGTGCAAAAATACATATTGGGTCGACTGTATCTCAAAATTTAATCGCAGAAATCTCGCAGCAAAATAAAAAGAATAAAAAATAAATAACAGATCTACGTCAACGTCACAATCCATTAATTTAACATATGTAGAAAATAGGCCAGGTGGTAAGATATTTTTATTTTACTGAATTGTGTATGGCTTGAATCCAAATTCATCATATTTTCAAATATTACTGGGGAAATAATGTGTGTTAGGTTAAGTGAAAACATGAAACAGTTTTTCAGTATAAAATAACAAAACGGTGTGCCAGTAAATATTTCTTTGTGATTGCTAGTAACTGTTTCTTTGTGATTGCCAGTAATTGTTTCTTTGTGATTGCCAGTAAATGTTTCTTTGTGATTGCCAGTAAATGTTTCTTTGTGATTGCCAGTAAATGTTTCTTTGTGATTGCTAGTAATTGTTTCTTTGTGACTGCCAGTAAATGTTTCTTTGTGATTGTTAGCAATTGTTTTTTTTTGTGTGATTGCCAGTAAGTAAGTAAGTAAGTAAGTAAGTAAGTAATTTATTTATTATCGTGACATGTGCTAATACATATAATGAGTACATACAATAAATATCACATAAATAAGCACCCGGCCCAGTGGGCCTACAAGTCACCAAACATTAATTTAAACATGTTATAATATGCATCTTAAATGAAGATAGGTAATCACGTGACACAGCATTAATAAAAGTATATACATGTTAATATATGGAAGTAACACTTATAATAAGATGAAATAATAATACAGTCAGTCAATGCTAATATCTAACAGTATAATGGATCATTGTCTATTGTAAAGATGATTTCTACGTTTGAGAAATGCGCTCACAAGATACTTGGCAACTTTTCTCGGAAAGTTATTAATCAAATAATGACATGTTTCTTCTTTACTTAAAGTTGCTATGTTATCAGAGTTTAACTGCTCATAAAACATATTTTGTCTGAGATCATTATAAAAGTCACAGTCCATTAGAAAATGCAATTCATTCTCTATAGAGGATGTAGCACAGAAATTGCAAAGTCTTTCCTCCGGCGGTTCCCCAACATACCGCCCCGTTTCAGTAAATGTTTCTGTGTGATTGCTAGGAATTGTTTCTTTGTAATTGCTAGTAAATGTTTATTTATGATACAATACAAACGTAATATTTACCAAGAAATGAAAGGCGTTGTGTTTTTTGTAACTCAAATGATTTGGAAGATGAATATCATTTTTTTCTAATATGTCCTTGTTATAGTAACATAAGAGAAAAGTATATTAAATTGTATTATTATAATAAACCAAGCATGTTCAAATTTACTCAACTTTTATCAAAGAAAAATAAAAAAGTATTGTATAATTTAGCAAAATATCTTAGACAATCTTTAACTTATAGGAATTCATTGATTGTTGATTAGGAAATATTAATTATAGCTCATCCTCACTATCTGTCGAGATATTATTTGTTTATTATTCATATGATATAGTAGTTTTCACTTTTTTTTCTTAATTTATTTGTATGGTTTGTGTACGTGACTTGATTTTCAATTTATATATATAATCTATATGCATGATTATATGACTATGTACTGTATTAGTATACGTCAAATAAAATTATGTTTTGTTTTGTAAAAAGTGAGTGTTCTTGTACCTCTTCTTGATTTCTGTTCTTACCGGAGAATATAAAAATATTGTTACTATTTGAAAAAAAAGACCACGACTTTTTTAATTTGATGGAAATGTCTGTGGTCCTCTTTCTTTAATTGGCAAGATTAAACTTTAAGGGCTAGATTGTAATACAATGTTACACCATGGGGATCGATCATGAATAAATCAAATATGCTACAATTTGACAAGATTTTATCAAAAAAATACCCAGCGAAAAAAAAAAAAAAAAAAATAAAATTCCAGATCATCGAAAACTTTCATAACAAAGGGGTAAAATGATTAGATATCGTTAATCTGACTACCGTAATAAAATTGGCCAACCTTCGATAATGGGCCATCTGACTATTGACACTATTGTATGACCAGCTTCACCTGAAAATCTCGTTAATAAATTGACCATACTTGCTAGAATTTTGGACAAATACATGTTCAAGGGAGTAATCCTTACCCCTTCAGAACTTTTCTTTTTCTTTTTTTTTAATTATTTTTCAAGAATCAACTGCAATTATGGTGAAGGTCCATGAAAAGACCATCTGTGCGAAACAAAATCCTTTTTATTGTTTTCAAGTGATCAACATTCCTTTGAACAATTTTAAAAGACAGTTACAATATATGTCAAACTGATTCAAGAGATGTTATTATTATTTTTTCTCCGCAATAATTTTTGTCATGGCAACCAGATTTATTTTTTTTGCATCTTGTGATGAATTTTAGACTGGAGGAACACCATCACTGTGTTTTTTTTTCTATTTTAGTAGTCAGAAGGACAGGTTCAATGTATTTTTCTTCCAAACGTTCAGTTATAAATATTCATTGTACGATACCATTGTATTCTCTTATATGTACGGCTGCCTATGAAATAAACAAATTGTTATTTCCACTGACAAGCGACGTCGGTGTCCGCCTGTGAACCGAATAACCCGCGTAAGAATCAGGATACTCTACAAAGAACTGGCACATGCCAGGGCTCGTGAATTTGAAATTTGCAAAGGAATTCCGACAGAACATAAAAAGAGCACGTAGAAATACAATACTTTCACTGTTGCAATTTTTAGGCTGAAAGAAGCATACATGAATTTTGAAGTAGAATGTCAGTCAAGAATATATAGTTGGATATGAGGAAGCCATAATTATACAGACATTCCCCATATAGAATCAGGTCAACTTCTTAAGGAAAATCGTGACAGAATCTGTCAATTACAGATCCAGATTTTTGAAGAGCCCTCGAGATTGTCTCACCCAAAGTACGACAATCTTCAATAGCTTTTAATAAAATAAAACAAATTCAGAAATGAAAAACAACATATATCATATAATATCCCTATCATTTAATGTTAACGGCGTATTTTTATATATATATATATTTTATCTTTTAACGCTTAATAATTAAGCTTCATAGTAATAAAATGTATACTAAATATCATTGTTATCATCACTGTCATAAGTTAGTAATAAGAATTGCACTCTCTCACACCATGATATGATGCCACTTATGTTAACACAATTATGCATGATATCGTTCCCGCAGAGTCACTCGGAGTTATAATGTATTACTTATCTATATGAATATGTATGGAGTGTTCAATTGCAGGATTAATTGAGACGGTATATCTAAATTATTATTAGCGAAGCAAGTGCAATAGTGTATATGTTCTTATCTAAGTATTCTATCCTTCCAGCTGGCTTGCGGTAGGTCGGTGGTTCTACCCGGATGCCTCCGTGCATTCGGGGTCTTCCTCCACCTGTAATTAGCTGGACGTCGCTATATGACTGAAATACTGTCGAAGCGACGGTAAACTCAAATAGTCAAGTCAAGCATTCTATATTTACCCTTCGTCCTCAAATTATCACAATTATTTTACAGTAATTATGTTTGACAAGAGAGATCACCTGGCTTGGATTCCACCGACAATATCTAGCGTTAAGTAATTGGAAAATACATTCACTTAGAAAATATAACTTCATATATCCATAAAGTACATCTGGGTCATGATAAACTATGACATTTAAACTCGGAAACACATGCTTGTTTTAAGGATTGTAAAATTTCAATAATTTCTTGTATAGTTTATTTTTAACAGAAACTACAATAAGCTTCATATCCTTTTTGTAGAAACTTTTGGTAAAAAATATTTATTGCATGTTAACTACATATAAAATATGTTTTAACTGAAATATATCTATTCTAAGTGAGTGTTGCAATTACGCAAACTTGCTAATTTGATCTGATATGACTCACATTATATTAAAGACACGAGTCAGAGACTGCAAAAGCCACGACAACTCCACGAGATAGTTTGCTAAAGCTCTGTAAAGGGCAAAGCTCACTTTGCTAAAGCTCTGTCAAGGGAAAATCTCACTTTGCTAAAGCTCTGTCAAGGGCAAAACTCAGTTTGCTAAAGGTCTTTCAAAGAACAAAGCTCAGTTTGCTAAAGCTCTGTCAAGGGCAAAGCTCTCTTATCGTGTGCTCAGTAAACTCCTATTGCTGGGAGATGATCTGGAAAAGTTTTGAAGTGTTTGTATAAGACTTTGCAATCTATTTGAGTTAATGTCTCCTTGGCTTGAAGAAGAAGCTTCTTATCAGCAACATTTCGAATGTAGGAACGGGTACCATGCCAGTGAAGCCATTAAATTCTGTGGAATTAACACTCAAAGAGAACTCGGGCAATTGGAAAAAGAGATAACATGAGCGACTGGAATTGCTTTGTAAACTGATAAGAAGAAAGAGTCGAATGTAAGTCGCCGCGGTTCCTATATAATGTCCGAGCCATGCTTTCATCGTATTTATGGGTCACTTTGTAAAGTGAGACTTCTATTGGAATCACCCATGTCCTGTCGGGAACAATTATGTAGCTTAATTATTTTCTGCTAATAATGCTATTATAACTTGTCTAAGGTTAAAAGAAAGACAAATCTTAAACACTCAGTCGTATAATTTATCAACTTAAGTCATCCAAATTCAGACTTTTATGCCTAATAAACAAGTAATATCCATGGTCTCTGTGTTCAAATATCATGGCAGATATTGCATTTTTTACGTCAGGTATGGCCAGTAATCAAAACAGTACACCGATATTAACCACACGTGTCATAAGAGGCTCTAAAACTTTACTTCATGTCACCCCAGATTGAACAATTATATCAGCTTTATCAGGATTCCTTTGCTATTTTCCACGTGCGTGAAACAATTTAGCAGTACATAGTTTTAGTATACCCCAGACGATATTTATTTCACTTTTATATTGAGTAAAGAATGAAGCACGTATGTGCATTTTTGCTCAAAATCCTTGATGTGTAACGTGAGAGTAGGTACGGTATTTTCAGGAAAGTGCATACAACTGGGTTAAACAGATCTCTATTGCAACTAAGATATTAAATGTTTAAATGTTTCAGCGATGGTTTTTGTTGCTTCAAACACTTGGATAATTATATTAAATAATCTTTAAACTGCATTAGTGTTATCTATTGTGCAAAATATATATAATGATATATATTGTGCTAGATATACATGTAGTATTTTCGTTTATTTTTACGTAAACTAACAATTATCATATTATCTTAACTTTACTTTTTTCCTATACCTTGATATAATTTACAACCCAACTTCAATAGACTCTTAAATGCAAAGAATTCGCAAAATGCATTTTTTTCATTTATTAAGATAAAACTCAAACGGAGATTCCAATTCGACAGACAAAAATAATTCTTCACACAATTTCTAGATCAGTAATTTGAAGTTTATCACAGACTAAAAACATTACACCAATCTCACTTATGCTAAGATCAGGAGAAATCATCGAAAGTAGATAAAATCGTGACATTACCTGTAAAAAGTGCCTCACCGTACAGCTGAACACGAAACATTCAGGATCTATTTATTCCTTTCACACTTAAACGTGAAAAAAATCCAATTTATTCCTGTATAATTACAAACAAAAACAGTACTTTTTCTATTCTAAGTGTTTGTTTTTTTTCTGTTATAGATTTTTTTCTCTCAAAAAAATCGATCAAATAAAACCTGAAAGGAAACCGAATATAGATCCTATGGGAACGGACCTCCCATGAAATACCCGGATGTTTAGAGAAAGGTAAGGGCCCACAGTGGCAGTCTGATGAACGTAGTACCCATCAAGCATAGGTCAGTTCTCTTGAACGAAGGTCTCACAACACTAATTTTTGATCAATTGAAGAATGCTTGTATGTTAACTGCGTTTGCGATTTCGGGGTTTTATCTTTATGAAACATATAAAATCTACCTCAGTGTGACGTGGACAAATGGTATGAAATCACATAAGCAACAAACAAAAGCTCCATGTATATAGAAATACATTTTACATCGTCGAAATGCGCCGAAAAAAAATCGAATTGATTTTTAATTTATTTTTATACGGAGTATTACTTTCCTGATAGAGTTAGGTATGTAGCACCGGCACTAGAACCGCAGAATTACCACACGCATTGGAATCTTGATTAAAAAAAAGAAAGAAAAGAAAAAAAGTTGCCATTACTTGATTACAAAGGTCGTAACTTTGTATAAATGTATGCTACCATCATATTTTATTCACGGTTCAATCAGTCTGATATTCAATTAACACATGGTTAAAAAAATCACTGTCAAATGGCAATCTAAACGAAGCGAAATATTAACAGTTTTTTCATCTTTATAAGTCTCCTTCCACTATCAACTTTCGTTTATGTTCAGTCGATTTTGAATCGAGCGATGTGCAATTGACATCGTCAGATTTTGGGAAATTGCTTGCGTAGATGTATTACGTCATCCATTGGGAATTGGCGGAAAAAAATGAAGTTGAGAGTGGAGCAGATTGAAATATGTACATATTTTGATATTTCGCGTTATTACTTCGTAAAGGCTGCCTTTTGACAATGCATGATCGTTACACCATGTGTTAAATGAATGTCAGACTCACTGATCGAACTGTGCATAAGATATTAGGGAGCATACGTTTGCACAATGCTACGACCTCCGTAATCATGTGATGTCAGATTCCCTTCCTTACCATGTTCATAATACAGTATAGAGGGACAAAAATTGTAATTATGCGATTCGAGTGCCAGTGGCAACTAGTTTTTTTTTGTAGAACATCATTGTTTGATAAAATATAAGGCATTAAAAATTAGAAAGATTTCATTTCTAAATACATTAAGAACATAATTTATTGAAATAACATTTTTTGAGTATCATATCACAATTTTTAACCTTTAATGTATTCTAGGTACTGACAAAATACCGGAAACTATGCATGGAAAATACAAACGAGCATAACATTTCTATCACGCAAAGGCTAAAATGTAAACAAAAAAATATTAATAAGGAATGTTTTTTTTTTTTTATAATAAATTCTGATATAAAGGTCCTAAAAAAAATGTAATCCACCATTTTTTACCTTTCTTAATTGAATTGTAGGCCAAATTTGCATAAAATCACTAAAATGTGACCTTTTTCGACCTTTTTTTAAAGTCTTTCAAAAATGAATCTTAAAATTTGGATTATCCTTTAACATCCTTTTTAAAATAAATGAAATTAAAAAAATCTTTTTTCCCCCTCTTTTTTAAAGTCATTTAGTAATTGATTAAAGGACCTAGGCTCTGTATGATACTCTGAAATATGAATTAAATTGCAATAAAACAGAGTTAAGGCCAGTCCCATTTTTTTTTAAATTGCAATAAAACAGAGTTAAGGCCAGTCCCATTTTTTTTTAAAATTGCAATAAAACAGAGTTAAGGCCAGTCCCATTTTTTTAAATTGCAGTAAAACAGAGTTAAGGCCAGTCCCATTTTTTATAAATTGCAATTAAACAGAGTTAAGGCCAGTCCCATTTTTTTTAAATTGCAGTAAAACAGAGTTAAGGCCAATCCCATTTTTTTTATAAATTGCAATGAAACAGAGTTAAGGCCAGTCCCATTTTTTATAAATTGCAATTAAACAGAGTTAAGGCCAGTCCCATTTTTTTAAAATGCAGTAAAACAGAATTAAGGCCAGTCCCATCTTTTTAAAATGCAGTAAAACAGAGTTAAGGCCAGTCCCATTTTTTTAAATTGCAGTAAAACAGAGTTAAGGCCAGTCCCATTTTTTTAAAATGCAGTAAAACAGAGTTAAGGCCAGTCCCATTTTTTTTATAAATTGCAATAAAACAGATTTAAGGCCAATCCCATTTTTTAATTGCAATGAAACAGAGTTAAGGCCAGTCCCATTTTTTATAAATTGCAATTAAACAGAGTTAAGGCCAGTCCCATTTTTTTAAAATGCAGTAAAACAGAATTAAGGCCAGTCCCATTTTTTTAAAATGCAGTAAAACAGAGTTTAGGCCAGTCCCATTTTTTTAAAATGCAGTAAAACAGAGTTTAGGCCAGTCCCATTTTTTTAAAATGCAGTAAAACAGAATTAAGGCCAGTCCCATTTTTTTAAATGCATAAAAAGATTAAGGCCATCCCATTTTTTCATTTTTTTAATTGCAATGAAAAGAATTGAGGTTCGTCGTATGTTTTGAATTGCGCCAAATACTGAGTTAAGACCAATGAACATTGCATCTAAATTATATCGGTATATTTGCAGAAAAGCACAGTGGTTGATAAGTCTAAACGGCAGTGTAATAAAGGTTTAATGTATAACACAATTTCTTTTCCAGATTTTTGAAGAGTTTTAGACTGGTTGATTCAAAAATCATTTGGCAGCAGAGATTTGTTCATGTAAGGGTGTGGTGTATACAGTCTAGGACATTAAGTTAATATGAACTCTTCTAAATAGTTTGAAACGCATCAGAACATTTTGTTTCTAAACATTTTGATGAAGGAATTCCAGTATGACAAAACATTGGCGTTGCCTCCAGAAACAAACTACTGATGAAATTTTAAGTGTAAAAAATATTCTAAGATGAAATGAATTTAATCTTCTTTAATTAATACAAAACTTAAACATTCGAGAGAAATGACACATTTAGTGCACTGCACCCGTAATTAGACTTAAACCTGCTAAAATCGTTGCCAAGGTATACAGATCAGTAC
>CM037791.1:43679278-43729278 GCA_021229015.1 Solen grandis | reverse complement strand
AATTTATTTTTTTTCGAAATAGCGAAAATCGGATTAAACATTTTATTTTAGTTGAATTTTATAGGAGAAAAATCGGGACCGAAAAAAAAATCGAAATAGAGAGGATTTCGGTTCAACGGTTATCGGAATAGCGAGGTTAGACTGTAGTTGATTGTACAAGATAAGCTGGCTAGTAGGAACAATATATTTTAATAACACATGTTTTTGGTAAGAGTTATGTGATGATTGCTCAGGCTTAATCAAATATTTACTTTTTATCGGCAGCTTACGATAAAAAAGTTCACAATACATATATCCAAACATATCAGTTCATGGTAGCATGATATTTGCCTTAATTGACGACTAACGACGAATAGTCACAACGGCCGTTGTCCATAAGGCGTTAAGGTGGGTCTACACTGTTTATTTTATGTATTTATTTATTTTTGTTTTACTTTGACAATTCTTGTTTGTGTATATTAAAAAAAAAACAACACTTGTCTGGCCAAAAAATGTCAGGCAAATGCTTTGAACGCATTTAATTTTGCAGTTGGACTATTTTTATTTATACATTTCTGTAATTTGATTATTTCGAAATACGTATTCCTGGTACAACTGAAACCACCACACTTATATTCTTAAAATATCCGTCATTTATAATTATGATGATCTGTCTTTTAAACTCAATGTTTGTACAGTATTGTCTTATGTACAGTATTGCGGACAGTATTTAAACTTAAAACTATTGAATAATTAGTTTAGTAATTGGTTTAGAAACATATAAGCTTATGGAGATGCCGTATCTGTAATCAAAGTACACTCAAACAGAATCACTGGAAGAGAGGGTAAGAGAAAGAGAGAGGGAGAGATGTAACGCCTGTTAACTGCAACTCCACTAGAACTACACTTAATATTAAGATAAATTGTATTTAAATATTTCAACTTACGGCAAGTTCTCTTCTTTTTCTCTTCTTCAACCTGTGGCTCCTTCTTAAGCACTTTGCTAGAATTATTAAGTAAGAAAACTAGTAATTATTTGCTAAATCAAAAACAATTTTTTTTGTTTTTGTTTTTTTGTTTTTTTGTTTAATGTTACTTATTTCAAGATCAATAGCAAGAACAGTTTTATGAATGAAGACGGCACATTCAGCGGGGTCTAATTTATACAGATACAACTGTCATATCTTCAGTCTATTTTTAAACATTTGTAATTTGAATTTTTGTAGCACTTAAATTAGGACACGAAAGATACGGAGTATAGTTTGACAATCTTGCTTTATGAACCATAGTTTTACTTATCAAATGTAGGTCAACATTCAACGCCTTCAATATTGTGATAATGGTGATGTTGCATTATCCGTGTTGTGGAATGACTCGGGAAACTGTCCGAATAAGTGACCATAACCTTTTTATTCATTAACAGGAACAATGTAGATTTCAGTGGTTAACACGACTGAGATCCCCACAATCTATGCACTAAACTATAACACCAAAACTATATGAAAATTTCACATTTGTTTTAGTTTCTCGCTCTTAAGTTTATGATGTACTTTAACGCTTGTTGCTTTTACGTGTTCCCCTATGCTTTCTATGCTTTGGATATTCTTTTTTTTTTTTAAAATTAAGCATTTGTATATAACAATTTTAATTCAAATAAAAATAGTTGGACGAGCTTGAAGTTTAACAGCCGCCTGCAAATCATTAAAACTTATTGTGTTTAGTTGTTAGACGATTATTAAAGCTTGAGATAACCAGAAAATAATTAACAACCATATATATTTTTCTGATTCAATTGATTTATCTTTATTATGTCAATAATACAAATACTATTTTGTCTTCTTTCGTTTCAGTTTACTTTCGTTTTGGATAAGTGTAACAAAACATACTGGATAACACACAGGATTTTTTTCCTGAATTGAACTGTTTCGATTTAAAATCAGCTTTATGTTGTGCGTGAAAGGGTTAATGTTGCTCAATCTGACACATGTGTTTTCACAGGTAATTTATGTCAAAGGACAGATATTAGTAAGCTACATAGCTTTCTGTCCACTCATTATGTTTCAAAAGAAGAGCCTGTTTATTAAGGGTGTTTAATTGTCACACATTTTGCCATGTACAATCAGAAAGAAGACATGATAACAAACTCTTCATACACATGTAATTTGTTCATAATGTTATCTAGAACGTAGCTGGTGGATACGCATATTACCTATATCTACATTTCTATTTATCTTGCAGTTCACATATCTACGTCAGCTGCCAGTGATAGTCTCGGCTCCAAATAATGGCAAGAAGTAAATTGTTTTAAAATAGGTCATTTAAGGAAGGTGAACATAAGTGTTCACATGCGGCCTTGTTTTGATGATCTGCGATTCCGTCATAAAAATACAAAATGCATTCTGCACCATCCGTATTAAAATGAAAAAAAAAGTTTTAGGAACAGTTTCCATTCGCCTTTTATTCAATATATGTTCAAACTTTTATCATAATTAGCAAGCTGAAGTACACACAATAAACAATGACTCACTCTTAAATAATCCATGTTTGATTGTGGACGGAATTCCTTATGATCTTAACCGTGCGTTTGTGTTGGTTTTTTATTTCTTTGTTTGTCCTCAGCGGTTACAAGTCTGTACCTCGTAAATGCTACTTTGAAACAGTTCCTTACGATCTAAACCGTGCGTTTGTGTTAGTTCTAGATACAACGTTCTGTAACAAAGACACAATTTAAACGTCTCTGTACTAGGAAAACATAAACTAATACAAACCCAAATTGATTTTCAGATAATATTCCATGTCATCTAAAACTTAAAGAAATGCGGGCATATATGCTATATACCTCTACAATATATGCGCATTCAAACTAAATGCGTTACAATAAGTTTGAATTTAATTTAAAGTAAACATGCTTTAATATCGTATTTTAGAAGATATATTAGGAAATATCTATATATTATTGGAAATATTGATTATTCTATTTGCACATTTCTAGTTTCTTTAAAGCATAGTTAAATATTGAAAGTAGCTGAACAGCTTATAATTTACGAACCAAATACGAAATGAAATTGTTATTAGGTGTATACACGAGCAATAATTCTCCAATACATTTAATATAAAAAAAACTGATCATGTTTACAGTAGGTCTTGACCTCCTTTATTTGATAGTATATTTTATCTTCGCATTTGGCTCTTAAACGCATTTTGCATGCAGTACAATGTTGCACGATAAGCTAGTTATTCAACAATTAATATTAACGTTGCTATGCTTTTTTATCGTCCAGGTTTCATGGAACGGTTATAGCTAATGAATAATAAATAAGGGTAACGCATACCCATGCAAATACATTATCTCAACAAGTACAAAAGTGCTGCCTGAGGCAGCACATTGAAATAAGCACGGCGACAAAGAAAAAATTGTCTGATAATAAAATTTATGTGGGTTAACAGGAAAACAAATTGTTTTTTTTTAACATAACTTTTATTGAGATGTAAACTTGTTTACGTAAGTATATATATTTAATTGAATAAATAAAAAACAAGTTCCAAGACTTGAAGTGGATCTTAAAATGAAGAAAGACACACAATATGTTTAAATATGAAAACAAAGGCCTAATATACATATTTAGAGGACACACACACTTTCAATGCAAGAAAGTGTGAAAAATGTGCAGCCAGACCAAGACTGTAACCCAAGACCACTTACAAAAGTCTCCCACCGATAACGATTACATATTCCCTGCAAATTTGGAATTTGTTGCAGAATAACAGAGATCAAATTGATAGTGATTCTGATAAACAAACAAGAGCTGTCCATAAGACAGCGCGCTCGACATTTCTCAGTTGCTAAGACACAGTTTTATGGATTTTAATAGTATGGTACATATCAATGATGATATGTTCTAGTTATAGTAAAAATTATTCTATCACCTCCAAAAACAAATATGAATTTGTAATTGGTAAAATTAGCATGCAGAATCAATTTGAGAATGTAGTGTGCTGATCCGCCAACTCCAGTGCTAAAATCTGAATTTGTAATTGGTGAAATTAGCATGCAGAATTAATTTGAGAATGTAGTCTGCTGATTCACCAATTGCAGTGGTAATATCTGAAATTTGTAATTGGTGAAATTAGTATGCAGAATCAATTTGAGTATGTGGTCGATCATCCACCAACTAAAAAATATCTAAGTATAAAAGGGTAAAATTGAAATACACTGCATATAGGATTATGGGCCCTGCCAGTAAAGTTGAGGTAGTGTGGGTAAACAATAAATAAGTATTCCAAGTTATAGTGGAATACCTGTGATAGTATTGAAAATATACAACTTTGTAAAAAAAATAACCATGATTTCGGCTGTTTTCTAAGTATGAAAGGGGCATAATTCAAGAAGTAGTACAGCCAGGGTTATGGGCCTTGCTAGTAAGGCAAATCATGTAAAAAATTGGCTGTTTTCTAAGTGTGAAAGTGGTATAACTTAAGAAGTAGTACAGCAAGAGTTATGGGCCTTGTTAGTAAGGTAGAGGTAATGATGATGAATATGTACTTGAAGTTTCAGTTGAATACCTTAGATAGTATTGAAGATATACAACTTTGTATAAACTTTAACCTTGATTTTGGCTGTTTTGTAAGTATGAAAGGGGCATAACTCCAAAAATAGGGTAGCCAGGGTTGTGGGCCTTAGAAGTAAGGTAGAAGTGATGATGGTGAATAAGTATTTTAAGTTTGGGTGGAATACCTTTGATAGTATTTAAGTTATTGGTGTTTGAAAAAAACTTTAACCTTGTGTTGCAACGCCGACGCCGACGCCCGAGTGACAGTATAAGCTCTCATTTTCTTCGAAAAGTCGAGCTAAAAAGGCAGTATATACATTGGAGATACTATAATGATCACTTGTTTGGTGCAAAATAACTAAGAGAGAAAAAAGTGCAGCCAGACCAAGACTTCAGCCTTGGATCCCTAAAGGGTGATTGTTCTACTGGTTAAGTTACTGGACTACTTAAAAGTCTCTGACTGATAAGTGTTACTTATTGGCACTACATAAGTTAGTTTAAAAAATGGTTGGTGATTGGAAGGTTTTATAAAGTTTTACAGTGGTAAAAGATTGTAAAAGAAAATCTTATTTTTGTGTAATTTTTTTTCAAGAAGTAATTTTAATATACAGCATGAAGAAAATAGGAATGCATAGAAAATTTGTTTTCAAGATTTAATGTATAATATTTTAGTATCACATTTATAAAATACATTTTTTTTAGAATAGTGGTGAATATTTGAAATGAAAATATTACAAATTAAGAGAAAATATATTGATTTACTAAACTAAAACAGATTACTACCCTTCAACAAGAGCTGTCTGTAAGACAACGCGCTTGACTATTTGAATGCTTGTCAATAAAAATATTGCAGTTAAAGGCAAAATAAGAATCTCAGTATTATCAAAATATACACATGAACAATAAATATGTTTAAGTTTTAAAGCAAAAAAATGACAAAGTGAGTTAGTATAAAAAGATTAATCAAGTCAGAAAAGGGGCATAATTTTGTCAAAAGAACAGAGTTATGTACTCTTGACATGTACAAATAGAGGTCAAGGTCATAAACAGGTATTTAAAGTTTCAATACCTCAAAGGGTTAAGTGAAAAAATGAGGTGGTGTGAAAACTTTAACCAAGATTCTTTAAAAAAAAAAAGAAAAAAAAGGCATAACTGTTTTTTTAATTCATGACAGTCTGACCTCCAACACTGACATGCAATTTCATGTGTGGGCTATAAGGGGCATCCATGGAAAGAAGTTGGAAAAAAAAGTAATGTTAAACAAATTTTAACATTTCAAGTACAAAAAGGCCCAACAATATGTAACAATATTTAAGAGTTACTGTTCCTGTAACTACTTGGACATACATTCCTGTTTCTACTGGTTGGTCTGATGTTGATAAACACATGTGTGAATTTTGAGAGACATCCATTGAGTGAAAGTGAAGATAACAGCAATGTAAAATAAAACTTTAAATAAAACTTTAAAAAAGTTAAATCCAAAAAGTGCTATAAATTTGCAAAGAAAGTATTTGTAAAAGTTACTGTCCCTATTTCTACTAGTTGGTGTGATGATGATGCATGTGATGCATGCGTGAAGTTTGGAAGACATCCATTGAATTAAAGTGGAGATAATAGCATTATTAAACAAAACTTTAATGTTTTTCTAAGTCCAAAAAGATATACAGATATAAAAAAATGGAAGATTTGTAGTTCCTTATTCTTCTTGTTGATCTCAAGTTTGGGGGACATCTATCAAGTAAAACTGGAGAAATAGCAATGTTAAACAAAAGTTTAACATTTTTCAAAGTCCAAAAAGGGCCATATACATGTATATGCTAAAATATTTGGAAGAGTTGCTGTTCCTGTTTCTGCTGGTTGGTCTGATGATAATAAACACATGTCTGAAGTTTCATAGATATCTTTTGAGTAAAACTGGAGATAAAAGCAATGTTAAACAAAAGTTTAACATTAATTTTAAGTCCAAAAGGGCCATAAATATGCAAAAATATTTGGAAGAATTACTGTTCTTGTTTCTACTGGTTGGTCTGATGATGATAAACACATGTTTGAAGTTTGCGGGACATCAGTTTAGTAATAGTGCAGATAATGGCAACATTAAACAAAACCTTAACATTTCTTTTGACATTGTTGACAATGGTTTCAGAAGGGAAGAAATTTAAGGGACAACTTAATTTTAGCAATGACAGTAGATAGTCATGAGGTGGCAATTTGTAACTGATGAAATTGAATTATTCTGGCTCTTTGTTTCAGGGAACAGCTTTTTTAAAATTTTCAAAATCAAATTTTTTTGGTTTCCACTCAAAAAATGGGCATCTGAAATTTAAGATCTTTTAAAGCAAATTGTTGCCATCAGAAGATGAGACACAAGGTGATCAGAATAGCTCACCTTCAGCTTGATGTGCTATGTTGAACTAAGAATGGTTATGATCAGGATACATCGTTTAAAGTTATTCATTGATTGATTGAAATTAAATTGGAAACAAACTGATGTGCTTACACTTTAGAAAGGATGACTGACAATCTGGAATGACAGTCTTCCATATTTTCTCCTCAATAAACAAATCTATAAGTTCAAAACTTTTTTTTCAGAGTTTCTTCTTACATTTCAGAGCATGAGATTAAATACCATTTGCTATAAGAACATTCATGAGAAACTTTTTAATCACTAGACCAATAAATAAGGGAGTTTTGGAACTTCTGAACTTTTAGTTAAGAGAAATCTGAGTTCAAATGTTGTGAAATGCAAGCAATGTCATTTTTTTATGAGGGTAAAATTGAAACACAACAAATCATCAAAATAAAACTAAAAGAAAAAGAGAAAATATAGTATAACAAGTTTGTCAGTGATTGTTGTACATCCGTTCATTGGCCGACAGGCACATATATACAGACCATTTCGCTCTGAAATCAGACGTTCTTTAAGTCAAGAAGTCCTCTCTGACTGTCACCAAGTCAATCTTCATGTTGGTATAACATTCCACACAGTGTTCAGTTAGATAGTAAACATATGCATCAGATTTCCCACCAGTCACAGATTTGTCAGTTTTGTCACAAAGTATACCACATAAATGTATTGTCAAACCCCTGATGAACTGGTCTATTGGTTGTTTGAGGTGTTAACTGCTGCTGAGGTGAACAGAATGCTGAATTTTGGCTTGAAAACTGGATAAAAGCTGCCCCTGACCTTTCTTAAGCACTTATGTATTGTCAGTGTCCAATTAACCAGGTTTTTCGCAGCCCACCCCATTTTCTATGTATTGCAAGCTGAAAGAAAAGTCGAAAAATGAAGATAATTAGTTGCATATTCATAATTTAATTCAGAAATTAGAAAGAGATTCCAGAGATACTGGATTCACATACTGCATATTACTCACAATAGGGGATAAATATATAAGGCGCCCAATGTTTGACTGTGACATAAGTGGCAGGTCTGTCTAATTATGCCTACACATGGTTATAATTACCCTATAACTCCTATAATTCAGGGACAAATTCTAAAATGAAGGGGGATAATGTCACAGTACTGATTACTCACAATAGGGAAGAAAAATGTGTATGTGGCTGTGAAGCTCAGCTGGTAGAGCATTCGCCCTGTAAGCAAGAGACCCCGGGTTCCAGTCACGGTCAGGCTGCAAATCTTTCTCTCCTAACAGTGACATATAGGTGTTAAAATAAAAAAAAATGTATTGCAATAAAGCATTAAAATTTCATTACATAAATTGTTTCCCATATTTTTATTTACTCATTATATACATTTTTTTTCCATAAATTAATTACACTCATAGCTGAACACATAGCTGCAGATATCTGAAATGAATTTTGATAGAATGAAGAATTTATTTGAAATCCCTCACTCCCACCCCCACTCCCTTTCTTAGGTTTTTTTTTCTGTTTCAAATTATGCTATGTAAAAACTTGAACTAGTAAGCCGATATTTTCACAAATTTCACCAAATACCTTTTCCTCTGCCTAGAAATACTGTAGCCATCATATTGTGAAATCTAAAGCATAAAAAAATACAGCAATGTAAAAGTCCGAATCTATCCGAAATGTACTTTCATAACATAAATAATCTCTAAGAAGTATAAGCTCACTACAAAATTTCGAAATTAAAACTCTTTTCAAAACTAATGTGTTTTACTTATGCTTACAATAAACATGATCCAAAGTGAAAAAAATACGAACTACATACAATTTTAATTTAAAATTGTACTTATTCATGGAAAAAGTATTTATTATTATAAAAGAGGCGAAACAGCCTCGTTTTCGTGTCCATAAACAATCTACGAAGCAAATACAATATGCCCGGCGGTGATCCGCCGTGCAATCAGTCTATTACCTACATTTATATCTCTATATAGGTTACAATCACGTGTATTCAGCTCATTAACTATCATCACAAGTTTGTTACTGGTCTCGACTATAAGGACGATAAAGATCAGGCTGGTCATATACATGTCTCTAGGTAAACTGTGATATCACTATTATCCAACACCTTGAACCTAGAGCAGTCAATAATACGGTTTTCTGGGTGAAGTGACCGTTTTAAAATCAGATCACTTTTTGTAGCTGTCAATGGAAAATGGTGTGATGTAGTTTAGACTTAGCTCAAAATAAATTATGTCCCTCGTTCCATCCTGATTTAAACATATTCCCATTTTAATTATCGGCAAAAAGTGCTTACAACCTAAATGGACAGATATTATGTGACTCTTTAACTAGGATTGACCAAAACATCCACCACTAAACCACAAACCAGTCTTCTTCAGTAATGAAACTATTTAGCACCCATGTCTTAGTAGAGAAATATATCTACTCAACAACTTTTCTAATTGGTCACCTGATAATTTCATCAAAATATCACAAGGAAAATAAGTGTATGAAAATCTAATGTATTTAAATTAAAGAACTGTTTATTACAAAATAGAAATCATAGGTTTAATCCATGTATACCTCAAGGTTATGTTCATGGTAACTCAATTGTGATGGTTTACCATCAATATATTCACCAGTATTGAAAAATATCAAAATCAAAGGGTGACCAATTAGAAAAGTTGTTGAGTTTATATCATGTTCGTATACGAGAATATATAAGTAATCAAATGTAATTAAAATGATGAAGTTTTATGGTAATAATTTAAATGAACTTTTAAAATACCTCTCAATAGTCTTTCTTTCATCCGGATATGTGCGTTTTAAGATGTACCAGTCACAATGCATACATATACAATACTTGTAAATATCAAAAAAGAAGTGACAGTAGAAAAGGTACACATTACACTAAATACTAGATCAGTACATGATTTTAGACATGATGTGTTGAAATGTTATTTAGTGCAAAGCTCGATGTGATAATACATTAATTCAAAGCACCGTATCAGTTTCCGAATAACAGTGACCAAAGTCTTGCCGTATGGGCCTGACGTTTAGAATGGTTTACATTTGTTATGTTATGAACATGAGATGTGTTCGTGTTCTTCTCTGCAAGAATCGCTGTTATTAAATGTCCTCAACGTTAGCTTAGCGTTTTCGTGAAAATAATTCATTTTTATTTATATTTTAGTTTCGTATGGCATTATGATTGCATTACGACACTGGTATAATCAGTTCAATTCCAAACATTACACTTTATAAAATCTTAATGAAGAATTTGACACTGGTAGAAGCTGGGAAGGGACATTATCTACGGATGTGTGTGAAAACTTACCTCGGCGATACTGAATTTTCGTACGTCCGTGAGCGTGACGGCACATGTCTAGATAAATGCATTACTTACGTTTAGCATATACACAACAAGAGAGAATAAATAGGGATATATTAAATGTCGAGACTAGCGATGTTGATATCTGTAAGTCTCACATGTATTGCACTTTAAACAAAACACCAAAACTACATATTCATATATATTCAAGTATGAACAGCATATATATACAACAACATATCATTGGTTTGTATTCGTTTATATATTTCAATGCATATAATAATAACACGTGTAACAGAAAATAAGAATGTTATATACACATATTTGCGAATCCACATTAATGACAGAAAACCTATCTAAATATCTTAAGAAGACAAGGAATCACTCCTCGAGCCCAACAATATACTTTAAAATTTAACGGTGTATGTGATAATCAAAAAGGCTCTAGGTTGTAAGATGTTGCTTTACATCGCAAGAACGTGTAATTTAAAAATAACCTGTAAAATGCCCAACGCTTCTGGTTAGACACATGGCATTTTGCTGTATTAAAATAAAATGTAAATCAACCAGAAATTTTAAACAACAGTGGTCCCAGTAATAAATTCACTGGGTGTTGTTGTGTTTTTCTGTCGATGGACATTTTACTTTTAACATAAATCTACGCTTAAACGAGAGATTGTTCTTAAATATATCAGAATAGCTAGACCACAATTAATGCTATAAATTAGTTATTAAGATAATCATATACAATAAATACATTAAATATGTATAATTGTTTTAAATGCTCGTAGTAGTATGTGTGTAGTATTTTGGTTTTTATAAACATATACTTTCAAAACCAAAACCATTTCTGCTACTACCACAAATGTCAAACTACGTAGTGTGGTATAAGTGGTATAATAATTATCAATTGAAACCAAAACTACGACCATTAGTCTTACTTCCGCTACCATTTCTACTTCTACTATTTATATTTCGTTGAGAATGTCTACTACTGAAAAAACTGCTATCACCGCAACTACAGTTAAGACTGTTTTTGTCTTTAAAATGAGACATAGTTGACCAATCTACTATAAAAGACTGTGGAGATATCTTGTTATGAAACAGGCCACTGCAGGCACTTCAGGGGGTCTGGATGGACAAATGCCAGATGGTCCCATCTCACCGGGGTAATACAAAACTTCAAAGGGTGACATGCAGTTGTCATTGTATCATTCATGTGCCATTGTCAGCATCCCTGAAAGATGTCTGCATTCTCTGGAGACCATTCCCAGTATATACGGCTGATTTTCACCAAAATCCTAATAAAAATATCAACATTTAAGCAAAAAAACCTTCATCAACACAATGAGAGGTGACATGGCTGCACACTTAAAAACTGGCCATATTCCACAGAGCAAAGGCTTGAAACTGACTGACTCTTCATCTATGGACACCTACATGATACATACTGACTGCAGCAGAGAGGCCTTTGAGACTGAGGGTCAATCTGTAAAGCCAAGAAAGTCCACTCCTAAAACAGCACAGGCGCCTCTGGCTAACATGGGCCAACATCTAGGCCTCTCACCAGAAACAGCGGAATGCAGAATTAACTTTGGGCATAAGACTTGTAGAAGGTGAGATGACTTCCATGGGCTATGATGATGTATGTTAAGGTCATAATCAAGAGTCAATCAGCTGTGATCAGCCTAATTTATGGGTGGGAAGGAGAAAAAAGCATCTCCTGCCTTGAAATGCACTAACTGCAACTACATCTCACATTAAATCACACACAAGACAAGCTGTATCATAAGGTTCAAAATCCTTACCATGTGTCGGACACCCCAGCATGATCATGGACTGGCAGAAGGGTCAAATGATGCATAAATGGGTGACTGGCGATGTTGGTACATATTAGCTAAAATGGACATATTTGACTTCCAGCTAAGAGCAGCAAGCAGAAAGCAGCTGATAGAATAGGAATGGCTATCCAGGACATGAGTGAGAAATGGCTGCTAATCCAGTACACAGAGTATAATAAAATATAAATCATTAAAGGAGACAACAGAATAAAAAAAAAATTAAAAAAACAAACATAATTAAGGGGAGATAACCATTCCTATGTACTAGAAATAATTTCATGAGTTATCTCCCTTTTGCTAAATTATATAAAAGAGCAAATAACACATGGTCCCCCAAAGACAGCACAATCCCTTAAACAAAGAATCACATTACCAAAAAATAAAATAAATAAATAAGAAGAAAGAGAATTTGCCAAATACTTACACTATCTGTCACGGCATTCATGATAGCCATCATGAGCTAAACATCTCCCCTTATTAATACAAATCTGCTGTTTCATGTTCATATCATGGGGCTCAAGTCTAAAGTGTTCCACATTTATGCAGAGTAACTCATGGCACAGATGCGGAACATCACAATCATGCTTTTCAAGCAGAATTCTATGATTCATACTGTGTCGCAATATGTCAACTTGGATAGTATGCTAAACTGCATCTGAAAAATGGTCTTTAAGGAGTCTCTGATTGTGGAACCTGACTTACCATGGCAGTTTTTCTCATTTTGAACATTTTTTTTTTTGCTAGTAAAATGGAATATTTAACTCCAATTTGTCCCATTCTGCTGTTTAATACCAAACTGAGGATTCTTTTTATTATTATTTTGAACCCTGCTTTTGTCATGGCTATTATAAACATGTATCTTTCAAACCGAAAGTAGATTCTGATAAAATTTTAGTGATATAGAAATTTTTTTTTATATTTTTGTTATATATAATATATAATATAAAGAATTATATATATTTTCTTAAACAAACATAGTAACATATTTATATCTTTATAAGCAATAACTGTGCCAAATTTCAAGTAAAAACATGCATAATAAAAAAGTTATTAATAATGAAAGTAGGTCACCCCCTCTCAAAAACCAGCCTATATCAGGACTAAGACCACAATTAATTTTACTATATGTTCTATATAAGCATATATGCAAATGACAATTTCTGTAAGGGAAATTGACACCCAAACTTACCCTCATTAGATAGATCTATTCAAGAGAAATAATTCTGTACATTTTAAACATGGGGTCACCCGACTACTTTTTGACCTATTTAAGGTTAAATAACATACGTATGAATTTAGTGCACCGGTCGGCCATTTTACACCAATTTTCTAAAAAATTCCCCTCTCAGTAATGCTCAACTTTTAAGGTTGTTGTGCAATAAGGCCTCCAAATTGGGCATTTTATGACTATTTTAACTGTGTTCTATAGAATGTAATCCTTTATTGCAGGTCTTTCAGTCCAAAACTCACCTTAATTCCGCAGTAACCAAGGGCAGGTAATTGTGGTCTTAGTCCACTTGTCATGGAAAATATGCAAATTAGCAAGGTCAGCGATGCCTGGTAAGCATTTCTAGCTACTAAAGACGGCAAGCTGCTTTTACGCAAATATGAGAAATATGTGCTGAAGGTTACTGTTTCCGTGATGTACATTAGTCCAGAGTGTAAGTGTGAAAATCCCGAGTATATTTCATTTATGCACGAATTATGCAAATGCCAACATGAAAAAGTTAAGTGTCGCGATTGTCCTTGTGTCAATTTTTATCATTCTAATGACTGGTGATATGATTATGATGATATATGCTACAAACTATCAGTACAATTGTTTGATCAAACGTTTAACTATATCAAATTTAGATTCAAGTTATCTGAAGGTTTCTGTTTTACTTCACATACATTTTAATTTCAGGAGGAAAAAAACACTTAGGAGTGAAAAGTACAACAAAAGCACATTATTCTTACATCATTTCTTTCAGGAATAAACTCCAAACACACGATACATTTAACGTGATGATTTTGATATCAGTTTTATTATAATGTTACTCAAGCTTATGTTATACATGTGTATCACAACATAAATGTCCAAGTCAACTACCGATAATATGAGCCACAAATACAGTTTCTTTCGATACAACTCTATTAAGAATTTTTTTTAATCATTTAAACCAGTATCATAATATAAAACATATATAGCAATGCTGGTCTTTCAAGGAATATATATGTATCTCTGATTAGGTGTATATATAGTTGTGTCAAAATTATATGTTGCATTATAATGGCGTGTTGTTTTTTTGTGTGTGAGGGTGGGGGAGGGTAGCCTATCAGTCAACAATCAAATGATGAATGTACTGAGAGATTTCCGGCAGGATTTACATAGATAGCTATATTTCTTAACCAAAAATAAGCGGCTTATCCGGTTAGAGATTGATATAGTGCAGTCACACTGATGTATCTCTGACAACGGGCAAACAAGTTCAGGAACTACCCTCATTTGCTGAACCCCAAGCAATTAACCTTAACCAGTACCATTTATTTGCGACGCTGGTATGTCGTTGCCGTGGATCGAACCCACGACTTCTCTCTTTAATTGCCGACGCTCTAAGAACTCGGCCGCCTGAAAAACCACACGTTTTCACGCAATTCTACTATTAAGCTTAGTTCGTTTTGTTTCAACATATCCTGTCGGTAGTTTCAAAGAGCATTGTGTGATATTATTTGTTTGATGGTGTTCTGGTGTGACGGTCATGACCCTTATTGCATTTAAAGCATGCATATCTAATGCGGTTATGACCTTCAGTAGTTCGTATATATGTTGTTGGACAGAGTGATACAGAATAGTTAAATCGGTTGTTGTGATTATGCAAATCAGTTATGCCGATTTTTTTTTATTTCCCGCTACATAAGACAGGCCCAGCCGTCTGCTTATGAGGGATTCATCATGGTTTTCTCTTGTTACTCATGACCACAAGGGTGAACCTGCACTTTGCTCATAGAAAAAAAAATACAATGACCTTCCCGCTACATGGTTCGAATATACAAACATGTTTTTAAAACAAAATTAACTAATTAACCGATGTAATGTTATCAATACACTGATATATTAACTTATCTGTCATAGCTTTTGAAATTTAAAGTCCACTATTGTCGAGTTGATATATCTCCAGATATTAAGCCTCTCAATGCTGTGGGTGGGTTCGAGTCTCGGCAGGGTCACTCGGATTTTTTAGATAAGGAAGCATTCCAGGTGGTTTGCGGTAGTGGTGCTACCCGGACGAATCTCTGCACTAAAGGTCTTCTATTACCAGTACATAGATTGAAGTCGTAAAGTTACAAAAACAAGTGTGAATTTATTGATTATATTTGTTTGAACTTCAGCTTTATCTTCAACATGAATCCGCCTATGGGAATACATTAAAATTATATAGATGTATATCTTGTACACAAACAATTTCAATGGATAGTTCCCTGACGCGAACTTTTATTTGAATAACAATAGGTTTGGCCACAAACAATGACATGTGCTCCTTTGTTAACATCGTGTTTGTGGGACAAAATCTAACTGTAATCTTTTGTTAAGATATGCTAATAAGTGGGTCAAGGAACTATGCGTTCAAAGTAAAGGGGTATGATGTGTAAATGAAATATGAACAATAATCTGCATAGTGTGTAATCGGAGATAACTCTTTCAGACAAAATGTTTAAACGCGATGGATTATTTCCCCACATCCCTTTTTGATATATAAATATAAGGAAAACATAAATTAATCCAAATGCTGTATAATTAATATAAAATAATTTTATCAGACGATTGCTCATAATTTTGAGGTGGAGAACAAAAAAAAAGGTATTTCATAGTCTAAGTAACATGCTGTGGAGACCTTCACTAACATTTCAGTTTTTACCCCTGGCCATCGGGTTACTAGAATCCATCTATCGACCTCCATGGAGATAGAATCCATCTGTCGACCTCCCTAGGGATATAATCCATCTGTCGAACCCTCTGGAGATAGAATCCATCTGTCGACCTCCATGGAGAGAGAATCCATCTGTCGACCTTCCTGGAGATAGAATCCATCTTTCGACCTTCCTGGAGATAGAAACCATCTGTCGACCTCCCTGGGGATAGAATCCATCTATCGATCTTCCTGGGGATAGAATCCATCTGTCGACCTCCCTGGAGATAGAATCCATCTGTCGATATCCCTGGGGAGCATTTCACTCCATTTTTAACAGCCCACATTATGGCGCCACGGAATTATACCGCCTTCTCAGGCAACAATTTACATTTGGGTGAAGTGTAGCAACAAGTTTAAGCTGAAGGAAATTAACACTGTCCCGTGCAGGACTCGAATCCAGGACCTCTTGTTCCCGAAACGCGTGCCCTACCACTGGACCACTGCTTCCGACGACGATGACAACGACAGCAACAAAAAAAAAAAAAATAGAAAAAGACTGCAAACAAACAACCACGTGTCTGATTTCTACTCCTCATCAGCCAATCATACTTTTACATTACATGTAGTTTCTTGAAAAAAAGCAAAAACAATAAGGAGCAATTTACGATTTTAAAATCTAATTGACCACTTCGATAATATCCTGATCGATCGTGTGTGTTTACCTTATGATCTAGTCATAGTAATATTAATGGTATATAACATAGTTGTACTGCGCTTCTCGTCAATGTGTCCCGGGTTCGATTCCTGGTCACTTTCATGTGTAGGTACAACTGACCCTCGTCCAGATCCGTGCAGCTTAAAAGTACTGACAAGCAGCAAACATGAATAACGCGTGAGATACGTGTATGCTGATCAAGCTTGACAGTATTCACCAATCTACAGAGCTCAAAGGACGTTTATATAAATTAGAGACTGAGAACCAAGGTAAAAAGAAAATGAAAAGCATGACGACACAAAAGAATAATGCCGGCCTATTCCAAACTGAAAACAAAATACAATGTATATTCTGGAATTGCAAATATTGAAGCTTAACTGTTTAACTGACTTAGTGTGCAATATAAACAGTTCGGATGATATATCATTTTTGAAGAAAGAAAAGCGCATGGGGGATTTAATAATTTAAGAACTTGATATAATATGCACGCGCATTTGAAGAAGGGGACATTTTGTTTGAATTCACGTGTATTGTATTTCACGCTTGTGTGTGTGTGTGTGTGTGTGTGTGTTTTATATAGTAACGTGTTTCAAAAATAAGCGGCTTATCGGGTTAGAATCTAAAGTATATATAGTATTGTATTGTGCATATCACCACTTCAGTATTGTTGAAGAAGAAAACGACGATGATGAAGAAGAAGATGAAGAATGCATTATAATTAATTTAAATGCTAAAATATGTGTGTTCTATCATTGAAATAGAATCCATATTATTCAATGATATCACCCACATTGTGAGAAATATAGGTCTGCCATATCTACATATCATGCACTGATATCACCCACACTGTCAGTCATACTGATCTGCCATATTTATTTTTACTGCCAGGTAAGTAAATATTTATTTTTATAATCTATTGTCATCTGTTGTTAATATTGATGATGATATTGATGATGATTGTGGTGTTAATAATGATGATGATGATGATGATGAAGATCGTGATAATATAAATATACATAAAATATATAAATAAAAATAACACGTCCTGGCAACTGACATTGTATTCTTTTAATCATCAAATGTATTTATTCCAATTTATTTATTTATTTATTTATTTATTTATTTATTTATTTATTTATTTAACACAAACATAAGACAATATGTATTGATAATATTTCGCGCAAAATCTAAAAACAGAAGAATAAGCTGTTATTTCCGCGCGCGCGTGCGTTTATGTGTGTGTTAAACTGAAAATAATAATCCTCGGTAAGTTGATATATTCTTTTGATAATACAATCTTAAAATAATTACATATTTATGAATTACATCCCGATTTAATTAGAAAAGAAAGGTTTGAACAAGAAGTTTCTTACTTTATGTTTATATCTATGATTATTTGTCGGAGAAGTAGGTCTTTTTTTATGTCTATCATATTTAAAAGATTAAGAATTTAGACCAGAAAAAAACCACTAAATTTTCAAAATATAGATTTTATGTTTGTTTACGATTAACATTATATCCAGTCATTAACAAGTTATTTAGATATATATGTATTAATGTATATGCTTCTAGGACAATTTTCATCGAATGTTGTGTAAAGATTGTCAACAAAATTCGGTTTCTTTTACTGTCTAGATACCTTTTTTCCGATTTTTTTAAATGATATCTATCCCCAATACAACTGCGGACGACTTCGTGTAAAAAATGATAATAGTATAAAAAAAAAAACTGCCCGAGTACTATCCATTACAAATAATTATATGTTATGATATGGCCAGTGGTAGCATCCTGCCTAGTGCATAGGCTGGTGGTTCTAACCTGGCGCATTTGTTGGGGGTGGTCTTCATTACCAGTAATTAGCTGGACGTAGCTTTATGAACACTATACACAGTTTCAGTGTGCTCACTATTTCACGGTGGACGCTCTTTTTAATTAATTAATTTATTAATTATTTAAAAAACCCTGGTCTTACAGCCCCGAGCGTATAATAGATATTACATGATGTTAATTTGCCAATACAGCAAATAATAATATATGGTTACCTCCCCTTACCCGAGCATTGCTAATTAGTGAGTCGCAGTAAAACTTCCCTGTGCCACATCATGTCGATGTAGGATGGATTTTAACATTCTTGACCTTCTTTTATGACGTAAATTTATGTTTGTTACATGTGATGTAGTTTATAGTTGACACCAGGCAGCGTGTGATTGGAAAGACACACTAAAAAGGAATTGTTAAGGATTCACCGAGAACGTGTACATGTGTAGTTACAGGGTCAAAGTCTATATATAGGAATTATTGTATTTGACTGAGCAGTGTAAGAAAAACAGTCTTTCCGGCTTAATTTAGAGGAAACCGGACAAATCATATCATCAAAATACATCGCATATATATAAAGCTTTCCTGATTTGACATGGAAGTGACACAATGTGTCAAAGAATGCTATGAACTGTTGAATAAGAGATGCCCTTTTAATCTCGTCTAGAATTATAGAATCCAGGGATTTCCATGCATTCTTGATATATGTATTTGCAGGGAGGTTTTAGATAACTGATCTTAATGTTAAACTTGTATGTAAGTTGTTGTGTATAAAATAAAAGGTGAATGAAAATTATGCTAAGTACATAAATGTTTGAACTCCGGGTAAG
Source organism: Solen grandis (assembly GCA_021229015.1). NCBI lineage: Eukaryota > Metazoa > Mollusca > Bivalvia > Adapedonta > Solenidae > Solen > Solen grandis. The sequence goes on along the minus strand of CM037791.1, from coordinate 43,709,948 downwards.
ACAACCCGTATCCCGCGGTCAACTCCTTTCAAATATAACCAGGGAAAAGAGCAGGAAATAAAAAGAATACTGGTACCCAACCTGTTAAACGGTGTCCTATACAATTAACGAGTAACTAGATAGTGTATCGGTTAATATTCCTGTTCTCACCAATTTATCTTAAATTCGATCATAGGTCACGTATTATGTGAAATATTACGCCGCCAATTCAGGAATTTTGATCTAATCCTCTGAACCGTAAATACCTTATAAAATTTATGACCGTTGACATCATCATGAAAAAACGCCCCCCCCCCCTCTCTCTCTTCTTTCCAATCTTTACTCTCACAATAAAAAGGAGAGTCTGTGCAGCTTTATGCATTTAATTATCTTAAAAGTGCACATACTGGTAATCAGTGTAATTAAAAACATGTAAGATGGTATAGTTTCTACAAATACACAAACTATTGTTATATGATATCACATGACTTTTATCATGTATGAAAATTACAATGATTACAGTTCCTGTCCTGGATAATTACTGGAACATTCTATCAGTTTTGTCCATAATTAGTGGCTTGGCACATAGCAAATTCATTATACATGTATTTAAAATTACATTGTAATAAAACTACACAGGTATATACAGATTATATTCAAGTATATACAATACATTTTCAACAGGATATTTAATTATTCATGTGTTTAAACATATAAGGGTAGTTCCAGGACTAGTTGACTCCGTGTCAGTTATATGACTTGTGGTATCACATCACATGATACTGCAGTGGCATCACTATATCTGCCTCAAGTAGACATAGTCTCCACATGACTGAAATATTGTGGGTGGGACGTTAAACCCAACAATCAAACAAGGAACCAACCAAACAGTGTTTGTCACTTTGATTGAGAATGTTAATATATTTACAAGTACCTCAGTTATATATGCATACATGAACGTCGTACACGAACAAAATACTAAGTACATAGAAATTTAAGAAATATCGCGTCTAGACGTCTTTCACTACTCGCATTCAACAAAAGGGCTTTCATGATCTGCTGATTTTTTTTTTGTTCAAAAGACACTAGATTTGTATAATGTTACATTACACTGCTTAAAAAACAAACTGTCAAATGCTCATAGCATGTGTTGTTTAATAAATAAATTGGATAAAACTGTTGTCCCCCGCTAGGTAACCGGAAGTTGTCTCGTTTTCGTTGAATGACTTATTTGCATTCGTCGTCTGGAAAAAAATGAAAAAAGGGGGTCATAGCCACATTCTTAGGCTGCTGCATGAAAGGACATCATAGTTGTATCGCTTATTTATATAATTATATAGCAGTATATTTTTAATATACTATTTGACAGATATTCTACTTACGTAAAATACGTAAGAACGAGCAACTGCTTTTTAAAAACGATCATACACCCAAAGTTGATTTGCTGCCTATTTTACTTGTGTAAATATAAAATACAGTTGTCATTTTATTTCTAATGCCACTACCATTTCTTTTCTTCTATGAGCATGACTACCACAACAACAACAACAACAACTACTACCACTACTAATAATACCATGACAACCAACACCATAACAATGTCAATAACAACCAAAATAACTGCTACTATCATCAGTACAGCTATTACTTTTATAACTACATCCGCTACAGATACTTCTATTGCTGCTATAATCACTAATGCTGCTACTATTACTATGACTTTATTCTACCAGCAGGGTTCATTTGGATACTACTACTTATATATTGCTACTGATACTACTACTTCTACCACTGCTACATCTCCATCACTGCTACATCTTCTCCTGCTGCTTCTACTACTACTACTACCAACAAGACTTCTTCTACCACTACCAGGGTGCTGCTGCTTAGTCTAATTGTACTCAACCTGCTCCTTTTTCTGCTGCTGTTACTACCAAAACTATTACTACTACTACTACTACTACTACCACTACAACACTACTTCTTTTCTATGGTGTTGCTTTTAATAATACTACTATCACCGTTACTTCCCCTGCTGCTACTTCTACTACTAATACTTATAATAACAATAATACTAATACATCTATTACTTCTGCTACAAAAGATAATATGCTTTAACAACACAACAACATCAGAAACAACAACAGCAACAACAACAACACCAACAACAACAATTACTATTAGATAATAAGAAGTAGCAGCAGAAATAGTAAATAGAAGAAATGTTATATCTAGTGTGATATTAATGAAGTGGTGTTGGTAGTAGAAACAACAGTGGCAGAAAAAGAAGCAGAAGTAGTAGATGTATTAGTATTATTGGTGTTATTATAAGTAGTAGTAGTAGTAGTAGTAGCAGCAGAAAAAGGAGCAGCGGTTGTAGTATATAGAAAAAGAGAATGGAGTAGGAAAGTTTGAGCAATATATAAATAGTAGTAGTCATTGATTATAGCAGCAATAGAAGTATCTGTAGCGGATGTGGTTATATAAGTAATGAACTGATGATAGTAGCAGTTGTTTTGTTTGTGATAGACATTGTTATGGTTGTGGTTGTCATGGTATCAGTAGTAGTGGTAGTATTAGTTGTAGTGGTGGTAGTCATGTTCATAGTAGAAATGGTAGTTGTAGTGGCATTAGAAATAAGACGATAATAACTATTCTTTGTATTTACATAAGATAATTATGCAACAAAACAAGTCTGAGTGATTGTTTTTAAAATCAGTTACTCGTTCTTACATATTTTAGTATTTTACGTAAGTAGAATATCTGTCAAATAGTATAACCTGAACTTCTATGATCCGACTGTACATCCATATCCATGATGAAATATGAACACATTAAAATTAATTATTATGTAAATAAATCTCTAATAAGTAAATACAGTCTGTATAAACACCGAAAGATGAATGATAAAAATAAACCATTTAAAAAAATAAATTAAATTCAGTATTATGATATTTTTTTAGGAATTAATGAATAAATAAATAAATAAATAAATAAATAAATAAATAAATAAATAAATAAATAAATAAATAAATAAAACGATGAATAAATAAAACGATGAATAAATATATAAATGCATAATATATGAAAGATAACAATTAGCGCCTAAAGAATGAAAGAAAGAAAAAAAGAACATTCAAGATGGCGGCTGTGATATAAAAGTGCAATCTCCACGCAGTTATCTCCCCTTCATTCTTCGGCATAGATCTCTGCCACCACGAATGTCATTTATCAGAATTTCTGATATATACATTTTTTAACTTTTTTAAGAATTGTTAAGAAACTGTTTTTATGCATCATTTCAGTTTTCTATCATTTATATAATATTGATTATGATGTATAAATAAAAAAAAATAAAAAAAAAAAATTAGTTTAGAGACTATTTTCTACTGCAACATCGTAAAAATAACGCTACTGTTACGTAACCAATGTAAACAAACATAAATATCAAAATATGGAACGACTTATAAACGAATCTGTTTATGACTTAAATCCATCCATTATTTTAAAACAGAAACAATTAGATTGTTTGAAAATTATTACTGAGGGAAGAGATTTAATTGTAAATTTACCAGTTGGATATGGTAAGAGTTTCATATACCAGTTGCTACCAGGCAATATGAAGAGGAGGGGGTACAGCAGAACCACAGTGTTGGTGATTTCTCCCTTAAATATCATTCAAGAGGACCAGCTGAAACAATTGAAGGATTATGGCATATCTTCCCTTATCCTGCCCTTTAGTGACATTCAGCCATATATTGATTTTAAAGGAATAGAAGAAGGTCTCTATTCTATCATTTTTGCCCACCCTGAGGCTTTATTGAACACTGAATGTGGGAAGATGCTGTTGAGATCATTCGTAGATAGAGTGGCTGCAGTCATAATTGATGAATGTCACATAGCTGAACAATGGTATCCATATATTACACATAACCTACATATAATTATTTTTAAATATATAAAAATATTTATATATCCCCCAAATGTAAGAATGTGTGAAATAATGTGATTCTGAGTTATATTGACATATGTGCAAGCATAACATCAAATTTATAGGACTATAGTTTACTCTTTGAAGGATATATTTTTTTAAACCGAACTTATTTTTACATTTATATTTATGAAAACATCTACATTAATTCAATAATAAAATGAAAATTAAATGAGTTTTATTTTACTGGATTGTATCACTTTTATTGATTATATAAAGTAGTAGTCTCACTTTACACAATTAACTGGAGCAATATAAGCCATCAGAATAGCACACTCATGCAATATCCCATAATATACAATCCCCATTTTTTTCACTTACTATATTTACTTTTTATACATTATTTTCTTATACTTCATTTAACTAAACATCAACTTATCTCATTCGTTATTCAATCATCACCCTTAACAACATATTATTTCATATTTTAATTTGCACGCCGGTCCTCAGTTTTTACAAACTTTGATGCAGTGAACCAGTAGAATATTTAGATTTTTGTAGATTAATGTAAAACACTTTCCACAATATGGAAAGAGGTTTGTTTGTTGGGTTTAACGTTCCACCGACAGTATTTCAGTCATTTTGAGACGATGTCTACATGAGACAGATATAGTGCTGCCCCACTGCAGTATCATGCTGTAGATGTGTGGCATGATGCCCACACCCAGTTACATTAATCTGACACTGGGTGAATTAGTCCTGGAACTACCCTTTCATATTGAGCCCAAAGCATGGTAGCTATCTCAGAACCATATTTTATGACTACAATATGGAAAATGGATCCTAGTTCAAATATTAGCCAGAGAGTACTTTCACTGGTTACTGCTATTAAAGCTTAAAATGATATTTTCTTTAATGATTGCAGCACACTTGACTTCAGCTTTATATCTAGCATAAAGTATTTTCTTCATATTTTTTATGTTATTTAAGAATTGATATTATTGGCACTGGTATCATTAAATTCATAAAGCTCAAACTCATGTTGTTATAAAACAAACTAAACAAGACCAGCCAAGAGAAGAGACTTTTTGTAGGGTGAATCAATACTGCCAAGGCTATTGATTGCTTATAACCCATGTCTCCAATCATGTCAGTAAAGTTAGTTTGTTAACATAACATCAGCTCAGTATTTGCCACATGTTTCTGACATTACATAAAAATTTTGCTACGGATTATGATTGAATTTATTAACCTCAATTCACACAGTGGGTTAATAAAAATAAAAATTCAGCTCCATTCAAACAATGACTGTCCCCGGTGGATGAGTTGTTAGAGTGTCAACCTCGAAAGCAGGAGGTCGTTGGTTCGATCCAGGTCAAAACATCCCAAAGTCGTAAAAAATGGTACTGTTATAGCTCCCTTGATTGGTGCGCAGCAAAAAATGGTAGTTCCAGGACTGGTTGACATAGTGTCAGGATAATGTGACTCAGTGTGGTATCATACCCAGTGCTGCAGATAATTTTTTATCCAATCAGTACGGTACTGATTAAAATCAAAACATATCAGTACCGACCAACTTCCATCAGTACCACTTGTACAATAGAGAGAACACAATGTTAATCACAAACACTTTTAATTTCATATTCTAAAGACAAACATGTTACACTTTTTTATGATGAAAATAGTATTTTTTTTTTCATTTTATAAAAATCTGTATCTTTTTAAATATATTTTGCAAAAGTTTATGGACAATCCTTCATCTGCATGAAGAGGTCACATGACTGTCATATGTGTTCTATGTAATCAAGTGTTGAAAATAAGTCAAAATATTCTGAAAGAGCAGACTTATATACATTTCTTGTTAAATTTGTCCTCAGAGAGTAAGCTTTAGTTTGATAAAAAAAAGTGCAAGCAAAGGATTTACTACGAATAAACTAAAAAGTGAATAAATTCATTTTTAGCACTTTTGTTCTGTCCCTTTTGTTCTGTTTTTACAAGGAGATCTCCAAAATTATATCTCGTCAAACTATGATACAATAATCGATCTCTATTTCTAAATTATAGTTTTAAATCATACTTCTTTCTTAAAAAAACAAGCAAGTAACAAGTTAAATTACAATTTGTTGACACTGAAAACACTTAAGTATAAGTACACATGTACAACATTTCTACCTGCACGTGGTTATCAATCACCTCGATGTCAGCGATTTTAGTTTATCACATTTTCGGGCGCGTATTATGCCAACTTATTTGTGTGGTTGTGTGGTTTTGGTGCTACAACTGATTTGATGATATCTTCCAGTAACGCTGCAACGAATTCATTTGCCTGTTTGTGCAGCACATCAGGCGGTGACTGCGATTTTGAATAGTGAAAATAATTAGTAATTTCTGATTGCTTCGCCATATTTGCGCATTTGAGAGTGACTTCCCTTGAATGATACATTCAATCGTAACTACGGTACTCGGCATTGTCCGCGCTATATCGGTACATACCTATGGTTTCCATTAATAAAAGCCGATAAATCTCGTTTTTTATGCACTCTAGACGTAACAGCTACAGAATATCGGTACTGACAGAACTGAAATTTGTTGCGTACACGGATTTTTCCCACGTATTTGGTACGATGGATTTTGAAAATTCTAGCGTACTGCATATTTTTGGCGCGTATTTTACGTGGATACGCGGCCTATCTGGAGCACTGTTATAGTTAATTCTGCAATAGATTATAGTATACAATACACAACAGTAGAAATTCACTAGACCTCAAAAGGCCTTTTATGATAAGAGAACTTGCTAGTTTTATGTATAGAATACGCCATTTTGTCGAATCGTCTCACGTATTCCAAATGTCATGTGATATGCTTGGTGGCAGTGATTACTGTACAGATAAGGGGAAGTAACCGCTGCGGGCAGTTTGATAAAAGTGAAGTAAAGTCTTACCTTCAGTTCTCCGTCAGCTGGAATTCCTGCACGTGATCACTCCAGGAACCGCCCACGTACATTCGGTCTCCCTCGGGACTGAGGCCGATGGCCCGGGGATCCTCACACAAACCGTCTTCCTTCCCCAGGATCTGTGTGGACCGGTCACCTGTATTGGCCACAAGATGGACGGTTCCATCCCCACAACAGACAAACACTGACCCCGCCCTGTCCACTGTAACACCGAGGGGTGCGACCAGTACCTTCATCACTGACGAGTCACGTGTATTAATACTAATACTGGTCAGCGTGTTCTTCCTCCAGTCTGAAACATATAAGATCCCGGAACCAGGACTGACCGCGAGGTACTTTGGTAGATAAAACAGTTCAGCCCAGCCATGATCTGTCTGGAGTCTCCTCAGGACTTGTCCGTCCATGTTCAGAATCTCAACTTTCCCCGGGTAGACATAACTCACCGCGAGTTTCCTGTCCTGAGTGACCTGGATTCCATAACAAAAACCTTTAACAGAGATGACCTTGTTCGTGTCCGTGATCTGGTCACCGTTCACTTGGACGTAGCGGAGACAACTGTCATAAGGCAGGGTAACAATGAGGTCATATGTTGGTTCCTCGGTGACATCACGAGACACGAGCGCCGTGTCCCGGGGTTCGGAGGGGAGAGGGATCTGTGATATGACGATGTTCTGTTCTGTGTCGATGAGTTTTATTGAACTATTGTTGTTGTCACAGACGACCATAATGTCACGTGATATAACCACGAGACCTGTGACATCACATTGCCCCTTGTCTGAGTTCTCTCCTACGTTTATATTCTTCACATGGGTCGCTTTCACCTTGTAGCCACTGGGCCGCTCGTGCATCTCCCTCGGGGTACTCATTGACGATTTAATGCGCTGTTCCTTGTCAGTTCCTCTCAGTTCCTTGTCCGGCTTTAACCTGTAACACGAGATCAAATTCCTTTATCCATTGAAACAAACATCAAGCATCGACCATCAAAAGAAAAAGAACAACTACAAAACAAAAGTAATACATAACGTAACTTTACATTCAAAATGTATTGTGGATGGATGTGGTCAGATTTGTATCATGCCTGGGCAAAAAAATCTCAAATTAAGGAAACTTCCTAAAAACCTCTACCCATGATAATATCCAAAATTTGCAAACTATATTTACCTAAACTTTTTTTATCTAGGCACAATAACATTTCTCCTAAGAAAAAAAACATAATGTCAGTTCTAGAGCTGAGGTAAACGTTTTGCACTGTTCAAAGGGGAAAAATTGAAGAAAAGTGAAAGAAGAAAATAAATATAAGAAATCAATAGGAGTATTAACAATAAGTGAATATAGTAGCGTACATGTAACGTGACTGCGGATCCAAATTATTAAGTTCAAACCCGTTAAGGGCATAGTACTGGTCCAACAGAGGAAATATATGCGAGGTGATCTGAATATAATTATTAAAAATAAAACTACACATATGATGAAAGATCACTGTCAGCTTTAAAAGTTGCGCGCCAAGACCATGGAAGATATACCAGTGCAATGCTGATTTTTTTTTTGCATGTCGCGGCCGGTTGTCGAATCTCCCTGTTACGAGATGGACACTCTAAAAATCGGACATCGGGACCGATCTAGATACACAGATGGATAGATAAATAGACAAACATACAGGCAGGCATGGATATATACTAGATCTAGTACAATGTTGATAAATTGTGTATGTCGCGGCCAAGGTTCGAACCCATGACCTCCCTGTTACGGGCCGGACGCTCTTACAAATCACCATCGGGATCTATCTAATTAATAAGATGGATAGATAAATAGACTAATGTATATACAAATACATAAATGTAGACAGGCAGACTGACAGACAGGCAGGCAGGCGGACGGATTGATGGTGGATGTGCAGACAGACAGACAGAAGGAGAAGGCGACAAAAAGAGGAGGAGAAGAAAGCAGATAGAGAGAGAGATGCAGACAAAGAACAACAGAGAGACATGCAGTCGTAAAAACAGGCAAGGAGACAGACAGACAGATAGAGAGACAGGCATTTTGACAGAGAGAGAGAGAGAGAGAGAGATAGACAAACAGAAAGACATTCGGTACAGACAGATAGACATGCAGATAGATGGGCGGACAGACAGACAGACTCACGTGAATTCAGAGGACTCCGATAATTGATTCCGTTTGTCCGTTTGCTTCTTGTTTGGGTCGACTTCGATTTCTCGGTATGATGAGTTCCCTGTTAATCAAAACAGTTAAATGAATTAATTTTTCGAATATCATTTTCTTAAATAAATTTAAATCTAGTTCGATTCCGGTTTTGGTCAAACTTTGTTTAGCTTATGATGTTTGATAGATGTTATGTCGGCGCCCTGATTTAGAACTAATATTAAACGTTTGATCTATAAAGATAATACATGTAGATTTAGTGAGAACAATCTGATAAACAAAACATCTCAACATACATGTAGATTTATAGAAGCATCTTAAACGAGTTAGATTTAAAACGAGTTAAACATTTCTAATGTCTTAGATAACAAATCTTTGAGTATTTAGAAACAATTGGAACAACAAATGAAATTAGGAAACGTTTTGAAAAATTGAAAAAGAAACCTTCTTTCCAAAAATAAAATTCTTAAATTTCATGTACAAGGAGTTGTGTACATCTTGACTCTTCAAGAGATCAACAGAGAATGACAATTTCAGCGTCTGATGTCATTTACATGACGTCATTTATAAACGTCATAAAGATCAACTCGGGATTGTTTACATTTATATTACTAGAGTAAAAAATGGAAAGAAGAGAAAAATAACATATTTATGTTTTGCTAACAGAATCTAGCTTATTACGAGAGATGATGCTATACATGTATATAATGGTGTATATAAAAGATGTATCAAGTATGTCCAAAGTGACAAAAATAAGGGAAAAATGAAAATAAAATGAATAAATAAATCATGAACAAACAAACAAATGGGTGAAATCTTTCGATTATCTTTTGTCTGTTCTGTTAATTAAGAATGGGGAGAACGAACACATTTATGTTTTGCAAACATCATCTACTTTATATTATGATAACTGAAACTATATAGAAAAGTGCATATATAGATAATTTATCAGTATGGCTAAATTAACATAGATAAGGATGAATAAATAAAAAATAATTCATAACGAATGAATGAATATATATATTTATCTACTATTTTCTAATCGTTTTCTATTTTATTCATGCTAATTCATTCATTTTCTCTGCGCGCGCGCGCGCGAGAGAGAGAGAGAGAGAGAGATAATTAATGAACATAAATAAATGACAATTAAACAGAAAAGTCCAAAAATAATGAATGAAGGAATATAAACAAATAGAACATAAATAAATAATGAATAAATAAAATAAATAATGCGACCTTTAAATCATTAATCGTTTTTGCCTCGATTTCGATTCGACAATCTCGAATTCGCACCATAAATCATCAAATGGTATAAAAGTTCGCATGTATCACAGAGATTGAAAATGTAAATAAAGTGTCCTAGCCAGCCGCATTTGATCTGCGCATTGTCTGCCTTTGACCCATTCTATTATCATTTGATTTTGGAAAGTGTGTATGTGTGCGTACCTGTCATATAATACACACGAGCCGGTGTCAGTCAATCGGCACATGCCTGGCTATTCAAATCTCAAAATCAACTCATTGCCTATTTTGTACAGGTTTTTGGATTGACATTTTAATTATTTCTAATTAACTTTTGTGGGAAGTATTTTTGTCTACTGCGTCTTCTACGTCTAGGGGAAAGTAAACAATGTTGATTATACTAATCTCTTAATTAACGATTAAAGTGAATTAAAAAGAATTCCCTGTGACTGTTATATTCTTGACTTGATATAGCACGTCTGGGTTCGTGTACGAAAGCCGCCCCTGGCTTGCGGAAGGTCGGTAGTTCTGTTAGTAGTCAATTAAGGAGACGAAATGTAGATTTATACCCTCCTTCTATTGGGACTGAAAGAGTCATTTTTTTACCCGGATACCCGGGGCGTTATATTATTACCCGCGGGTACCCGGGTTTCGGTATAAATGTGGTCATTGCATATAATAGCACTTTAACACCTGTAATAACTAACATATTTCTGTACGATACAGATTTTTTAAAACAAAAATACGCCCATCTTGTAGCATGTGACAATAATTCATTGACAGAGCGTAGAATCCTGTTAAACAATGTCATTAATTGGCCATTGATCTATATTTATGATATATAAAAGAAGTACACGAGGTATCATAATACAAAATACCGAAATCGGGTAACGGGTAATAATATACCCGGGTACCGGCAATTTTCTACGCGACCCGCGGGTACTCGAGTGCTCGTTACAGCCCTACCTTATGTCGATTGTGTACCACCCCATTATTATATATTGAAGAACTACTGAGAGTATCGATAACATCTGAAAATTTAAATTTTTAATTTATGTTTGTTTTTACTGTCCCAACCTTGAATAGGCCTATTATGTAAGCAATTTCGAAGCCTTACTTATCTCAATTTTCTTTACTTCACACAAAAGCGATAAAAATATTAAACAATAATTATTTTAAAAAAATGGGAAATGTACTCAACTTTTTCAAAAAGACTACATTTATATGCCCACGTTTCTGTTTTTAGTTTATATCATTGAATATTTAACTAAGTTCAAGTCATTATTTACTCATTATCAAATACTAATTATTCATTATATTGGTAGTAAAATACAACAAGAGCTGTCAGAGGACAGCACGCTCGACTATTCAAAATGCTTGTTGGTAAATCAAATGAAATCTATTTCAGTTCTTGCCCTTCACATACACTGTACATAATAATAGTCAAAAATGATATACCTTGATAGTCTGATACCCCTTAATATTTTTATGATGTCTAAAACCAATCACATGCCTAGTTACTGAGACATAAGCACAATAACACTGTGCATGCAAAACTTTAACCAAAAATCCAAGTTAGAAAGGGGCCATAATTTGCATCAGTCCAATTTCTGATGCCCTTGAAGACACTCTTTAACTTTCTAGTCAATTCCACAAGCAATTTCTGAGATATAAGCTGGATAGTAGATTGAATGCAAAAATTTAACCAAAATTTCTAAGGTAAAAAGGGGGCCATAACTTGTAATATATTCCATCAAAAGTTATCTGCCTTGATAGTCTGATACCCCTAAACATATTAAAGATGTTTCAAATCAATCCCATGCCTGGATACTGAGATATAAGCATGAAAGTCACTTGCATGCAAAACTTTAACCAAAATTTCTAAGTTAAAAAGGGGCCATAATTTTTAATATATTCCATCAAGAGTTATCTACCTTGGTTGTCTGATGCCCCTAAACATATTCATAAAGTTTCAAGTCAATACCATAAATGGTTATTGAGATGTATGGTTGATAGTAACTTGCACGCAAAACTTTAACCAAATGCTGCAACGCCAACGCCGACGTCAGGGCGACTACAATACGAGCTCGTAGCTCTCATACTTTTCGAATAGTCGAGCTAAAAACGTGTCACTGTTAGAATTGTTACAATTCATTTTCTTGTGATTTTTAGACTGACTGTAGCCTCGAGCCTTACGCAGCGGTAAACCAAAAGCAGAAATATCACGTTGCATAACCATATTTCTACAGAAATCTGCTGTAAACAGGATGGAATGTGGTTCGAACAATTGACCATAGATCATTTCAAACTAGTGTGTTGCTCAATGTTTAGTATCGCACGGAGCATTAGAGTGTATGCGAGTCCATTTTCAATTATCAGCGACTGCGCTCCGAAACTCGGACTAATTGTTAAGTATTACCAACATGGAACACAACTTCGGCACTTTCTACAGGCTTAAACGAATTATTGCATTGGTTAAGATTGTACATTTTCATTTTAGTATATTCTTCAAAGAAATACCGATCAATTGGCCGACATTTATATAAAATTCCATATATCCTTCTCCCTCCTAATTTCCGTTTTGTCTCTATGCACGCCACCTATTTGAAGCACAGACATACTCTCTGCCTTTGCTACAGACAGGCTCTCTGCATTTAGCCTGCAATTGGCTTAAGTATGCACAATTTCGAATACTGATTACGGATTTTTATTTTTTTTTATCATGACATTATCATAGCAGAGCCTTCTAGTGTCTGTTCCGAAGAATTTTATTTCATTAAATTACTACGTGTCTATGATTTCACAATCACATGAATTGCCTTGCACAAACTTATAACCTAGGATAATGTAGCAGTATTTTTCAATTGGAAGCCCCAAGGACTATCGTGCCTTTGATTTAACCTTTTATTATAAACATTAATTACGAAAGAAGGTTTTTCTTTTCTTTTTTCTTTTTCATACAGGCAATAAACATGTACAATGTTTATCATATCAATGTTACCAAAGCAATAACTCGTTTCAGTACTTAAAAATTGCCGAATTTATGCTCCATGGTAGCCAACACCATTAAACAATTTATCGAAGTTTTGGGTGGCAGTCACTGATAAATAAAACAAGTGGACACGCATATGCATAACAAAGATACTCTAATGTTCAATGCGATAATTAAGTTTTGGCAACTCACCTGATTTAAATGGTCACTTGTCAATTTTCTGCCCTTTATTTATCGCGCACTTTGTTGACTGGCGCTTATTTAACGCCCTATTGATAATATTTCAATCATTTGTCCTGACGATAGAAAGCTATACTTGTAGTTTCAAAAGTTAATTAATATTAAGAAAAGTTCGTGAATTTGGGCCCCGTTTTCAATGTCACGTGGCTGGTACGGAATGCTCCTGGTGAAAAATAGCCGGTTTACCGTGATCATCCTGAATATTTTGTTTACCTTTTCTAAAGAAATAATTGCATTCTCATATTCCCGATGGATCATGGTGCGTTCCCGGTTGATCCTGTAAACTCGATATGAACCAAATCATCACTGGTGGTGGTCCGGCAAACGCTGGTATTATCTTGTCATACTCCGATTGTGCTCAGGCGACAGGCCGGAGTTACATAGGTCGCTGTGAGTGCTCACCAATACACGGAACACATTATGGTTGAAAAATACCCTTTTTTTGCGATTACTGTTCTAAACGGAAGTTAGATATTAAGGTAAAGTCCATGTAATGGTTCCACAACGTCTTGGACCATTTCTCCTCTACCAAAATGAAATAGTAGGAAGCCTTTGTTATCTCCAACAAAGGCCACAAGGTCCGAAATGTAGCCGAACCATTACAAAGATTTTACCTTAATTTTGACCAATTAAGAATATGGTGTTTGGTGACCGTTTTCGTAGAAATAGAAGTATTATTGTAAATGGCCACCAGATAAAGGTCGCAGATTCATTTAAATACCTTGGTTTTGTATTTTTTTCCTTCTAAAAATGGACAGTTTATGTTTGCTAAAAACATTTAGTTAAACAAGCGGAAAAAGGTTTATTTAGTCTACACAGAAAAATAAGAAATTTCGATTTATCTATAGATTGTCAAATCAAATTGTTTGATTCTACAATTTTACCAATTTTAACCTATGGATGTGAAGTCTTTGGTTTCTCAGATGTAAATAGAAAGGGTACTTACAGAATTTTAAACAAATATATTATACGTTAAGCGTGGTACATCTTATATTTTGCAATATGGCGATTTAGGAAGATGCCCTACTTATATAATTATTAAGAAACGAATAAATGGATTTTCGTATATTTTGTCGAATACTAATACACGTTCATCATTGTTGTATAAATTTGAACACAATGGGTTAAGTTGAAAACACGTTTCTGGTTTGTACCAGTACTTTACGCCTTGGAAGGCCATATAGCAAATTTGCCATAAATACCTATTTAACGCAGATATTATGAGAAACTATCCAAAATAACTGCTTTTTTCTCGAAAAAACCGAAAACAAACAGGTGAGAGGAATTTGAACGAGATCTCCCTGAGACGATTAATTATTTTGCACACACTTGCAAGGCATACGCTTTACAGTAATGAGAGGCATACATTTTCGGATTAATCGGCAATAAACTGAAAAGAAAATTCGGTATAAATGTATTAATAATCGATATTAGCAATGTTACACATCTCACGTTATCTTGCGGCCACATGATTTTACATGTAACATAGCGAGAGCCTCTCTTGACTTGCTGTTTAGCTCTATCAGATTTGCGGATCCTTGTATGGTTATTGGGTTTTTGTTGCTCTCAAATCGAACAAACCTCGGATGAAAAGTTAGGATTACTTATAAATATATCCCGCTTGGAAGGTGTAGTGCTGCAATATATGAATCAAGCATGTCATATTGTCACGCGCAGAGTCGGGTCACAGCACGTGGCTAACCGCTCCACTGCAAAAAAAAATAAAAAAAAAATATCTGTTCTTATTTTCAAGTGAATGTTTCTTGCAGGATTATTTATGACATTCAGCGATAGCTCTCTTTCTAGCATTTACAATGCAAATGTACTTGTACAACATTTACAAGAATCGCCTCATTATACGGCATATACTACTTTTTTTTCGAACGGGTGTTTTTTTTTTTTCTTACCATGGTCTAATAGACTTCCCCGGCGGGAGACTTTTTCATGAAAAGTCGCAGCCATGAAATGAATTACACGAGTTTGTTTGTTG
Organism: Solen grandis; assembly: GCA_021229015.1. Lineage (NCBI taxonomy): Eukaryota > Metazoa > Mollusca > Bivalvia > Adapedonta > Solenidae > Solen > Solen grandis. The sequence continues at coordinate 43,694,461 of CM037791.1, read as the reverse complement.
AGTTTAATGTCCCACCGACAGTATTTTAGTAATTTGGAGAGAATTTCTTCTTGAGACAGATATAATGTTGCCACACTGCAGTATCACGTCGTTAACATGTGGCATGATACTACACCCAGCCACATTTTTTGAACACCATCCTGGAACTACCTTAATGCTGACCACCAAGCAAGGGAGCTATACCAATACCATTTTATACGAAAGTCTGAAAGTTATTGATATCATACACACAGTAGTTAATTAAGTTAGGTGTTTAATATTTTTTAAGACTGTGTCAAAATACACGTTTTTTAATATGATGAAACATTGCACAGATACATGTATTTTTTTTCTCACAAACAAGAGAATCTGCTGTTCCCTAATCAAGCTGTACATGTATTAAAATTAAAAAAGATACAGAATATTATTTTTTCATCGGAACGTGGACAGTTAATTCCAGTTTCTTCTTCTGTCCCCTTTGGTGTGACCGGTGTCTGTTTTCTTGTGTTTGTCTGCTGGTGGGGTGTGGATCTTGTCTGTCTTTCATTCTGCGGAGGTATGTGGTGAGGGTGTCTCGTGGCATGGCAAATTGTTGGGTCTGCTTGTTTATTGCGACGGGGAGGCATCTTAAATAGTGATTGCATTTACCTTACGGTAGTCAACAAAGGGTCTTACTTTCTCAGATTACTTTCTTACAAGGCATATTGGACTAGCCAATGGAGAAATACTTATTCGATTGATGCCCTGTTGTTCCAGTTGTTTGATCACACTTTCTCCCTCATCTGCAAAAGCAAAAGGAACCCATCTAGGTGGTAGTTTTATTAGTATCAATTGTATCAATTGCGTACTCAGGTATATTAGTACGGCCAATATCTAAGTCATCCTTAGATAATGTGTCAGCAAAATCATAAAGTAAATCAGCTAGTCTTTGTTTTTCTTTCTCGGTTCGACCATTTGAGGCTTTCTGATAAAACCCTTTGACGTGTATAGGCAGATCTTGGAAGTCAGCTGAGACTCTGCACGCCTTATGTGTTTGACCTTTTGCAGAATTATCACTCTTAGGATTTGATTGTTGAAAACAGTTTTGGTAACATTTTCAGCATCAAACAACGTTTTGATGGCGCTAACTACCCCAGCTGAACCCGAGAAAACACCTTGATTTATAGCTATCTCTGATTGGGAAGGATTCAACAATCTAGCCTTATAGGTAACACAAGTGACTAAGTTGATCAAACTTGCTGCCATTATAAGACAGTGATTCTCCTGAAAATCAGGAGATGGTTCAATTAAAACTTCAGAATTTTGCATCATCAAAGCGGTCAATGAACCCATCAATTACCTTTTCGGAGTAACCTTGTATAATGTAGTGATCACCAGCTCGTATTTTACGAACTTTCAATTTGTGTCCTTCAACAATGCAGGAGATCGATTCTCCTCGCATTTATAACACACATTTAATAAGTAACAAATCAGCACTTTGCGAGATGTCTGTAAGTAAACATTCATACTCTTGATCAGCCACAATGACTTAAGTGTGATATTCTAAGGGACCAATAAATAACTTGAACATGGTTGTGCCAGATTGTTCTAAAGCTTTACCAGATTTACCAGATGAACATATTAAAGAAGACGTTGATACCAAGTCAGGACGCTGTTTAATAGGTATCTGATTAAAAACCATTTCCCTAATAATGGTACGGGTAGCTCCTGTGTCACTTGTCAACAACACATCAACATTTTCAACACTACTACAGACATAATTTCATTCCCTAATTTGAACCCTATTTGTAACTGGATGAGTTTGAAATTGCGGGGCTTGATTATCTGTTACCCGGTGAGATGGTAAATATGATTGTTTGTTCTGTTCAGACACATTGTGTATGTTGTTATTTTCTGTGCTGGACAGTTCGGCACAGTGTGGTTTCCATCTGTTTTGTACTTTGCTTGTTGCAAACAGTGTTGTGTGCTGTGCTTTGATTCAGTGACCTCATATATTTTGTTGTGGGGGTCAACATAACTGTACTTTGTGTCCGACTGAATTTATTTTGTGGCAGGTTTTTCTATGGCAGCATTTTTTTAAAATTATATTGGTCATTTTTATCATCAGCAATATGAGAAATCTTGGTGATGATTTCACTACTTATGTTTGAGGATCTCGATATATTATGTCCTTTGCATGAACTGACAGTAGTATAGCAAGTGGTGTTGGGGAGAAATTCACGATTTCACGATTTCACGAAAGCACGCTATGACGTCATTAATTAGGACAATGGCCTATTGTTTAGGGTATGGCATAATCCCCGACCTCACCCCTTTAACGAGGTCACGTGACATTCTTGAAAAACCGCAATATTTATTTTTAATTGTCTCCCTAAACAATGAATAACAATGACCTATTGTTAAGGGTATGATATAATCCCCCTATCCAACCCCTTTAACGAGGTCACGCGTTTATCATTTTCGAGGATGAGTAAACCGCAATATTTATTCTTTTATAATATCGTATTGTTATTCAGGACAATTAATCAACTACGTCATTAACCGCAAAAACGCGACTGAAACAATGAATTCGGGCTGCAGCCCCTACCGCTCCCTTAAACGAGGTCACGTGACTCCTACCCCACCCCTTGAACGAGGTCGGGCGGCTATTGTTTTCGGGAATGAAAAAAACGCAATATTTATTCGTATATATATCTAATTGTTATTCGGGACAATTAATAAACTACGTCATCGATTTCGCTATTGTCGCAGAAGCATTGAATGAGCGACGTTAAATAATGAGTATTATCTCTTCGAATAATAACGTTTTTACTTTCTGAACAATTAAACGACACTATTCGGAATACCTCGCGCTATATAACGGACACATTTCCACGCGTCGAGAGAGGATTCCTTCATAATTAATAAACGGTAACTGACCACTTAAACATTTCTGTAAACACAATCTACACCCGTAACACCCGTATCGATCGGTTATCTCCTATTATTGACCTAAGGCCTTACGAATCGCGGACTACAGGAATGTTAACCACTCTCTCACCCGTCCTCGGACGTATTATTTACTGTTTTTGGATGAAGTCGAACATTCGAAATCGCCTCTCTATACGTATTAATGCTCTTTTTCTCCCATTTCTGTCTTTCTCGTCATATTTCTCCGTAATACGCGTGTCAGTGCGTATGTTTTGACAATCGGTGTGAAACGATTTTTACCTTTTCATGTCTAAATTCTTTAATCACAACCAACACCCGCAGCGGTATTTGATCCGCCGCGAGTTAATCCGGCTTAGTTAAGCGACAATAGACGGGTATTAGCGGTTTTTCATATAGCGAGATAATCGCTTTTAAAATTGTCCTACGCTAAGTTATTCACCTTCTCCGTGTAAGCGATGGAGTTTATTTATTTATTTATTTAATTATTTTATTTATTTATTTATTTATTTTTTATTTATTTATTTTTTTTTTTTTTTTTTTTTTTTAAAACGTAACGCGTATATAGCAATGGTTATTTATGTTTAACAAAGTTTTTTAACAAATACGTAACGCATTTATTTCAGGCGGTTATAACGCTATACAAGTTTGAACTTATTCAATAAATGCATGCAATGCGTATTATTTGTTACGATATTGTCGGACACGTTATATGTTGTTCAATAAATGCATGCACTGTGTATTATTTGTTGCGTTATTGTCGGGTGTCATTTAATTAACTTCTTCGAGAGTATTTTTATACGTTATGTTAATCCCACTGTATATGTTCTTGTTCAATAAAAGTTATATTCAGAAATAACAATTTTTTTTCTCTCTCTCTCATAACGGTTTTCTTTCATTTTTCTTCATCTTTCTCGTAATATTTCCTTTTTAGTGTATACGCATTGTCGCTAATTATATTTCTCTTTCTATGTCTTTCTCTTTTTCTCTTTCTACAATAACATTCGTTGGATTTTACCGGTCTTTAATCTCTCATTAAGACTTCAATTCCAGTAAATAAGGTGGAACTTCGGGTGTAAAAATAAATAAATACAGCATTCGTGTGACGAACAAGTCCTAGCAACAAATATGAAAACAAACTTATCTTGTAATTGATTTTATATGTAACCATGATCAAACTTTCATGAAGATTTATCAATAACACCTGTTGCGGCACTGAACCGCCGCGAATTAATCCGGCTTAGTCTAGCGACGAAAAACGGGAGAGAGCGCTTTTTCATAAGGCGCGGTAATCGCTTTTTATTTATTTTTGTCAAACATACGTGGTCGAAGAAGTAGTTGCTGTTGTTGATGATGATGATGTTTTTTAATGTTGATATTAATGCGTTGAATAAATCGAGACTCTGAGGTGTTATCACAACGCTTCTTTACATTTTGTTTTTTGTAGTTGTTGTTTATGTAGTAGAGTATTTGTAGTAGCAATTCTAGTAGTAGAAGTAGTAGTAGTCACCCGTCCTCAGACTTATAACTCTGCGTTTACTAAACCGAACCTTTTAATCTCTCTATGCGTATTTATATATATTATATTTATTTATTGTTGTTTTCCCTATCATTTCTCTCTTTCTCGTCATATCTCCCCGTAAAGCGCGTGTCAATGTGTATGTTTTGACAATCGGTGTGAAATGATTCTCACCTTTTTATGTCTAATCTCTATAATCAGCAGATACACCAGTAGCGGTATTTGATCCGCGGCGAGTTAATCCGGCTTAGTCTAGCGATGATAAACGGGTATTAGCGGTTTTTCGTAAGGCGAGATAGTCGCTTTTGGCATTGTCCTACGCTACGTTTTTCACCTTCTCCGTGTAAGCGATCGAGAAATTTGTTTATTTATTTATTAGTTTATTTTTATATATTTATTTATTAGTTTATTTATTTATTTATTAGTTTATTTATTTATAACAAATACGCAACGCATATGTTACATTGGTTATTTATTTCGCTGTTTAATAGAAGTATTAGTATATTGTTTTATTTATTTATTGTTGTATTTATTGTTGTATTTATTTATTTATTTTTGTCAAACATACGTGGTCGTAGTAGTAGTAATAGTTGTTGTTGTAATAGTGAAATTCGTTTTAGTTGTAATAATAATATTGGTTATATATACGCTGTTTAACAGGAGTATTAGTAGTTATAGAATGGTGATATTATTAATACGATTGAATGAATCGGGACCTTGTACGCTTGCTTTTACATAGTAGTAGTAGTTGTTGTTGTTGTTGTTGTTTCTGTAGTAATATTGATATAAATAAATTTTTCTTTACATTTTGTTTTTGAAGTTGTTGTTTATGTAGAAGAGTATATGTAGTAGTAGTGGTGGTGGTGGTGGTAGTAGTAGTAGTAGTAGTAGTATTAATGTTACGTACTAGGGGCAAAATTATCCAAGCATATACACGCACACTTCTCCGTAAAAGCAATCGAGACATTTATTTATTTATTTATTTATTTATTTTGTATATTATACAAGCAATAAATTTGAAATAAATAAACAGCAAACTAGAAACCGGAGAGAGGAGCAGCAGTGACTAAGAGCGATAAGTCTACCTTGTCCAAGTTTTAATTACCTTCCTTTTTTGGTTTTTAGTTTTCAATTTTAGTCGGCCGCATAACTTATAAACTATTTAAAGTATATTGACTGGAAACTTTAAATATAAATAGATTGTGAGATTGGGAAGTGCAATAACCAAAAATCGTATCACTACCTTGATTAATTTTCTAATTATCTCCCCTTATTAAATGTTACAATGAATTTCTCTCCAGATAATAACTTATTTATTATCTACTTGAATAATTTTTTGTTGGGAGCAAAACTCATGAATAAAACAATTTAAGGACTAGAAACTTGAAACATAATATGATAGCAAATTGAAGCGGTGCAGCTACTATTTTTTAAATTATCTCCCTTTATTTTTCTATTGCATTCTCAAAATGGGGCATATATTGTTATGTTTATAATTTCATCTCACTCACTCACTCACTCACTCACTCACTCACTCACTCACTCACTCACTCACTCACTCACTCACTCACTCACTCACTCACTCACTCACTCACTCACTCACTCACTCACTCACTCACTCACTCACTCACTCACTCACTCACTCACTCACTCACTCACTCACTCACTCACTCACTCACTCACTCACTCACTCACTCACTCACTCACTCACTCACTCACTCACTCACTCACTCACTCACTCACTCACTCACTCACTCACTCACTCACTCACTCACTCACTCACTCACTCACTCACTCACTCACTCACTCACTCACTCACTCACTCACTCACTCACTCACTCACTCACTCACTCACTCACTCAATTACTCATTTACTCACTCAATTACTCACTCAATTACTCACTCAATTCCCCATTTACTCACTCACTTACTTACTCAGTTACTCACTTACTCACTCAGTTTCTCACTCAATTACTCATTTACTCACTCAATTACTCACTTACTCACTCAGTTACTCACTCAGTTACTCACTCAATTACTCACTCAATTACTCATTTACTCCCCTCCACTCCATAATTAGCGATGAGATGTGGAGTGGAGGTTGTGGTGAAGGTGGAGGTGGTGGTAGGTGGAGGTGGTGGAGATGGTGGAGGAGTAACTGAGTGAGTAACTGAGTAATCGAGTGAGTAATTGGGTAAGTAATTGAGGGAGTAATTGAGTAAGAGAGTAACTAAGTGAGTAATTGAGTGAGTGAGTGAGTGAGTGAGTAATTGAGTGAGTAAATGAGTGAGTAAGTGAGTAATCGAGTGAGTAAGTGAGTAACTGAGTGAGTAAATGAGTAATTGAATGAGTAAGTGAGTAACTGAGTGAGTAAGTGAGCAATTGTGTGAGTAATTGAGTGAGAAAGTGAGTAAGTGAGTAACTGAGTGAGTAATGAGTAATTGAGTGAGTAAGTGAGTAACTGAGTAATTGAGTGAGTAATTGAGTAATTGGAAAATGATTGTGAGTGAGTGAGTGAGTGAGTGAGTGAGTGAGTGAGTGAGTGAGTAATGAGTGAGTGAGTGAGTGAGTGAGTGAGTGAGTGAGTGAGTGAGTGAGTGAGTGGAGTGAGTGAGTGAGTGAGTGAGTGAGTGAGTGAGTGAGTGAGTGAGTGAGTGAGTGAGTGAGTGAGTGAGTGAGTGAGTGAGTGAGTGAGTGAGTGAGTGAGTGAGTGAGTGAGTGAGTGAGTGAGTGAGTGAGTGAGTGAGTGAGTGAGTGAGTGAGTGAGTGAGTGAGTGAGTGAGTGAGTGAGTGAGTGAGTGAGTGAGTGAGTGAGTGAGTGAGTGAGTGAGTGAGTGGGAGTGAGTGAGTGAGTGAGTGAGTGAGTGAGTGAGTGAGAGTGAGTGAGTGAGTGAGTGAGTGAGTGAGTGAGTGAGTGAGTGAGTGAGTGAGTGAGTGAGTGAGTGAGTGAGTGAGTGAGTGAGTGAGTGAGAGTGAGTGAGTGAGTGAGGGAGTGAGTGAGTGAGTGAGTGAGTGAGTGAGTGAGTGAGTGAGTGAGTGAGTGAGTGAGTGAGTGAGTGAGTGTAGTGAGTGAGTGAGTGAGTGAGTGAGTGAGTGAGTGAGTGAGTGAGTGAGTGAGTGAGTGAGTGAGTGAGTGAGTGAGTGAGTGAGTGAGTGAGTGAGTGAGTGAGTGAGATGAAATTATAAACATAACAAGATATGCCCCTTTTTGAGAATGCAATAGAAAAATAAAGGGGGATAATTTTAAAATAGTAGCTGCACCGCTTCAACTTGCTATCATATTATGTTTCAAGTTTCTAGTCCTAAAATTGTTTTATTCATGAGTTTTGCTCCCAACAAAAAATTATTCAAGTATATAATAAATAAGTTATTATCTGGAGAGAAATTCATTGTAACATTTAATAAGGGGAGATAATTAGAAAATTAATCAAGGTAGTGTTACGATTTTTGGTTATTGCACTTCCCAATCTCACAATCTATTTATATTTAAAGTTTTCAGTCAATATACTTTAAATAGTTTATAAGTTATGCTCCCGACTAAAATTGAAAACTAAAAACCAAAAAAGGAAGGTAATTAAAACTTGGACAAGGTAGACTTATGGCTCTTAGTCACTGGTGTACCTCTCTCCCGTTTCTAGTTTGTTGTTTTTTTATTTCAAATTTATTGCTTGTATAATATACAAAATAAATAAATAAATAAATGTCTCGATTGCTTTTACGGAGAAGTGTGCGTGTATATGCTTGGATAATTTTGCCCCTAGTACGTAACATTAATACTACTACTACTACTACTACCACCACCACCACTACTACTACTACTACTACTACTACATATACTCTTCTACATAAACAACAACTTCAAAAACAAAATGTAAAGAAACGTTGTGACAACACCCCAACGCATTTATATCAATATTACTACAGAAACAACAACAACAACAACAACAACTACTACTACTACTATGTAAAAGCAAGCGTACAAGGTCCCGATTCATTCAATCGTTTTAATAATATCACCATTCTATAACTACTAATACTCCTGTTAAACAGCGTATATATAACCAATATTATTATTACAACTAAAACGAATTTCACTATTACAACAACAACTATTACTACTACTACGACCACGTATGTTTGACAAAAATAAATAAATAAATACAACAATAAATACAACAATAAATAAATAAAACAATATACTAATACTTCTGTTAAACAGCGAAATAAATAACCAATGTAACATATGCGTTGCGTATTTGTTATAAATAAATAAACTAATAAATAAATAAATAAACTAATAAATAAATATATAAAAATAAACTAATAAATAAATAAACAAATTTCTCGATCGCTTACACTGAGAAGGTGAAAAACGTAGCGTAGGACAATGCCAAAAGCGACTATCTCGCCTTACGAAAAACCGCTAATACCCGTTTATCATCGCTAGACTAAGCCGGATTAACTCGCCGCGGATCAAATACCGCTACTGGTGTACCTGCTGATTATAGAGATTAGACATAAAAAGGTGAGAATCGTTTCACACCGATTGTCAAAACATACACATTGACACGCGCTTTACGGGGAGATATGACGAGAAAGAGAAATGATAGGGAAAACAACAATAAATAAATAATATATATATAAATACGCATAGAGAGATTAAAAGGTTCGGTTTAGTAAACGCAGAGTTATACGTCCGAGGACGGGTGACTACTACTACTTCTACTACTACTACTGCTACTACAAATACTCTACTACATAAACAACAACTACAAAAAACAAAATGTAAAGAAGCGTTGTGATAATACCTCAGACTCTCGATTTATTCAACGCATTAATATCAACATAAAAAACATCATCATCATCAACAACAGCAACTACTACTACTTCGACCACGTATGTTTGACAAAAATAAATAAAAAGCGATTACCGCGCCTTATGAAAAAGCGCTCTCTCCCGTTTTTCGTCGCTAGACTAAGCTGGATTAATTCGCGGCGGTTCAGTGCCGCAAAAGGTGTTATTAATAAATCTTCATGAAAGTCTGATCATGGTTACATATAAAATCAATTACAAGATAAGTTTGTTTTCATATTTATTGCTAGGACTTGTTCGTCACACGAATGCTGTATTTATTTATTTTTACACCCGAAGTTCCACCTTATTTACTGGAATTGAAGTCTTAATGAGAGATTAAAGACCGGTAAAATCCAACGAATGTTATTGTAGAAAGAGAAAAAGAGAAAGACATAGAAAGAGAAATATAATTAGCGACAATGCGTATACACTAAAAAGGAAATATACGAAAATAAAAAAAAAAAATTGGGTTAAAAAAACTCGAAGAAGTTAATTAAATGACACCCGACAATAACGCAACAAATAAACACAGTGCATGCATTTATTGAACAACATATAACGTGTCCGACAATATCGTAACAAATAATACGCATTGCATGCATTTATTGAATAAGTTAAAACTTATATAGCGTTATAACCGCCTGAAATAAATGCGTTACGTTTTATAAATAAATAAATAAATAAATAAATAAATAAATAAATAAATAAATAAATAAATAAATAAATAAATAAATAAATAAATAAATAAATAAATAAATTAACTCCATCGCTTACACGGAGAAGGTGAATAACTTAGCGTAGGACAATGTTAAAAGCGACTATCTCGCTATATGAAAAAACGCTAATACCCGTCTATTGTCGCTTAACTAAGCCGGATTAACTCGCGGCGGATCAAATACCGCTGCGGGTGTTGGTTGTGATTAAAGAATTTAGACATGAAAAGGTGAAAATCGTTTCACACCGATTGTCAAAACATACGCACTGCCACGCGTATTACGGAGAAATATGACGAGAAAGACAAAAATGGTAGAAAAAGAGCATCATTACTTATAGAGAGGCGATTTCGAATGTTCGACTTCATCCAAAAACAGTAAATAATACGTCCGAGGACGGGTGAGAGAGTGGTTAACATTCCTGTAGTCCGCGATTCGTAAGGCCTTAAGTCAATTATAGGAGATAACCGATCGATACGGGTGTTACGGGTGTAGATTGTGTTTACAAAAATGTTTAAGTGGTCAGTTACCGTTAATTAATTATGAAGAAATCCTCTCTCGACGCGTGGAAATGTGTCCGTTATATAGCGCGAGGTATTCCGATTAGCGTCGTTTAATTGTTCAGAAAGTAAAAACGTTATTATTCGAAGAGATAATACTCATTATTTAACGTCGCTCATTCAATGCTTCTGCGACAATAGCGAAATCGATGACGTAGTTTATTAATTGTCCCGAATAACAATTAGATATATATACGAATAAATATTGCGTCCACAGCACTGGTGTTCATTTTGTTTTTCATCACATCATTGCTGGTGTCTTCATTCTAAGACAACACACGGAACAGAAGCACCTCAAAATATGAAAACATATCATTCTTGTTTTTTTTCCTTTACAACCTGTGTGTGGCTTTGAAACAAGTAATATGTCAGTCTTATTTATACCCCACTACTCTCTAGCTTGGTGGAAACTATTGTAACTACATATAAACAAAGAAGGAGGAGTTTAAATAGGTTCGCACCAAACCCTCGCATTTAATTCTAATTTTAATGTTTAATTATTTAATTAATTTATTGATAATTTTAATTCATTTTGTAAACCTTATAAACATTGATCCGTATAGCTGTTAATTTTATTTTTAACTCCTTTGGAATTTGGAACCGTGGACCCGGGGACAATTTACCACATTTTGAACATTTCTTTTGGAAATTGTGACTATTGATTTAATGTTTATCTACTTTGGAACCAGGGACTAAACACACGACTTCCATGTTTGAGAGCCACTAACCAATCAGCTACCAGTTACCATCATTTACCGTACAGTCCAAATACCAGCAACCCCCCCCCCCCCACTAATTTCATATGCATCACAAATTTATATACCAGTAAAGGCATATTTTTGGCATTATTAATCCTTACAAAAAGCAATATTCACCTTTAATCTTTTACTATAGCAATATGTGCTTAAAATGTGTATAATGACAAATACTTTAATACAAGGTATCGACGTCTTTAGTCTTTATTCAGAGGTCTGTTTTGCAAAGGAAAATGACAGAGCCGGGGGCTTTTAATTGGGTATATACTAGTATTGAATGTAAAATTTCAGCTTGTGAATACGAAATTAAACTATTGAGAAGTAAATTATAAACACAGTGATCGAAATGTTCACAAGGAAGTTTGGTTTTGGCGTGTAAGAAGTTATATAAGGCTAAAAAAGATTGAAATGATTTAATAAAAAACTGCATTCAAGACCAGTGAAAATATTGCCTGCTTATTTGAGAAAAAACAAGGCTTGTGGTAGAAAACACAGTTAACTTTGTTTTATTGCGTAATAATAAGTGCAGCTAGCCAGACTAAATGGATTTATTTAAGGTAATCCATCCATCATACCCGTATAATTATAATTACGATTCTTTAAATCTTCGGTGCATATGCAAGCATCTTATACCTGTGTTTTAGGCTCTTTTGCTCAAAGTCTATAAAGGCTTGAAATTACTGTAAGATTCCAAGATCACTTGATGAACCATGGTTACAATTTAATGATAGATGAATTTCCTTACCTGGAATCATAATTGTGAGCAGCTGGCATCCTAATTTCAACTGGTGAATATATTTTGAAACGTTATAATAGCTAACAGTATCTGTAAAAATTCATAATATAGCGCACGATAACCATATAGATATTTTATATAGCGTACAGTAACTGTATAAATATAGTATAGCAGACCTCAAGATTACTCGAGAGTTCATCTGAGGCCTGCATTTTCTCCTCCTTGACTGACATGTCCATGGCGCTGGGGTTCATCACATTCACTCTCCCATCAACACTGGACCCTTCCATCTTCGACTGAATCACAGAAATTACAAACTTAATATGTAAAGAGAAGACTAGAGGCATATCCAATCATGACAGGAGTACTGAATGCCTTGAGCATAGCTTTACTACACCTGTCGACTTGCTATTTCCCTAAATTCAGAATCATGGAAATCAGTAAGAGATCAGTAAGAGATCAGAAAATATACTTGTAATTGAAATAGGCATATCTGCATGGTCTAGAAAACGGTTTTTAATGTGTTCAAACTGTCTATATTTTTGTTATACTTATTTGAGATTGTCTAATTGAGGTAATTCTCTAGCTAAGATAAAAGACAGAGCAGTATAAATATCATTTATGTTTCGCCAGTCCTAGAATAATTTATGACAAAACTTATGAGCAAAACAAGCAAATGAATAAAATATATATCAATATGGCCACAGAAAGATGAATACTGTTGGACAAGGTAGTATTATGGGTCTCCTAGTCACCGTCTATGTTTATCTAAGCTTCACGTCAATACAATATATAGTTTTTAAGTTATAGCCAAGGTTACATGTGTCTGCAAACAGGCTAGGTAAAATCAATAATTATGTTCCCCAATATTTTGTTTCGGGGGAACAAAAACTGAGAACTCCCTGTTTTAACACAGTATAGGAGGCTTATCCAGGGGGTCCGGGGTTCAAATCCCGGTAAAACCTTGGAACATTTCTGGGACAATTGTCAGTGTTCCCCGCCTAACTAGAAGCCTAGAGCTGGTTAATCCACACAGTGGTTAAGGGGCTTCGTGTGTATTGTTGCTATACAGTGGGCATACTAATGAACCAGGGGGTCTATTCGAAATGAGCTAGGGAAGCTCACCTGGATCACCTGTATCCATATCTTTGCACCTGTCTAGAAGTGCTAAAGGAGGCCACCCCTGACAGAAAAAGTCCAAGAGAACCGAAGTCAAAGGTGCTGTGCCTTAAAGGCGTTCTCTGTCAAAAACTGCAACACCATGCACACTACAACTGAACACGTATGCAAACACCATCAATAAAGTCTGGAATAAGTACATACCTCACAGTCATGTGAAGATGGGTCACCAGTGGACTGTGGAATGTTCTTGTCAATGCTGATGTCCATTGTATTTTGTGGTCTACAGTTTATTCACAAACTGAAACATTGAAATCATACATCTCTTTTATGATCTGTTTTAGTTTTATTTAACCCAAAATATGGCATTAGCTTAACTTTGAAATGCTATAAACTGACAATGCTTACACACCCCACTAAAAGAAGAGAGCAAATGGTTTAGGACAAGAAAATATCCATAAGACATAGTCAAACCAATTCCATTAAACTTAGGGGCGGATAGAACATCCTCGTTATTTTTTCTTTATGTGTGTGTGTGTTTGTGTGTGTGTGTTTGGGGTGGGGGATTTGGTCTTACACATAATTACTACAATGTCATCCATTTTCTTTTACAATCAATATATGCCCCAAATGAAAAAGAGTCAGGTTAAGCAGCAAGTCACAATACAAGTGACATGGTAAGGCGCATACATTATTCTAAAAATGTGCAACTAGAATGAATGGTCCTGAAATTACCCAACATCTGGGTTGTAAAATTAACCGTTGAAAGATCATGGACCAACCCGCCAACTCGGAGTCAAACGCAGGCTTTAGCAGATGTTGAGCTCTCTTTACATACTGAACTACCAATTAAAGGTTAATGTCAACCCTGCTAGGCTAAGGAAAATTTTATTTTATATTTATCCCACAATTTTAAATTATGTTAGGAGCATGCAAATTACAAAAAAAGTGGCTTTTGTGGCCAAGAGGGTTTAAGTCGTTGACTTTAACACTCACTCAGCCCCTCACCGCTTGGGTTCGAATCCCGATAGGGTCATCCGGATTTTCATGTGAGGAAACCTTCCAGTTGGCTTGCGGTAGGTCGGTGGCTCTACCCGAATGCCTCCGTGCAATCGGGGTTTTCCTACACTTGTAATTAGCTGGACGTCAGTATATGTCTGAAATACTGTCGAAGCGACGGTAGACTCAAATAGTCAAGTCATGTCATAGTCAAGTCAGGCAAATTACAATATCGGTATTATAAGCGATGTATATGTAAAAAATCAGTCATATGTCTTTAAACAGTAAATTTGTTAAAAAGGTAATTATGTGCATGTAATAGTCATTTTCTCACGTGATTTCCTTGTTAATTATTATATCATGCAGATCTACGAGACACATTTTTTTAAATAAATTATATATAATTAAACGGATTTTTCATTCAATTTAATAATTATTTAATTCAATACACAACAAATGAAAAACAATGTTGACAATGTTCCAATGTCTGATGTATTCTTTGGTAATATGAAAAATGCAAAGCATTAATTACCTTGACGATGTCCCAATGTTCGAAGCAATTCGGTGTGAACTAAGATAAAAGCGTCACAGCTCGTCAATGAGCCGCCATTGTGTGCACTGATTCAGTTGCATTAGCTTAACATATCATCACTAATGTTTGCTTTTATATCGGAATTTAGGATTAGCATTACACTACAAACCGAAAGTGCTGAAAATTACCTAAATCTTCAAGCACAGACTTCAATTAGTGCTTATTCCGGGGCGGAAAATGTAGACAAGAGAGAGTTCATTGTTGCAAATTACCGATTTCGTTACCTTCACTTTACTCAGTTGAATACCAATAACTTAATTGAATACTTTATTTAGTTGCATGAATCAATTATCTATTTTATTTATCATAAAAATTGGTTTATTTATTGAATCAACTATTTATTTATTTATTTACTTGTTAACTGTTGAATATTCCTGATAGCTTTTTTACCGTCACTGTGTATATTTAATCTCTGGTGTCAAGAGCAGA
>CM037791.1:43629178-43679178 GCA_021229015.1 Solen grandis | reverse complement strand
TTTTCATATTTTTTTTTTCTTTTTGTTGCCATGGCAACCAGAGTTCTACATGGATCAAGTTTATTTTAGGAACTTTTGTGAAGGTTGACCCAAGGATCATCCCTGCCAAGTTTAATCAAATTCTGTCCAGTGGTTTCAGAGGAGATGTTGTTTAAAGGTTTCTCTATATACATATAAGGCAAATAAGCCCCGCCCCTGGCCGCCATGTTTTTTTCCGGATCGGAATAATTTTAGCAACTTTGGTAGAGGTTGACCCAAGGAACATCTGTACCAATTTATTTTAAAATCTGGCCAGTAGTTTTGAAGAAGATGATTTTTAAAGTTTTCATTTTTTTTTCTTTTTGTTGCCATGGCAACCAGAGTTCTACATGGATCAACTTTATTTTAGCAACTTTCGTGAAGGTTGACCCAAGGATCATCCCTGCCAAGTTTAATCAAATTCTGTCCTGTGGTTTCAGAGGAGATGTTGTTTAAAGGTTTCTCTATATACATATAAGGCAAATAAGCCCCGCCCATGGCGGCCATGTTTTTTTACTGATCGGAATAATTTTAGCAACTTTGGTAGAGGTTGACCCAAGGAACATCTGTACCAAATTATTTTGAAATCTGGCCAGTAGTTTTGAAGGAGATGATTTTTAAAGTTTTCATTTTTTTCTTCTTTTTGTTGCCATGGCAACCAGAGTTCTACATGGATCAAGTTTATTTTAGCAACTTTTGTGAAGGTTGACCCAAGGATCATCCCTGCCAAGTTTAATCAAATTCTGTCCAGTGGTTTCAGAGGAGATGTTGTTTAAAGGTTTCTCTATATACATATAAGGCAAATAAGCCCCGCCCCTGGCCGCCATGTTATTTTACGGATCAGAATAATTTTAGCAACTTTGGTAGAGGTTGACCCAAGGAACATCTGTACCAAATTATTTTGAAATCTGGCCAGTAGTTTTGAAGGAGATGATTTTTAAAGTTTTCAAATTATTTTCTTTTTGTTGCCATGGCAACCAGAGTTCTTCATGGATCAACTTTATTTTAGCAACTTTTGTAGAGCCTCACCCAAGGAACATTCCTGCCAAGTTTCATTAAATTCTGTCCAGCGGTTTCAGAGGAGATGTCGTTTAAAGCAAATTGTTGACGACGGACGACGGACGACAGACGACGCACGACGACGGACGCCGGACGAAGGGCGATCACAAAAGCTCACCTTGAGCACTTTGTGCTCAAGTGAGCTAATAAAGATGCTTGAGTGTAAAAGTGAAATCTGACCTTTTTTTTATGGTGAAATGGGCATAACTCCTAAATTTACAAGTCAGTATCAGTTATAATTGAACCCGATTGTGAGATTAGGTAACATTGCCTGTAAATGATTTTAAAAATGAAGTTAAAATAAACAAAGTAAAAATCAAATTTTAGTCATTGACCATCTCTGACCAAACTGCCTTTCAAAAAACTAATGAATTATGTAACTTAAAATCATAAGGAAATGAATAAAAAAGGAAACTGAATGTCAATGAATTGGCTTTTTTTTATAAAAAGGGCACTAAACTATTGTGATAGGTATCTAGCAAATCAAACCAATCGAACTTATGCATAAGCCACTTGATAAAAAATAACAATAAGAAGTCATAAGTGAAACAGTGAGATAATGTGATATGGGGCAAATAACTTCTTGAACTCAATGAGGATCCAGCACTATTGTAATCTGGCCTTATGGTCAAACTGTATGTTATGTTGCAATGTTAGTAGATGTAATACAACAACGGTTAATTTAACTAATCCTTATCCTGATCTCATCAATCAATGCTACAGACATAATATAGCATTCCAAACAGTTTTATTGTGACTTGCTCAAATATAGACAGAGGTAAAACAAAGACAATTACATTTTTCGATATCAGTGATTTGACTTTGATGAAGTAAGTGATCAAAAAGGAAATGATGCTGAAAGGAAAAAGAAATGCTAGGGTAAACACTTGCTGGCTTTGTGTAATGTACAAGAGCAGTAACTCCTGACAAATGTTCGATATAGCTATAATCAATGGCCAGAAATGCTTATAAAAGAATATAGTTTGAAGAACTTGTGAAGACTGGTCAAAAATGTGAATCGCTAATAAACAACAGATTGTGAACCCATTCGTTTGCCATAGGTTAATAAACATTTTTAAGTTAACAAAATTCATTGATATGTTTTTTACCGCAGTATAGGAGGACTTCATCGATCCAAAACTAGCATCTGACTGGTTACTAAAAGAAAAAAAAAGAAAAAAAAATCCACCAAAATTATCATATCTTTAATTTCAAAGAAGGGAGACAACCATTGAAAATGATCATATCTTTCACTTAAGAGAAGGGAGACAACTGACCAGGCTGGGTCCCGGCTCGTATGGCAGACGGCACCTTATTGACCTTCCTCATGATATCCTTGTATGACTTGTCCACCTGCATGAACATCTTGGCCTCGGCTGGCAGCTGACGCTGAATGTCCGGTGCCGAGAAAATGCTCTCCAGGTACAGCCACGCCCTCTGGCAGTTCAGCCATTCATCCTGAAGAAAACAGGGGAGGTAATTAGCTAGATGGCTTGTATTTAACATCCCATAAAAAATATTTCATTCCTGAGCTTATTTCAGTTCATCTTAAAGAATTTAAATGCAGAAATTCCCAATATAAAGATGGGATGGCAATGCATATTATTTCAATAAAATTGCCACTCTTTGCTTTGTGAAGAAGTACCATAGTAAATAAAGATATCTTAGACCCTTTAACTTGAACTACACCTAAAGGTAATTAATACCCCTGGGTGCCTGGATAGCGTAGTGTTAACGCGCCTTATTCCTAACCAATGCATTCCGGGTTTGATTCCTGTTCACGTATGTAAGAGGGTACAGTGGTTGCCCATCCAGACACGTGGGTTTTCTCCAGGCTCTCCAGTTTCCTTCCACAATAATGATCACATATGCCAAAACCAGAGCCATCAACATAATAATATAAGTTGTGATAACTTGTTTAGTAACTGATGTAAAATAAATTAGTTTTTAAACCCCTGTATCCATCTTGTCTTCATGTAATATAAGTGCAGAACAGGAGTACTCCCACCTCATAATGTAAAGCAAGGAGTTCCATAACAATAACGCGATGACACTTTAACTTGAATGACAACAATACTCGTGAATTACTCACCAGTGTTTTGCCAAACAGATCTAGCTGTCTCATCCATTCCTCAACACGCGACTTGATGGGGCCGACGTGTCGAGAACTTGCGATTGTGGCAATGTTGATGTTGCTGTCGTCAAGTTGCTGTTGGATTTCATCCGTACCACCGAGGATGAACACGTCCTTCGAGTCTTTGTGTGGCAGAACGACAAACTCTGTCACCTTCCAGGCATCTTCCACCTATTGGGAGACATTCTAATTTTAGTAACAATCAACAAATCTAAATATAGAAAAACATGAATTTTGTATATTAAAGATCAAAGATTGCAAACATTTTCATAAATATTATATCAAGTTATAAATATTTATCATATTAATTAAGCATTTAATCAAATAATGGCTGGTGATTTTTTTTTCCATTTCATTGAAGCACTTTTCAGAAACACTAAGTGTACTGAAAGATTTTGAAACACATGTTCTCGAAAATAACTTAAGTATAATTCTCAAGTTTATACTCAAATATCAGCTAAAATTTAAAAGCCCAAGTAATTTTTTGTGCGTCCCAATCAGAACAGATACTAGCCTTTTTCAGGATGGACTCCAGACTGGCCTCAGAGCTGGCCTGGCCAGAAATTTCCTGTAGTGTCTCGGCATGCTTGAAGCCGTTTATCTCGACAAGTTTTCCCAGGGTGAGAGGATCTTCATTTGTGAATTTGTACTCAAGGATGTTCTCGATCAAGTCCCAGTGACGCGTCTTGAGGGTGGGGTTACGGAGATCCGTTATGACAGGTAGCTGTAAAATCGAGTATTTTCTATTTATATACTAACGATGCACATTTATTATAGTTCTCATGTTCTTACACGTGTATTGGTGCTATACACCAGGCACGTAAAAAACAAGAGGTCTATTCGCAAAATGGGCTAGGGTATCGCACCCAGACTCCCCTGTATCAACCACTGCTCCTTCAATGCTGTCACTTCAGCAAAAAACAGGACCTACACACGAGAAATCCCTGACCTCAAGGTCTAAAATATGGCCATAATAATCAGAAATTGATTTCTAACCATTACAATAAAAGAGAGAAAGCACATTTTACCATCGTTGGATAACCCATGGCTGCTGGTAACGATACTCTCCATATATCACCCATGTTCTTTTTTCACTACTGTCTCATCTTTTTTATCAAAAACCGATACAGTAATCTAACTGGACGCAGGATAACCTTGTCATGCCTGGCATTACCAATCAAAATGCTCATATCGTAATATCACATACCCCCACCATTACTATTGTTATTACCTCCACACTGAGAGTATAAAAAATGAAAATCAATATATTCATGCATAACATGTAAAAATGTTGACATTTGAGAATATCAAAATGTCACGTCATTTTGATTGGCTTGAATATGTACTTGCTTTACACGTAAAACTGTCAAAATGCTAGTTGAAAATCTCATTGTTGATGAATTTGTAGTCAGCCAGGTATAGTTTCCTGACCCAAATACGGAGATGAAATGGGGTTAGTCTTGACTACATTCTTACCCTCTCTCTCATTAGCTCTACTTTTTCTTTCAATTTCGGGACGACAGCGTTCGGCGGCAGGCCTTTCTCCAGCTGCATCACTGACTTGGCATACTTCATCGTAGTCCCGTTCATACCTTCTGGGTCGAGAGTTTCAAACGGTACCTGCAAAAAACATTTCATAGTGTCACTACTGCTATATGAAAATTATAAATATCAGATATGCTTTTGTATAAATATGTATCTGTCTATTCAACATTGAAACATCATCTGGCCACCTTTAATAAATTGTTTGTTTCCCTTTGCCCGACTGACCCTCAAAAATAGCCACTGACCCCAAAAAATTTATTGGGTATCTGCTGACATATTTTTTACCAATTTTTTTTAATATGCATGTCATTATATGTACATGTAATTACACGTTAGCAGGGGGAAAAAAAGAGTAATTTTCCTACCTACCTACCCACTAGGGTCGGGAAAGGGGAAACAAAGAACTTCTTAAAGGCAGCCTTAACACAGTATCAAATTTTGCAAAATAATTGCAACTATTATCAGTAACAAATTCACTATCATCACCAACATCATCATTCAACAACAACACTGACCTGTGTCCAGTCCGTCAGCAGCACATCCCACTCATCGATGGCGTTCCACAGCAGTTCCTTCAGCTTCAGTTCAGCGTGAGCCTCTTCCAGGGCGTCAAACTTAGTCACCTCCACCTGAATACACAAACGGATACACAGTTTCCTCATATACACATAGGTACACCTGCACTAACATAGTATGAACAGTAATTCTCTTTCTTCAGACTGATTTTAAAGGTATTACAGTCCAAATCTACCTCACAAAATTAATTCTTAAATTTTTAATTATTCTTTATAAACCATTGTTTTAAGTGCTTATTTTATTTTATTTTATTTTTTTTCTGTTTTTTTTTTGTTTCCTTAAATATTTTAAAATTATTTTTTTAATTTTAAAAAAAGTTACTATGCAGAATAAATATAATAATTTTACATTTATATTATGACAATATCTAAAAATGAAGAATGACAAATCTTCATTTTCAACATCATCACAACACAAAATATGTTGCCAAAGTGAAGTAGAAGAAAGGATACGAAATTGAATATCACACAATTTTAGGCTCATATTCACACAGGGATAATACAGGGGCTCAAATCTGAGATATTTCCTCTATTTTTTTTTTTTTTGCATAAAAACAAACTGAAATCTTTTAAATGAAAGAAAATAAATTCCAGTGATTTTTTCCTTGAATTGTGAATGGGTCTGATACCCCTTCATTTGTGAAAAATGGAAGGAAAAAAATTGCTGAAATCCCTTGTAAAACATAAATCAAGTCATAGAAATTCATTCTCTCGCTAGACATGGGCAAGTTCTTGCTGAAGATGTTTTTTTTCTCATGATTTTCTTTTTGAAGACATGATTTACATCTTTGTTTTTAATCCCTGCATACATTTTTGCTTTGTACTTTTGAAACTTAATTGTAGCAAACTTTGACAAGAAAAAAAGAGGTAAAATTCCATTCAAGGAAAATGCTTAAATATTTTTTTTCATTCATGACATGCACTATATAGACCATTTCACCAGAGGATCGGCAATACACAATGTAATTTGCTGATTTAAACTGACCAATCAGTGACTGAGGAAATATCTGAAGTGTATGATGATTTCCTATTGAACAAAGTGTGGAATATTACACCAGCATGTAGATTAGGTCTTCTGGAACTGATCAATGATTTATGTAAGATTCTGTCTCATTTCTGAGTGAAACGGTCTACTATTCAATCTTTTATACTTAAAATTCAAAGTATCTATAAAGGAAGCAGACATCCCATCATCCAAATGAATAGCTTAATTTACTTTGATTTTTATTTTCAGATAGGAAGCAAACTATTTTCACTCTGATACTGCAGGATAGGAGACAAAGCATTTGCATGCAACTGAAAGCTCAATATCTTACTTTATTTAAATTGTAAAAAATATTGCGGGTATTTATTCTCTTAACCTGCTACCTCATGAATATTCATACATAAATTTATGACGTCAAGAATATCAATTAACTGAACTTTAAATGTTATATGAAATACTGGATTTGCCTTATCATGCAGACTGTAAAAAACTGAGCTACAATACTGTACAAGCAAATATATAGGAGACTCTGATCATACAGTTCATGGAACGAGCAGTCTGATCTAGGTCTGCTGTTTTTGCCAAGGCATCAAAATACATCTATACAAGGTAAAGGTTCATGATACTAGCAATAAAAGATGTTGATAAATATATAATTCTAACACGATAAAAGAAATATCCATAAAAACATAGGAGGCTTTTAGCATGTGCTATTTTCCGATATGTGCACGCTTCAAATATGATGTATTTTTTATGATGTCAAATGACTACTAAAGTAAAGCTCACTTTTTAACTTTGCAGTCTAGTAAACGTGTTAGAATGAAAATAGGGTTTCGTTTCTCGGGATATATCACAGAGTAACGCACAGTGATGCATTCAGAAGCTTTGTAATTTAATTATCACTCGGGCCTTTATGGCATTCCTGACTAGGTTAACGCGCATCTGAACTTAACACCGTGCATTAATCTGCAAAACAGCACTCAAAATAAAACTCTATTTCCTAAATATATGAATATAAAAATACTGAGGATAAAATTCTTGAAAAAAAAAGAAAAAAAATATACAAAATATTCTGATACAATAGAGACATGCAATTTCATCATGCTGTCTTATCAATATGATGTGAGTGACTCTTACAGAAACCTGAAAAGCACAACATTATAAAGTTACAAGACGGCCGTGAGGACAAAGTAAACCAATATATATATATACGATTATCTGCCCCGCGTCTTTGTTACTCTTTAGACTATGGAGGAAGAGCTAGTATGGGAGTAATAATAGATATGTTATTAAAATAACACAAGAAATCAAACATAAATTTTGGACGGGTTACATGTAAAATAATAATAATTTACTGAAGTTTTTTTTTTTTTTTTTTTTTCTTTTTTTTTTTTACAGAAAAACCTGTAGATTTTATGGGTTACAAGAATTAAATAAATAAACAAGCTTGAATTACACCAACAATACTTATCAGTAAGTAATACTTTAATTATCAAATTAGACAGAAACACATTCTAGTATTCCTGTTTCACAAATATTCAAGTACATGACTAACTTCACCTAAGTAAGTACCTTAACTAACAGTATTTGTTAAGAAATGAAATTTGGAATTTTTAAAAAAAAGAAGACAATTTAACAGGTTATTAAAAATTAACCAATTTTTTTTAAAAAGAAATGTGTGTATTTAACGGGTCATTAAAATAAGTAAATAAATGAACAGGCCAAGTTATTTTGTTGTTATTTTCTTCTTTAAAAAAAATAAACATGTGTATCTAATTGTTCATGAAACAATAAATAAATAAACAATCCAAGTTGTGTTTTCTTCATTAAAGAAACAGAAGTACGAGCTGACTTCAGAAACTTAATTAAGTGAGAAAAAAAATTGATGTGAGATAGCTAGAGCATTTTGAGGGTTGACCACAAAACTATCCTAGGTGCATATAGAAAAAGAAGAAGATGAAAAAGTGTTGTGTTCGCCCCTCAATCTATTTCCTTTATTTTCTTTATTACAAAATTCAAAACTGACTCAGCGTTAAAGAAATGGTTTACCCATTTATCAATTTCTGTGAATACTTTTTTTTTTTTTAAACTATTTTACCACTGTGAAAAGCCCAATATAGGGAGCAATGTCTACCATATAGGTAAACAACTCTTTCTTACTTTTTGCCCAAAGGACTTTATCAAAAATTCTGGAGATACATACGTGCTAAATCATTGCATTTCAAACAAAGCCTGTGTATATTTTTCATAATTTTTTATAAAGCCCTACGGGTGAAAATTCATAATGGGGTTAGTATCTTTGCAATGTATCTTAGTCAACAATTTAAAAACACTTTTTTGAAAGTAGAACATGAGAAATGGAAAACAAATCACTTTAAAAATGAATACTAAGATTAGGTTACTCATTATCATTGATAAATATGTTCTCATTTTTTTTTTCTACATTATGTGGAAAGTGGGTGGGGTACAGTTTGAACGTACCTTGAAGTTCTTCTGGTATGACTTGTATGTGAAGGCTCTGTGCTGAAGATCATCCATCTGTGTGAGGAGCTTCTTCAAAATTGATTTCACTTTTTCTTTGTCTGCATTCGCGTCCAAAATCAGAGGATTCTGGGAAAGAAATAATGAAATATTTATAAATAAAGACTGAATGAAATAAGTAACTGAAATATATAAAAAAAATTCTATTGATTGTTGTTATTTCATAATATTCTCACATACATTCAAACTACAAATACTTCTCCTGCAATAAATAATACTGAATTAAGTTTTCAATGTTTATTGTTTCCCTTGTTTTTCTTTAATTTTTTATATATCACCGCTTTGACAAATCAGTGGCATTTTTTTTTTGGTCTGTCTGTTTGTCTGTCTATCTGTTTGTCTGTCTGTCAACTTTAACCTTGACCATATCACAGGAGTCCTTCCACCTAGAGCCTCCAAACTTCACAGGTGTATGAACCTTGAACAGCTCTACCCACCAGGTGACCTTGACCTTCACAAATGACCTTGACCCCCAACAGCTTGTTTATCAAAATGTATATATTTTTTTTTTTAAATGGGTATCAAGTGACCCCTTTGTTTATAGATGAGGAGACAAATGATGACATATTTGGGGATTTTGACAACTTAAGGGACAAAATGGACAATTTTGTGTGTCATAGAAAATCTCTGAATGTAATATCAATTTAATAAAATGTGATAACAAATGATGTATTTTATGTTATATCATGATGTTTAAATTACAATTCACATGCTACATCTAGAAACTCTGTGACCTGATTTCCTGTTTGACCTCCTTGACCTCTTTAGACAGTTCCACGAAAAATGTTTTACATATGTGATGATGTCCAATGATTTTTGTCCTGTATATCATTATATCAGATGACTCCTCTGTTCACTTGTGCATAGTTACCTGAGCTTCCTGTTTGACCTCCTTGACCTCTTTAGACAGTTCCACGATGTCCTTGTCCAGATGGTTGCAGAACTTGTCGATGTTGGCGTCCCTCTCGGCCAGTGCCTTGTCGATCGCGTTCCTCACATTGGTAATGCTGGGTCCAAGAGTCTAGAAAATTTTAATATCAATAATAAATAATTAATTAATTTAGTTACCAATATTTTTCTTTTGACCTCACATGACCTTCCCAGGTAAAAATTTCAATGTACATGCTTTTTGACAATTTTCGATGTCTTCTAATCAAAATATTGCGTTGAAGCTAAAAGTTGGCCACTGGTATTCCGCTACATTAATTCAAGGGAGCTAACTACATAATACATTAGGTATGCCATTGAGCGCTTTTATAAATGTGTTTGTGACATCTTTCTGTCACTTAAATATTTTTACCAAAAGACTATTTTCTCCCATTTTGATTGACCTAATGTTTGCTTTAATAAAACCAATATCAAATACAATGGAGGATAAACCCTTGATATGGCTATTGAAAATATTACTGGTATATCTCCCCTGTGCTTGTTGCTCTGCACGAAAAAAAAAAATGGTTTGGAAAACTGGTTGGCCCAGTTTTAGAATAATGTGACTGGGCGTGGAATAATATCACTTGCCTATAGTGTGATGTCATAGTGAGATATCCTATTACAGAGGCAGGGGATTTATTTGTGAGATGACCCATATTCTTCAAATTGGGAATGTTCAAGCAATTTGCTATAATTTGGGAAAAAAAATAGTCAAGAAATTCAACAATCACTTTTTACAATTTGATGTGTGGAAAATTCTTTAAATTTACCACTTTTTGGCCAAATTAACCATCTTTTCCCTTCAGAAAATTCATTGGGAATTTTGACATTTAAAGTAGGAAAGACATACATATTCTGATATTGGGAATACATGTATAGCTAATTATTGGTTTAAAAAAACAGCTGGGGAAAAAAAATGGGGGTCAAAGTTGAGAAAATTGAAAATTCTAAAAATTAGTTTTGGGAGGATAGAGGGCGTCAACCAACGGTCAAAAATTGACCTTTCTGAAGATCAGAAATCTGGCATAATTGGAAAAATGTTACCCCTGACTTTATCTCATGTAGACAGCAGTCTAAAAAATGACAAAAATAAAGTCGTACGATGAAATTCCCAAACAAATAAACCGTGGCAGTACAAACCTGGTAGACAGCAAAATCTTCCGGTGGGGTGGGGACGGTGAAAACATCAATGAGTTCGTACATGTCCTTCACAATCATTGACTCCTTTTCCAGCGGCTCGATCTGTACACACAAATACGCACACATTTGAATTTTTTAAATCAGGATTGTGTATAATGCAAAGTTCTTCCAAATGTAACATTTGCAAGTATGATTTTCAAGTTCAAATCAAAATATTGCCATTACATTTTATATTGATGTGAGTTTAAGACATACTCAGTACTTGAAAACCAACAGAAAATTATGAAATGAAAAAATTGATCGCTTTTACCAGTAGAGTTACTCACCCTGACTTGAATATCGTCCAGGAATGTCAGACTCTTCACAAACTCGATGGTCGTGCTTGGTGTGCTCTCCAGACGGAACTGTGCGTCCTGCAGCTCAGCAATCAGTCGGTCCACCTCTGACCTCGCAAGTTTCGGTAGCATGTCATTCACCGCCTGTTCGGAGAAAAAAAAGTTTTTAAACATAGTACAGATAAGTTATAATGTACAACTGTACAACATTATAATGAAAACATTTATGTAACATGGTTCCAAGCATTATTTTGTTAATGTTACAAGCGTATAATGTGGTAAAATAGGACATGATATTTATTTTGAGGGCTGACCAAAAACTATTCGTAATTCATATAATAAATGAAGAAAATGGAAGAGTTTCAAGGTCACCCCTCTCTATCTAGAAACCAAATGTAGCACTTGTCAAAATGTTGTTCAATATTCAAGGGGTGAGAGCAAAACTATGCTAAGTGCCCATAAATATATGGGCACCTAACCTAGTTTTGCTCTCACCCCTTGATTATGTTGTTCAAAAGAGATGCATGAGAATGACTCTTGATGATGAACAAATATTTTCATAAATACCAAATGTTACTATGGCAACGATGGAGACAGAACTCACGTTCAGGCAGCGGAGAGGTGACGGAATAAGGAGACTCTTCATCTTGATAGCGTCCACCAGCAGCATTCCGATTGGTCGCTTCTCCTTGATGGCCTCCGCTTGCTTGTGTTGCCCATGGTAACGCTCCAACGCTTCGCTGAACCACATCACGTCTGCAGCAAAACATCAAACTTATTACTTTAACTCTTTCTCTCATATAGATCATTTTGATGCACTCAATAGGTACCACATAAAGCCTGATCTGCAGAAAACCAAGTTAAACCTTACCAAATTTAATTATAAAATCCTCATTTCCAGACCACTGAGGAGCAGCGAACAGCATAAAACCTGATCAGCCTGCGAGTTACTCGCAGGCTGATCTGGTTTTATGCTGTTCGCATAGGTCTTTTCATAGTGTCCTCTATGAGGGAAAGGGTTAATAAAACTCTTAATTTCTTAACTTCAAACATTTTTTTTCATTAGTAAAACTTTATCAATTTTCATTATTACGATCTCAAACCTTGATATAACTTTTAACTTTTTTTTCTTATTTTATTGATCTATTTTTGTTTACTTTGTTTTGAGAGTTAAAAATGATGATTAAACCATTTCACCAGAGGATTTGCAATACTCGGTATAATTTGACGATTTAAACTGACCAATCAGTGACTGGGATAATATCTCAAATATATGTTTATTTCCCTTTGAACAAATGTGTGGAATTGTACATCAGCATGCAGATCAGGTGTTTCTGGAAGTGCTTGCTGATTTATGTAGGTTTATGTCTTATTTTGGAGTGAAACGGCCTATTGGATTTATCCATGAATATTTGTGGTTATACAAGGAGGCATATGGCGGACAATTAAACTCGGAGACAAGCCTACCGTGCGTCTGTGATTTGACCTGTTCCAGATCTAGGCTCTCATTCTCACGGTAGAACTCCCGGTGGGGCTCGAATGTGTCGGCGTACTGACTGGCAGCGCGGAATGCAGCTGTGATAGCCTCCTGCATGGGTAAACAAAAAAAACAGTGTTAAAATGATGTTATCTCTCATTATCATTCATTCTAACATGACTTGCATCTTTCTCTCTATACAGAAAGATGAGAAAATCATGTCGCAATAAAACACATGCGCTGTTCATGCATATTAATTTCAAATATTTATGATGTAACAAAATGACGTCATTTACAATAAAGTAAAATAGCCAAGATATTTGAGTTCATTTTTGAAGAATTACCATGAGTAACATTAAGTAGTATAATTGCATTTTTGACAGGCCAAATTCTAAATTTTGTACACACAGATTTGATTTTAATCGTAGATAATTTGTCCTGCACATTATCTACTTATGTCTTAATTGCGCAAACATGAAGAAAAAGACCCATATCGCTACAATTTTACAGATTCAATATTTTTGTGATACTCTCTTATGTCTTGTTAATTACGGATAGAGATTTATTTCATACAAAGTAATGTGAAATGGGTCCCAGTATTCTAGGAAAATTAATGAGCCCCTCAAAGCCTTTTATAGGCATAAAGAAAATGGACTTGTGCTAATTCCGACAGAAATGACAGAGCAGACTTACCCGTATAGAGTGGATAATGTTCTGCAGGTGCTTGTCATCTTCAAACATAATCGCAAGGCTTGGTCCATCACCGCATGTCTTGTCTTCAAATTTGTTGTTGATGATGGGTCTGAGATATAAAAGACATTCAAGAAACCTTTGCATATAACATCAAAAATTAGCTGATAAGACCAATATAGATAAAATTGGTCTGAAATACAAACTGCAGATAAGACACAACTCTATGACTAAAGCTCTACTTAAAACAGCCAAATAGTTTTAATAATTACATCAGAGTTCATATAAGAGTACTGCATGTGGATGCCAATGCGCAATTCTGTTACATTAAAGTTTCATGAGTAAAAGTTGGATATTGAAAAAAAAAATGAAAATCTTGATTTTAGCAAATTTTTATATAGTATAATAAAGAATCAGAAGTCATTTGGCAACAGAAAAAAACTGATATTCAGGAAAATTCTTAAAAACCTTTACCCATGAAGTTTTTGCACGACGACAACAACAACCCAGCATTCATAATAGCTTCTTGTTAACTGAATCTATTTTTACTAATATTGAGAGGATAAGAATTGGTTGAATTGTATCAACCATGTTATTCAATCATTAGATTTAAGGTCTGACTACACTAAATGTTTACCTTGTAAAGGCATCAAAGTAGTTGTCTGGTACCAGGTTCTGCACGCTCAGTACAGCATCCTGGAACCGTTTGATGACCTCGGCCAGACCCTCCTGGAACTCTTCAATGTCTGGAGAGAATAACAGCTGGTTGGGCTCCAGGATAAACTCTGAGATGAACAGGGGAGGTAATGTGGGGGCTTCCTCTTCCTCCTGAAATATCAAAGGGAAATAATTAAAATACATACTTTTTTTTTTTTTTGAATGTTAGATGATTTATAACAGATGCACAATAGTTAAGACACAAGTGCTAAAGTGAAATTCACAGCAAAATGTGATATTATACTAATCGTAAATAAAAAAAATTAAAGAAAGAAAATTAAAAATATTTTTTTTTCCAAAATGAAACATTTTGTTTTAATTTATGAAAATATCTTGAATAAATTAATGCAATAAAGCTATCCAGTCACATCAAAAAGCAAAACTCTCTATAAAGATTAAAGATATGCATAAGATAGGTCCTACAGCCAGTACAGTCAACCGAAACTGTAAATCAAACTTACTAACTGAAGGATTTAACTGGTAAAAATTATTTGAAAATCAAAATACATGACTTTTGTACTCTTATTTTAATGGTCATCTTCTTTCATGAAATAAAAAGCCACAAAAGAATAATTGTATACTATAACCACAGGTGTAAGATTGGTGTAAATGATATATTTATCATTAATGAATTTTTCCTGTAAAAGATATATTTATCATTAATGATTTTTTTCCTGTTAATGATATATTTATCATTAATGATTTTTTCCTGTAAAAGATATATTTATCATTAATGATTTTTTTCCTGTTAATGATATATTTATCATTAATGAATTTTTCCTGTAAAAGATATATTTATCATTAATGAATTTTTCCTGTTAATGATATATTTATCATTAATGATTTTTTCCTTTAAATTATATATTTATTATTAATGAATTTTTCTGTAAAGGATATATACTCAAAGGAAAAAGAAATGCAGCGTAAACTTTTGTGTCAGTTTTAAATATGAAGTATTCAACAATATTACAGTTTAAATTATTTTGATAAAGATTTTTTTTCAAAAAAAATAAATGCTTTAGAATGAGATTGGGTCTATCATATGAGGTTAATTGCAAGGTTAGGACGTAAAAACTTGAGTCTGGCTACTACAGATTCTAATTACCCTGCCTTCCTTTTTCTTCTGAGTATATTTATCATTCATGAATTTTTCCAAGTTAATCCCTAACTTAAAAGAAATTTAGTTTCCTACACAGTTCTTATTTAATGAGTGTATATCATTATTTGCATATCTTATTTATGTTATAATTATGTGTGTTTTTTGTTGTTGTTTTTTTTGTTATTGTTTTTCAAGAAATCTGTAAAACATAGGAACAAAACTCAAGATTCTAAATATATAAACACATTTCCAAGCTTAAAATGGGGGCCATAACAAAGCCTGTTTTTCTTAGGCCCAATAACTGCAAACATATAAAATGTTTCATTTTCAACAGAAGTAAAAGGAAATATTAAAATTCATGCAAAATGAACATTGTCTGAATAAACGTCCCTCTTCCAATATGTCAGCCAGGTCATCTTCATCATCAGAATCGAAACTATCCGAGGACAGTTCATCAACAGGCTGGGGGTTGGAAAAACACAAGTCTTTGTGTTATAAATATAGCCACAGGAGTTCTAAGTAATCTATAGTAAATAATAGGCCTCGTATATAAGAAAAAATAATATAGAGGGCTTATTATTTACTATAGTTTCTTTATTTATTGATAAACTTTCAAAACTCCTGTGATATAGCAATACTTTATGATGTCTCAATACCTTTAACAGAATTAACTGAAGATTAAGATGGACAAATAGAACTATCCAGCTTTGAGAGTAAAGCCTATATAGAACTGGGTCTTTGTGTTGAACTTGTTTACTTCATTTTTTTTTTCTTTCATTTTTTTTTTCTTTGGTTAACTGTGTACCAGTATTTCTGTTTTTGATACATACAGTGCGGCTCGCGTTCAAGTTGGCATTTTTAGCGTGTAACGTGCGTTCCGTGTCCGTGTAATGTGCGTGTAACGTGCTTGCGTGTACCGTGTAACCGTGTAACATTCTCAACGTGTGGTCCGTGTAGCATCGTTTATATCGTGTGTAACGTGTTAAACTGTAACATGTCACGGTGTAAAATCATTCGGCTTATTGTACTTATTGTACTAGAACCCTGATGGAAATGAGTCTTGATCGAGGTAAAAAAAACATATTATCATGTATGTTTGCGTCCTGCTTTATGCATGAAAAAAAAAACTGCTTACATGTGCATCTGGTGTGAAATGATACAACTTATGCTGTTGGATATACCATATTTCATAATGCACATTGCTTCAACTTTATATAAATTAATAATAAAATACGACTTGCCGATTTCCTATATCTCCTCAGTCCTCACGAATATTATAACCACTATTTATTCCGTTTACAGGTAAAATGTAACTCAAAATTTGCTGGCTCGGAATTTATACTCTATCGTGCGGGTGGCACATTGTGTCGTTTAGCAGGGACTTCCTGTGTATTCCAGTTTGACACGATACACCATCTATGCACAGGAAACATTAATTTTGACACCCAAGACCAAGAGTACATTTGAGGAAGTTAGGTGTCAGACTGGGTAGCTGGACTCGGATTATACGTAAATCGTCACCTTGTCCTGGTACATGTAACTTAACGTTTGACGACTTATGTGTAATTCTCTCTCTCCGCCATCTCTCTCTCTCTCTCTCTCTCTCTCTCTCTCATTAGCCTAGATGTGATATATATACAATGAATTTTAAACTTCAACTATCATGCTCATTATTAACTAATTAAATTTAATGTTCACGTTATAACCGCAACGAATACATCCAAGACTTAAACCTTTCATCTACCTAAGGAAGCACTCGATAGGATAGACTTATTTAAATGAATTGCGTTTTTTAATTGATTCGATAAACTGATAAATGATTAGGAATTAATTGCCGAAAGCATAATTATATCTACTCGCTTTCACCTATCTAAGGAAAAACTCAATAAGATGAACTTATTGATCGATTGCGTTTTTTGAATTTATTCGATAAACTGATATGAAATTAGGAATTAATATTGCCGAAAGCATAACTTTAAATACTCGCTTTTCCATACATATCCTGGTGATGGTACAGGTAATTATAAAGATAAAATGGGCTCGATTTTTCCACTCCTAAAACAATTGAATGTTTTTATCCGTCTTTTGAAAATCATTTGGGGTTGGTTGTTTTGTCTGTCTTCCAATAATGAGTAATCAAACATTGTATACACAGATTCGTAAAATCGTCAATTCTATTCGTTTTCTTATTAAAAGAATTAGAAAAAAAAAGATTGATAAGTGTCTATGGACGAAAACAACTACAGCTAGTATATGTGGCTAAAATTATAGATTACCAACAATACGATACGATTTTTTTTATTCTGTGTTCAGATTTGTTTCGGTAAATGGCCAGATCGGTAATTAATTAAATAAAAAGGTAACTCCTTTGATGTTTCATTTATTGATTATATATGGAATTTTGTTCCCAAACTTTAATGATAGTGTGATAAATAGATCATACGCATTGAATGGAGTATGCATTCATACATTGTACATGAACGTAATCATATAAAAATAAAAAAGTAATCATTTCTTTCAGATCTTCGACGTATCTAAAAAAAAATGAAATATAAATTTTACTAGCAATTACATGTAATTATTATAAATCTAAAACGAGAATTTAATACGATCGCTTGTCTCTTGATTCCTTCTTTAGTTCTCTTATTAACTAATGACGCATAGATAAGTAGTCTATGGACGAAAACAACCGAGTTGACCGAATAAGCCGGCAGCGTTTTCATCGTGCATCGTTCGTATCGTATGGACCGTGTATCGTGTATATGAACCAAACGTGTAACGTACGTGCACCGTGTAACGTGCGTGTAACGTGCGTTCCGTGTCCGTGTAACGTGCGTGTAACGTGCGTTCCGTGTGCCAACTTGAACGCGAGCCGCACTGTATATCTGATGCAATCACATTTTTTAATTTCTATTTTGATTCAAATTTTGAAAAGAATATATACCAGCAAGCTTCCTTTTTTTCCTTCTTTCTTTTTTCAAAAATGCTTCCAACATTAAATACCACTTCACAGCTTAATCATCCTTCTTTAAAGCCAACAAAAAAATATCTTCATTTAAATCATCTGCTGCAAGTAAATGTTTCCTTAGACAGAGATGTACATTTAGACAGACAGACAGACAGACAGAGATAGAATATATACAGACACACATTTCCACACTGACACTTCATATTTAAACATAAACAAACTCTAATAGAAATAAAACCATAGTAAAATACAAAATATATCTAACATCTGTATGAAATATAAGAAGAGTTATTTATTCTGAGGATATTTCTATAAACCCGGAACTTCATATAACACAACATACTTACTCCGAAGAAATTAAAAAGAAATATATCCTTTAAATATAAAAGATTGAACGAAAAATGAATGGACATTATAGAATTGATTAAAGACTTTTATAAAAGGGGAAGAGAATGCATGCATGCATGCATACATACATACATACATACATACATACATACATACATACATACACACATATACACACATACACATACACACATACATACATACATACACACATATGCTATATATCATACATATTTTCATATACATATTACACAACTGTTCTAGATTTTGACCTCTTCATGTGCCAATTCAGAACACATTATCATACATAAGGGAAATACCCCAGCTGGCACAAAACCAAATCTATAAAACCCCACACAGGGTATTCCCCAATGGCATTAACAACTGATTTAACATTGATCTGATCAATGAACTTGTTCTAAAGAAATGTTAAACAAGTGTCCCAGATCTACAAATCAACACCGTCCCAAATAAATCAAGTAAAATCCATAACAGCTATGGCATGTTGGCATAAAATTACCAAACAATTAATGACTATGAGTTACTGCGATTCATTGGACATAACCCTAATTTGATCTGTTATTCATTTCTCCTTAAATATCTTTTCATCAGATTTTTGAAAGAAAAGATGATTCTAATGTAGTTTGAGAGACAATTATTTTAATATCAAAATGAGTAATAAATTTCTGCAAATATTACATATTTCATGACTGAAAGAATAATGAGAATAAAAGTTAAAATCTGAAATAAGTTGATAAATATATTAATGTAATCCATCCATCATGAAATTGTGATCATGGTCCATCAAATGATCATAGGAATATTACAGAAAATGAAAGCCTTTATAGACTTTGAGCAGAAGAGCCTATTAAACTCATTTTAAGTCAATGGATGCTTGCATCTAACTAAAGTCTTTTAAGCATTTGAAGAACCAAGATTATTATTTAATGATGAACAGATTACCTTAAACAGGGCTCTCACTAACTCTTGTTTTAGAGTCCCATGATCTCATTTAGAGGGCAATGGACTCCAGGTCCCATTTTCTCGAAAATAAAAATGGAACTTAACCCTTTCCCTCATAGAGGATACCATGAAAAGACCTATGCAAACAGCATAAAACCAGATTAGCCTGCGAGTAACTTGCAGGCTGATCAGGTTTTATGCTGTTCGCTGCTCCTCAGTGGTCTGGAAAGGAGGATTTTGTAATTAAATTTAGTAAGGTTTAACTGTGGTTTTCTGCAGATCAGGCTTAAATGTGATACCTATGAGGCGTTTAAAGTTATATTTTGAACTCAGGGCATTAAGTATGCCTTTCATACTCAAACTATGCCCATTAGTTTCAATAGGGATTTGAGTATGAGTCTCAAATTTGAGCCTGAGATTAAACTTAAGTATTTTCGAGAACACAGGGCAGGCCCCATTAAGTTCTCAAAAATTCTGTAATAGTACTCATACTCAAATTTAAACTCAGACTTAAGAATGATTATTTAATTTTGTTCATTAACCTTTTTTTTAATTTTGGAAAATTTTCATGCAGTGTTTGAGAATACTCCCTAGTACTTAGAATTAAGCATAAACATGTTTTTTTTTTTGAGAACACTACTCAAATATCATATTTAGGCTTCAGGCAATCCATCCATCATTTAATTGTGATCCTGGTCCACCAAATGAGCACAGAAAATTCAAAGTAAATGCAAGCCTTTATAGACTTTGAGCAAAAGTAACTCCAAGTCTATAGATGCTTGCATCTGCAATGAGTATTTTTTAGCAGTTGAAGGACCATGATTATAATTCAATCATGGATGGATTACCTTAAATCAAATTTGAGAAGATATCTGAGTATGGGGCTTAGATCTTACTTAAGAATTTGACTTGACTTGACTATTTGAGTTTACCGTCGCTTCGACAGTATTTCAGTCATATAGCGACGTCCAGCTAATTACAAATTTAATGGAGGAAGACCCAGAATGTACGGAGGCATCCGGGTAGAACCACCGATCTACCGCAAGCCAGCTGGAAGGCTTCCTCACATGAAAATCCGAATGACCCTGCTGGGATTCAAACCCACGCGGTGTGGGGCTGAGTGAGTGTTAAAGTCAGCGACTTTACCCTCTCGGCCACGAAGTCCCCCACTTA
The DNA here is from genome assembly GCA_021229015.1 of Solen grandis. Taxonomy (NCBI): domain Eukaryota; kingdom Metazoa; phylum Mollusca; class Bivalvia; order Adapedonta; family Solenidae; genus Solen; species Solen grandis. The sequence goes on along the minus strand of CM037791.1, from coordinate 43,658,481 downwards.
AGAATTTTTTTTTGAAAAAAAAAAACAACTTAAGAATTTTTTGAGAACACAGGGCCTGGTTTTCTAATCAGCCCATATAAAAACATATGGGAGTTTTCCAACATTTCAGGATTTTTTTTTCCAGGACTCCAGGTTTAAGAATCTTAGTGAGAACTCTGGTATAGGTTCTAAAAGCATAGACATATTCAAATAAATACCGACAAAGAGTGATATGTAGTCATTAGGCCTGAAAAAAAGCTTTGTTACTAAGACAAGATACTGTGCTAACTAAATGATTTATCAATGAATAAAATACATGTTTTTTTAAGAAGTTATATATATAGCATGGCATTTCTGTATATATATATATATTTCCAAGCCATATGTTCTATAATTAGCTGGCAAACAAAAGACAACTATTGCTACAAAAGTCTTCAAAATGAGCAACTGAGACTTAAATTCTGACCAAGTTGTTCAAATAATGCAATTTTGTTATCCTCTCTCTCTCTCTCTCTCTGCATGCCTATTTGTCTCTAACTACTAACTCTCTCTTTCTCTCTATTTTATGTTTTGGTTCTATCTGTTAAATACACATGTACTATCTCTTTCTCTTTCACTCTGTTTCTATTAGCCTTTATCATACTCTATTTCTGTAAATCTCTCTCACTTTTCTTGACTGATTTTCCTATAAAAAAAAAATTGAACATTTCTAAATCTAAAACAAAAGATAGTCTGCTACAACTGAATTTCAATTATACCCTCTCTCTCTCTCTCTGTTTATATCATGCTATTTTCTTCTCTTGCGCCTTTCATATTTCATATGTCTTGTTTATACTTTGCCTTTTCTCACTTCAAGTCTCACCACCTTCACCTTAACCTCTCAAATGTTTTCCAAATTAGTAAGGAGAAAATACTATTTTATTATTTTTGTGCAAAGCTTTGAAAAATTATCGGCAAAAAGGAGGCAAAATCAGAACCTTCCCATTTCAAAGCATTAGTTTGTACTAACAGTAAATAAATAATAATACAAAAATAATGAAATAAAAATTAATCTCATCCTTTCATTGGATAAACTTAACTGTAGCCTACTATGTCTTAGCTAAACATTACAAACCATCTGACTGTTTCACTGGGTCCAAACTGAGTTTATATTCAGATCATTAGCATCTAACTCTTTTCTTACAGTTTCATGAAAAAAAAAGTATATTTTAAAAAAAAATCTATAAAATATTTTTTTTTGTACAACTTGAGATATTTTTATATATCTTTTCACACATTCTGTGTTTTAAATTTTACTACAGGAAATTTGGACTTGAGTATCCTTGTGAAACAGCCTGGTGGTTTATACAATAGCCCTAGCATTGGTTAAAAGTGCTTCCTCACTTGAAAAAATATAGAAATAGAAATATTAAACCCTTTTCTCCATAGAAACAAGCTTTAAAAAATGTCTAATTCACTTAAAAAGTTTTTGTCTAACCCACTTAAATTAAAACCAGAGTTTTCAATAAGTTCTGGCTGCCGGCAGACATTGTCACCATTTAGAATAATTGATATTAATGCACATTCAGTACTGGTTGCATATTTTATATATCTACAGTCTATTACAGTTCTATGGAAAGCCCTGGTACATTTGTGACCCAGGTAACCATGGATATAAAACTAGAAATCATATTCTGCATATCAAAATAATCAAAAGAACATCTGACAGAAAAGAAGTTTTAAGCTTGATCAGCTTGCTGACTGATTTGGTATCATGAAAACTAAAAAATTTTTTGACGTAAAGTCTAATTTTTTTTTACAAAGGCTCAAGATATAGAAATTTTCAAACTGGTATTGCCTGCCATCTAATTCATGAAAATTACATCTTTTGTGAAAAAAGATTATAAAAAGCATTCTGCTATGTCTCAGAGATAAGTTATTCATTATTGAAATTAAAGACATTTTAAAAATTCTAAATTCCAAGTATGAAAAAGATTGAAAAAGTTTGACAAATTGATCCCTGTTTTACTTTGAAACAAGACTTTTTCCAAGACTTGCCCAGACACAAAACATGAGTTAGTGACATAAACTAAATAACCCCAATTTCTTATAAAACTGTATAAAATACTAAAAAAACATTTGTTTATTAAAGTTGAAAAAAAAAATGGGTTCTTATGTCAAAATTGTCAACCCTATTTCAGAATGCCTGGTTATATTTCAAAACTTTCTTTTTTTTACATCCTGAGGTGAAAAGAATTCCAGTCTAATTCATGACAGCTTGTGTTAATTCAACTCATGATGTACTGTTTTATTCCAGGAATTTTTAAAAGCTTAGTTAGTACATAGACAGAACTTGTTTCAAAATTGACCAAAAAAAAAACTTTTAATAAGCTTTATTCCCTGTTCCATGGAGAAAAAAGGGGACAAAAATAAGCTCCCTAACCCTCTCTCTACAAACTGGCCTGACCCCGGGGGTGCAGTATACTACCTTGTCATCTGCCTCTTCCTCGTGTTTTTCCTTCTCACTTTCTCCAGCCTTTCGTTCCTTTGCACTACCGGGCTTTGTTGCCTTTTTATTAAACAGTGAGCAGGTTTATATTTTTTTAAAGAATCTAAAATCATAATCTGCCCTGATATAGTTCCAAAATGTTAATCATTTCTCTTCCTTCTTTTTTTTCTAAACTATTTGTTTGTGGTTTAAAAGGCTTCAAAAATATCGTATCATAATAATAAACATAAAATGTATTCAAAATGTTGATTTTCAATTATATGATATTTATTAACATTTACTAAGCTTTGTTAATACAAATTATCTATTTTTGTAATATTCCCATCTTTTTTTTTTTTAAATATTCAGAGAAACATTTTTCAAAATTTGATTATGTATTTCTTTCACTACTGAAGAAAAAAATGTCAAAAAAGAAAGCTAGGTTTATCAGCAAACTATCATCAACATAGCAAATAATGTCTCCTATAAATATAGTATTTATAAAAAACATATATAATATTAATTGTTAAATTCATTGTTGGACAAATCTCACAAAAGTACTGCAATGTATAGCAGGGTTACCTCAAATTGTTAACAAAAATATGACTTCAAAAACACACAATCTTATACTGAAATGTAATTTCATCGTATACAATCCTGAAAACAGATCATAAAATGGTCAGATGGTCGACACGACTCACAAGAACTCACTGGGATATGTAAGACATAAACTGTAAACTGGGAATCACCCCCACCCCATATACCCCAACTTTCTTTTTATACAATCAAGTAACATAAAACATAACGAGACATATATATATATATATATATATATATTCATTTGTAATTCAAAAATGCCATTTTAACCCTTTACCTGATGCAGGTACATATTGATGGATTGGCAAACAGAGGAAACCCAGATCAGACAGCTCCTGGAAGGAATCGAGCTGTCCAATCAGGGTCATCTCTGCTTGATAAAGCATTATCGTAGGTCAGAGTTTTACAGTCTGCATGGCAAAGAAAAATATATTTTTTCATATCTTGCAGCATCTCTAAAGTTCAGAAAATTAATATTCCACACGTCATAATTTGTACATGAATATTCATTAGGTAAAGGGTTAACAACATAAGACAGCGATCATATTGCATTCCCCTGGACAAAACGAAGTCTTCCCAAATCATTCCAGACATTAATTATAAAACACCAATTTTATTTTATTTCTTATCCTTTCACTTAGTTTTCTTATCATTACTACCCAAAAAAAAAAAAAAAGGCCCAATTCACAGTAACAGAAAAAAGATGGGTAGGACCTCAATACATGGGTAAGATAAATATGTATGACAAGGCAAAAAAAAAAAAAAAGTTCCGTTTCTGGTCTTCCAACCAACCCTCTTTTTCATGATCTACCCTGAAGTTTTATTCTTATGTTTCCACCTTTAAAATAATATTTCCTTTTTTTTACCTTTCATGTTATTTAAAAAACAAGAGGGCCAAGATGGCCCTGTGTTGCTCACCTGAGTAAGATGGCTGTGTTAGGCATAATGACAAAAAATCTGGCATCTAAGTGTTTTTCTAACATTTGACTAAGTGACCTACCTAATTTGCAATGGGAATTCATGCAGTCATCATTCATATTAAGTTTAATGAAGACTGGGACAAAAATGTAGGCCTCTAAAGTGTTCACAAGGTTTTTCTTGGATTTGACCTGGTGACCTAGTTTTTAACCTCATGTGACTCATTTTCAAACTCATCCAATATATCAATTAGACAAACATCCTGACCAAATCTATTGAAGATTGGGCTAAAACTGTGGCCTCTAGAGAGTTCACAAGGTTTTTCTTAGATTTGACCTGGTGACCTAGTTTTTGACCCCACATGACCCATTTTCGAACCCATTCAAGATATCATGTAGACAAACATCCTGACCAAATCTATTGAAGATTGGGCTAAAACTGTGGCCTGTAGAGTGTTCACAAGGTTTTTCTAAGATTTGACCTGGTGGCCTAGTTTTTGATCCCACATGACCCAATTTCAAAGTCATACAAGATATAATGTAGACAAACATCCTGACCAAATTTTATGAAGATTGGGCCAAAACTGTGGCCTCTAGAGTGTTCACACGGTTTTTCAAAGATTTGACCTGGTGACCTAGTTTTTGACCCCATGTGACCCAATTTCGAACTCATCTGAGATATCATGTAGACAAACATCCTGACCAAATTTTATGAAAATTGGGCCAAAACTATGGCCTGTAGAGTGTTCACAAGGTTTTTCTAAGATTTGACCGGGTGACCTAGTTTTTGACCCCACATGACCCAATTTCGAACTCATCTGAGATATCATGTAGACAAACATCCTGACCAAGTTTCATGAAGATTGGGCCAAAATTGTGGCCTCTAGAGTGTTCACAAGGTTTTTCTAAGATTTGACCTGGTGACCTACTTTTTGACCCCACATGACCCAATTTCGAACTCATCTGAGATATCATGAGACAAAATCCTGACCAATTTATGAAGATTGGGCCAAATGTGGCCTTAGAGTGTTCACAAGTTTTTCAGATTTGACCTGTGACCTAGTTTTTGACCCCACATGACCCAATATCGAACTCATCCGAGATATCATGTAGACAAATATCCTGACCAAATTTTATGAAGATTGGGCCATAACTGTGGCCTCTAGAGTGTTCACAAGGTTTTTCAAGGATTTGACCTAGTGACCTAGTTTTTGACCCCACATGACCCAATTTCGAACTCATCCGAGATATCATGTAGACAAACATCCTGACCAAGTTTCATGAAGATTGGGCCAAAACTGTGGCCTCTAGAGTGTTCACAAGCAATTGTTGACGACGGACGACGGACGACGCACGACGCACGACGGACAAAAGGCGATCACAAAAGCTCACCCGAGCACAAGTGCTCAGGTGAGCTAAAAAAACCAAAAACGGAACTATTTTTATTTTGGTCCAAATGGTCGGTCCCCAGTGTGCCCCTACCTTTTCCTCCTCCTTCTTCTCAGCCTCGCCCTCCTCCTCCAGACCCTGTATCTGGGCCAGGGTGGGCGTGTTCTGCAGCTGCTCCGTCAAGTAGTTCAGCAATGTCGACACCGAGTTCACCGCCAGCACGTGCATCGTGTTGACGATCAGGTAGTCCGCAAGGCGGATAAAGCTGAAACACATAAGTTGTTACTAGTAGTTATACAGAGTATATAAATTGAGAATTAAAACATGTTTTTAGCAGCAGGGCCCTCCATAGGCAGTGAAACTCATGGGTAGAAAAGTTCCAAATTTGTTAAAAGAACAATATCTTGAGGATTTTTTTTTGCTCTTCTCCTTTTTACTTTCAGGTAAATTAATTTTACCCCTGGCCACTCGTTTTCAAGGGCCAAAAGAAATTTCGAGAATTTCAAGGGTCAAAACCCTGACTCCCATGTCAAAAGAGTGCCTGAGCAGTAGTTGATAAACATGTCTAGCATCCTCTAATCCAGACAGATGGCCTTCTTCACATCATAACTTCCTAATTAAGTCACTATCTTAGTAAGCTATTATGATATTTAAATATTTAAATTCCACCATGAGTGAGGCCATACACCAAAATGTCACAGTTATAAGTAAAACTATTTGACTCCTTTTTCACCATGTAATAGGCTGTTATACAGACATAGATCTAAATAATTGCTGAATTCAAAATTCCTGTTCAGCACATTAACTTATACAAATAAATGAAAAGTGTAAGTAAAAGATTTTCAAAAAAAAAAAAAAACAAGTGTGCAAAATGAAAAGAAACATCTATACTCTGCATTCCAGCTTACCAAGGGCTGTTCTAAAAGCATATAAAAATAGAAAATGCAAGAGTTTCGTGGTCAACCCTTGAGGTACCCTCGGTACAGATGATCCATTCCATACTGCAAATACACAAATGAAACTAATAATCCGTACCATGTGAGACGTTTGCAGTGCTCTCTCTTGTTGGCCTGCTCCGTGTAGGTCATCTTGTCGGGGGCCTCCCCATATATATCCATGTCGTAGTTACTCTGCATCAGGTAGCTGGAGGCCGTCCCCGGGGCTCCGAAATCGCCTGCAATACATGGAAATACATACATCACTATTGACCTGGGTAGTTTGTTTGATCAGAAAACGATGGTCTTTCCAGTGTTAACATCTTACAGATCTGTATTCTGACTTTGATTGTTATCTAATTGCTACACTGGGATAAAAGGTAGACAAAGGTTGACCTGATTTACTCAAAATAACACATGGTTTTGTTTGTAATACTATTTTTAGGTTGACCTTGCCATAATGGGACACATTGGGCTTATTTTTTTGCTGAAAAACTGTAAAAGGTGTATATAATTTAAAATCATTATTGGTATGATTGTTTAGATCTGTGACGTGAATTTACTTTAAAAGCCCTTATATTATCAAATACTCCTTATTCTATTGTTTCACTACATTCTGGTGTAATCCCTCACCTGGGCTTTCTCCGCCATCATAGAAGTAATCGTCAGGTGTGAATCCTGCCTCCAGCAGAGCCGTGCGACACGCGCTGCGGACCACTTCCTTAACAAGATCGCGGAACTCCATGAGTCGCCCAGCAACCTCACTAAGCTGACTGAACTGCGCCTCGTTAAACTCACGCAGCGAGTAGGTGTGTCCCTTCTCCACCTTGCACAGTCCCATGTCACTGATACGATGACACATTTCACGAACGTTCATCAACGCTGGCCTCAATGACTGGAAACAAAAAAAAATGAAAATTACACTATATAGGGCTTTAATTTCATATGCTTTTTATTTTTTCTTTTTGAGAAAAAAATTACTTCTCAGGTTCTCATATTTTTGAAAATTGGCTTAAAGTATGTTATGAATTAAAGGAGAGTCTCATAAAATTCTTTGCTAAATTTGCATGTCTTTATAAAAAGGTGAATTTAAGTTGTTGTTGTTGTTGTATTGGGGTTTACCATCGCTGCGATAGAATTTCAATCATATAGCGAAGTCCAGCTAATTACAGATGGAGGAAGACCCAGAGTACACAGAGGTACCTGGGTAGAACCACCGACCTACCACAAGCCAGCTGGAAGGCTTCCTCACATAAAATATCCTAGGCCCCTACCAAGATTCGAACCCACAGCGGTGAGGGGCTGAGAGATTTGTAGTCCACGACTGTAACTGCTCGGCCACGGAGGCCCCGTGAATTTAAGTATCAAGTACCCTAAATTACATGTAGGACAATGAGACCTTTATATTAATATTAGCAAAGTAAAAAATTGAAGACAAAACTTAGGACAGTCACATACCGGGTTAACAATGAACAAGTTGTCGTTCAGAGCCTTCTTGCATTGCGCAATCTTCTTTGACTTCACATTTCCTCTCCAGACGCTGAAAGCTTTCCACTTCCTGAACAAGGCAAATGTTGGAATCTGAAACAAGAATTCATGAGATCTTGATTTAAAGGTGATATTTTCGCTTTTAAAAGTGAATAATCTGTAATCTTTGAAAGTGAATATTTCTGCTTTTAAGTCTAATTTTGAATGACTGGACAGAAAGCTATTTAACTTCAGTGATTTTTTTTTACAATTTTCGCTGATGAGTCGCTAGGTTAAAAACATTATAAGTCTCAAAACAGCGAGTATGCAATCTACTTTAATTTCATTGCATTTTCGAAATAATTTATATATCCAGTTTATGCATTGATATTAAAAACATTGCATCCACAGTGAAAACATTGCCTTTATGATGCAGGATGCATAGGTAAAAAAAATCACTGTAGCTTTAGAAAATCTTATCACTGTAGCTTTAGAAAATCTTATTGGTTTTAATGCTAATGATCGTTAGGTCCGTAATATAAGAGGAACTGGAAAACTCAGAGGAAATCCATGATTCCAAAATGGGTGACAAAATACTTTTTTCACATACAGTTGATTGGACAGAGAGTTAAATCTATAAAAATAGTCATTGAGAAGACTGGTACCTTGTTAAATCTATAAAAATAGTCATTGAGAAGACTGGTACCTTGTTAAATCTATAAAAATAGTCATTGAGAAGACTGGTACCTTGTTAAATCTATAAAAATAGTCATGGAGAAGACTGGTACCTTGTTAAATGTATAAAAATAGTCATTGAGAAGACTGGTACCTTGATCAGTTTCTGGAAGTAGCCGTATTCTTGTTCCCACCTGTCCAATGTGACAAATTCAGTATCATCGTCACTACGGATACGCGTGACCCCTTTCTGGCTGATCGTGCAGTAGTCGGTCTTGTTGATGTTTTCATGGTTCACAACCCTTGGCAAAATAACAACACAAATTTTTAACTGTTTAGGTCCAGTATTATCTTCTCTCTATTTTATGTTTTTACTGTGTGTTTAACTCAAACAGACAGAAGGCAACTAGTTTAAAGTTATTTCTTTTTATAAAGATTAGGAAAAAAAATCCTAACAGATTAAAATTTTCTTGACAGTTCCTGGGTTGGACCAGTACTTTGTGTCTGAAAAGGCCGTGAAATTTTCTATCCACCACTCTTGCCAAATGGGGTTTGTACCCATAACCTAAGATCCACAGTCATGTATGCTAACAATGGATCTCAGCTCCTTTCAGGAATCAAATGCTAAATGAGGCTGCAAGGATATACATGTAGGTATCAGGAAATCAACACTTACTTAAGGTTGTAGTAATGATAATCAACGGAAGATTTGGGCACAGCGGGGCTCAGGTACAGGAACCCGATCTTCTCGTTGTCTTTGATAAGGTCTGTAATCTTTCCCGTGTCTCTCAGACCCTCATATGTCTCCAACACTGAAACAAACACATGTATATTTAATACTTGATTCTTTACCTCATGAATATTCATGTAAAATAAATACTAGATATTTGACTGCTTAAGACTATCGGTACTTTGCAAGAGAGAGTGTCATTTACCCTTAACCCTTTACCTTATGAATATTAATGAGGGAAATTAAAATGGATATATCAATTCACTGAACTTTGAATTAAATACGAAAGATTGGATTTTTCTTTGACATGCAGACAGAGCCCGAGTGTCACCCATCTTGAAAAAAATATTTTGCATAACGCATCCACCTTCATTGTCATAACCGCTACCCTATCAACAACAAAGCTGGTCTCTTGTTAATCATAGAGGTAGATAACAGACAGACTGCATATATTCGTAATAACTCAATTCAAAATATACAAAATTAACATTTATTTTCATAATGATGGGTAACACAACTGAAAAATAATAATGGGAGATTCAATTAATCATGTAAGCTATATGTGTAACATTACTCAAATCCTGGCAGATGTCCAGTACCACTACTGCTTAAATTTGATATAATCAACCCACTCATACTGAATAATTTTTTACCTGAATCAATAATGGTACTTAACGCATTAATAAAAATAAGTGGTTTTAATTTTTAAAAGGGTTTTTTTAAATTTTGTGTAATAAATTTTAATTAGCAATTAAAGATTCTAGTGATATGAATTTTTAAGTATCATAAATTCCATTTTATCTATAAAATATAATTTGGTTATCTAAGATTTCTTCAGCTTTCTTTTTTTGTTTAATTACAAAGTGTGTAATGAATTCTAGCTGTACATAACAAATTAACAACTTCACAAAAAAAATCATCAAACAAAAATTTATTGGATGAAAATTATTCCAGACATCAGCACTGTTAAATTTGTTAGTACAAACATACATTAAACAACACATATTCATTGAGAAAACAAATGTCATCCTACTGTATACCATTTACACAAATTGAAAGCTTTTTAAGCATGTTATGCTGATTGCTAAAAAATACCAAAATATTATGCTTAATTCTTGCATACATACACTTTTTTCTTTTATATGTTTTTTTATATATATGTGTATAGTACCAGGCCTTTTATCCAGATGATGGGGAGGGCTGTTTATACCTTTTATATAAAACACTGTAGAAATGTGACATGATACCACACCCAGTCACATTATCCTGACACTGAACCAGCCAGTCCTGGAACTACCCTTATATGCAGATCGCCAAGCAAGGGAGCTATACCAGTAAATGACTTTGGTAGGTTGTGACCAGAGATCAAACCAACAACCTCCAGATTCTAAACTGAAGAACTAACCACATGGCTACTGGGACCAGTTAAAGCCACAAGGAATATAAACTTGCATACACTTTTCTTTCAAATTTTTTTTTAGTACTGACTACATCATGAGGTTAAACAAGCAAATAATCACATGAGTTTCCTGCAGAAGCATTAATAGTTCAACCCAAAATCATCATTTAGAAATAACTTTACCAGCATGAGGGTCATCACTCATTTCATCTGCTGTAAGAAAGTGTGTCAGGATTAAATTCCAACATCTACAATTAGAACTAAGAAATATTTAAATGCTTAGAAGCAATTTATTTCATACTGGTTTCTCTAATATAAATTTAAAGTGAGTATCTCACCTTGAATTCATGTAATGTGAGTGTTTGTTGGGTTTTGTGTCTCACCAACAGTATTTCAGTCATTTGGAGACTATGTCTACTTGAGACAGATATAGTTGTGCCACACTGCAGTATCACGCCATAGGCATGTGGCATGATACCACACCCAGTCACATTATTCACACCTGACACCGTCTTAATAATCTTATACTTAAGATCATTCAACTGTTTACAAAAATAACTAATTTGCATATCTTCGTCAATTTTCTGACATTTTCCATAGACCTTCCGTATGTCTCCATTAACAAATCAAGAGTTGATGACATAGCAGATAAACAAATTGTGATTCACCAATGTTTTTTTTTTCAAATTCAAATAATTTTCACTTACAGACCATCTCAAGGAATACTCGCCAATGCAAAATGTAAACAATAAATTACTTAATTTGATCAACATTTTCAATGTGTTTACCATAACTCTTATTCTACAGCAGATATTTGCACATAACATACCATTTATGTTAGTCTACAATATGACAATGTTATTTTTTTTTCATGACAATTGTATCATTATGAAATATAATGGGCCTTTAATAAAATGAACTGTTACAATATTTTAATAGTAACTAGGACTATCACATAATGTGATTAATGCCCTCCATCCCACCATGTCTTCATGTAATGTGAGTGTAGATCATGACACAATATGATGATCATAATTCCTATATATGAAGAAGGGATATAATAATAAAAATTGTCCCTACATACTGATATATTATAACTTTGTGACTGTGACGATGCGTCGTCACGGGTGAAAATACAATCTCTGACATCTGCGTCAGAGAGTCGACTCTTTGGCTCAGTGGTTAGAGCATTGGGCTATCATGCCGGCGGACCGGTTTCGATTCCAGGCCGGGCCGTGTTTGTTACATGACAATTAAGGTTGATAGTTTAGGAGCTATAACAATATAATCATATATATATATATATATATATATATATATATATAATATATATATATATATACACACACACTGAAGTGTCCTGATAGCTTAATGATTAACATAATAGCTTTTCTGCAATGCAACCAGGATTATATAAATTATGTCGTTATAAACAGTGAAAGGGAAATATAAAAAATGATCTTAAATTTTATAAATCCTGATTTTTTTCTAGTGTGAGATTGGCCCGAATAACACACAAATCCTATATAGAGGAACAATAACCAATATCACTACTACCACAAAAAGATCATTTTCAGATTTCAGATGTCCAATTTCTTGTCCTTAATTCAGGCTTATTCAGCCAAGTTCATTTTTTGGATAATCATTAAGTAGAGAGACCTGATTGTCTCTGGTAGAGGTCACATGTCTAGCTACATACATACTTTTAGGTTTAGTTGAGGGTGGGATCACAGGCCCCTGTGCATGCACTCTCCCGCGGGGTGTGCCTGCTGATTTCTTCTGTTTGGGAGGGGACGGCACTCTCACTCCCATGGACTCTTGGGCCTGTTTTAAGTCATCGGGCAGATCTGGCAGCGGTGAAGGGATTGAACCCTCGGGTCTCTCCAGAGGTCCAACGGAACTTTTGCGTTTCATCATCTTTTTTGGTGGTTCCTCACCGGCAAGTTTTGCCAGCTTTTCAGCTTCAATTTTCTCTCTGTTCACACGCTGGATATATTCTGGTCTGTTTCTTTCCTGGTACTTTTGAAGACTTGGCTAAAAATATAAAACATTCCAATGACAATTTATTACAGTCTATTTCAAGCAATACTATATATTGCATTTATTAATATTTTTTATTTTGCCCCAGGGGGGGCAGGTAGTGTGCTGACCCAGGGGAATTTAACATTTTCCATTTTGGGATTCTAAACACCCACCCCAGAGCAATGACAATTTGTCAAAATTGTCAGAGTTGGTGATTTTTGTTGAGATCTAAAACTGGATAAAGTTTTCCCAGGACTATTTTGTCTGTTGGGAACAGCCTTCTGCCAAAATCTTGTGTATGCCCACTGTCCCTGAACTTCTGGGGCAAAATATTGGTAGATGCATGTCATGTAAAACAGATAAACTTTCTTGATTTAGTTTGGGAAAAAAATTTAGGAAATAGCACTCCAAATTAAAAATTTCTGAATTCAATGACTATTTCAGAAGAGATGATGCTGAAGAACAAACACTGATAATGGGGGAAAAACATAATTTTGCTTAATAAACTATTCCATAAAAAATTTATATTGATATATTTTAATCAAAAATAGAAACTTCTAAAATATTGATACTTACGACTGGTTCAAGTTTTGGTGCTGTGGGTATATTTGACTTCCTAATCTGTGTCTGTGTGATTCTATTGAACTTCAGGACTCTCGGGTTCACCGCGGCCTGCTGTGGGGCGTACGAATACAATCTTGCTTTCAGCTGTTCTGGATCAACGGCTTTCAGGCCCGCTAGTGGGCCCTGGACCCCAGCCCCATTCATCTGGCTGTCTAGTGAGGCTCCAGTGCCACGCCCACTGATGCCTCCGTTGACCCCATTACCCATCTGCCCATTTAGGCTTTGATGAGTGACTGGTTGTCCGTAGGACATTTCTGTTCTTTTTTCTGTAAAAAAAATTTAATTATGCAAATTATTCATTTACACATTATTTTTTTTTATTCAGATGAAATCAATATTTTCTATAAAAAAAGCAAATGTGTAAATATCCAACAAAAAGAGAAATATTTTCCTGAATATCAATTAATAATAACAACTTGAAATTATCTAGATATATAAATTAGCTATTATTTGCATTTTTTTTATATAAAAATATTTTCCTAAATATCTATTGCTATCTTTCTAAATATGTTAGAAATTATAACTAATCATGGCATAAAATTCCACTCCACTGCTCAACATCGCAAGTGAACATCAGTGCAGAGTGAGTGAAAAATCAGAATACTTCCTTGGATTTTTCTTGATTTTACTATATATCTAACATTTGTTGATCGTTCCCAGTGGGCGAGTGGTTAGAGAATCCACCTCCGGAGCAGGAGGTCGTGTACGATCCGCAACATATCAAAGTCGTAAAATGGTATTGTTATAGCTCCCTTGCTTGGCACTCAGCAAATAAGGGTAGATGAAGGAATGGTTGGCCCAGAGTCAGGATAATGTGACTGGGTGTGATATCATGCCACATGTCTACGGCGTGAAACTACAGTGTGGCAAAACTATATCTGTCTTATTAAAGTAGACATCATCTCCAAATGACTGAAATGCTGTTGGTGGGACAAACATTTGATGTTGTTTGTTTGTTTTTACTTGTTTTAGAATAACTTACGGTCTATGCCATGTTTAACTTAAATATATATTGTTAACATTATGTGGTTCCCTACCTCTACCACATCATAATGAAAAAAATAATTGGGACTGTTTTCTATAAATTGTGGGAAGGTATTGCATAACTTTTGAAATAGTAGATATGTATGATGTCCTCATGCAGTTAAAACGTGAGGTATCTTATCAAAACAAAGAATATATGTACTGTATCTTGAGGTTGCACTGTTATTAATGAACCAAATTTTAATAGTTCTAGTAAAGTGTTAAATTTCTATCTTCTGGTGGGTGGAGAGGAACAACAAATTTATACGTTTACTTTTCAATTTCAAATATTGTTTCAGATCATATGGGAATAATGACATCCAGGAAACATACGCAAACATAGTACTTCTAATTAACTGTATTCTTAAGTTATTAATTGCGTTTTAATTTCAGTTTTTATAATCATTCCAAATCCAACGGCCGATCGGGCAGTTTTCCAACACGCAATGTCAGCATATGATGCAAACGACTAGTGACATGTTCAAATAGAAATTGTAGCACAAAAATAATACTCACGCCGCTTGTATATCTATGTCCAAATGTATGTTTACTTTTAACACATAGAATTGAAAGTATTTAAAAGAAATTTGCCTGAAAACAACTTTTCAGACCGCCATGATGGTTTACATCGCTTGGCAACAAACTCGGCTAAGTCCGATAAACTTCGTCAATTTGTTTGGCTACTTGGTTTTTGTCGTTGCATTTTTCTGTCCAAGAAGTAAAGCAGGTGCGCGTTCTGATATGTTTAAACTGCGGGTCTATCAGGTCGTGGTTGACTAACGAGTTTTCGGGGTATAACAAGTTTTCGGGGTATTTTACCTTTACCTTTTGAACTTAATTTGAAAATACCCCGAAAACTTGTTAGTAACTTTTTATGTTATCACCGTTGACCTACATTGGAATGAACGCTGCTCTGTTTTGATCGAGATGATTTTAAGATCGCAAATGTGTACAGGGAGTGACAAAATGTGTTGTTGCACCCACTTATTCTAATCAAATGAAATATAGGTCGATCTCGTTAGTACCCCGAAAACTTGTTAGACCACCATATTAACTACTCATAATACCAACAACGACAGAAGCAATTGTAGAAAAAATGTTGTTTTTTTAATACACATATGAACGATTAACGATTAACTTACATAAACATGAAGAAAATAGTCAGACTAAAAAAAATCGATTCTATGCTTGCTGGGACTTAAAGCACTAAAGTTCCTTTTAAATTTCTGATAGGAATGGGTATTGTAAGAATTTTCGTATCGCGAAATTCAACCAATATATCGCGATACGCAGGTCCGGATCCAGCGGGGGGAGGGGGGGGGGGCGAGAGGGTCTTGCACCCCCCACCCCCTCCATTGATTACATCATAGTAGTGTTGTCTAGAGGAAATCCCCATCGTGGGCCCCCGTACTGAACCACCCGCACAACCACTTGACCAGCCAGACTCCTATTGTCTTATGGCCCCCTGCTGTTAATGTGTAGGTAATCCGAATCGGCAGTCGCCCATGACTGTGTGATAAGCATGTGCTTAAGCAAATTCAATGACACGTTCACTGATTGAGAGACATTTACATGTCGTCTGCCGAGCGATCTAACTATTAAGAAAAATAGACAACTACCAAAAGTTTGTATCAGTTACAATTATAAACTATTCTAGGCAAATGCAGTTTAAGAATTAGCATAAAAATAATTAAGCTAAACACAACAACTTAGCTGGACATTAAGATGTAATTAGCATCGAAACAATTTCACTAGAGCCCAAATGAATTAATAATAATTATAATAATTAAAAAATACATTGACGAAATCTATCCAGCGAATTTTTTAATTCACCTTGCTCTTGTATAAAGTTTTACATCTTGCATTAAAAGCGGGCTATTAAGCTGCCGGCAGGTTGATGAACTTTCAGGTATGAAAAATTTCCAATTTTTTGAAAAAGTCAAAAAAAGTTATGTTTTTTTTTGTTGTTTTTTTTTGTTTTTTTTTGCTGTAGCAAACTGCAGAGTATATGCATACCTATCGCTAGCCATGCAAATTAAACTTAATCAGAAATGGGTTGTGTTTCTAAATTTCATCAGCTTTACTATTTTTTACATAATTTTTTAAGTATCATTTTTATGAAACTAACTCCTCTAAATGTTTTTTTCTGAAAGGAAAAAATACAAACAGTAGGCCGATACATCACCATATTCACTGTTTTAATATTTACGAACATAATAATCTACATGTGTGTGTATTCATGGTCTCTTAAAATAGAGACACTGGTGTATTTCAAATTAATAAATAAACATGAACATGAAATGAAAGAATTTTAAAATTTCAATCTGCCATATTTTGGGACAATCCATATTTTGGGACAATGTGTATGTAGATTATGCATGATCACTAATTCAAATTAAATCCAGGTAATCAGTCATTGAGCAATGTTACTAAGTCGATGAATACGAAATACTAATGCAAAAAAAAACAACACAATTTATGTGCGAAATAAAACGGATATGAAATATTTTATATTAAATATCAACATCTTTTATTACTGAATATTGCTTGTTTTGTCACTGATTTAACATTTATCTGGGAAGTCTGTGTGTGAAGGCTGCTTCCAGATCGACAACTAGACAGCCAAGATTACTAAGTTCGAACCTAATAAAGCATATATCCGGTATTCCCTTCAACATATTTGACAAAATATGTTTAAAGTGATTTTCTTTCTTCAGATTTAAACAAAACTGTCTTTTACAATGTTGAGTCTAAAACTGATGACTCTTCAAAGCATTCACTAATTGATAGTGTACACAAGCCACTTTTTTATTATTTTTTTATGCCAGTCTGCCCCCCCCCCCCCCCTTTACTACCGTCATTTTTTAATACAACTGTAGTCAAATACTTTTGCACAGTAATTATTCAAAAACATGGCTTTGCGAAGGTAAAATATAAAATTATATCGCTCAAGGCTCAGTCCCACTTGACTTTTTTTTTGCCTAGGGGATGTACTCTCGACAATGTCGGTGAATGATTCGGTTGACTTGTTATATTTGTCGTTTTGGCGACATATGTTTCGCCACAGGATCGCTTTTTAGAGGAAACTGCAACATTTTCCATTACGATGTCATTTTTTTTCTGTTCTTCTGTATGCGAAGATATCACCACACGACGGATTTCGTCCATCCTGTTTTATTAATAAACCGAATTAGTGCAGTCTAAAATGCTAACGAACACCTATCAGTGGATTGCGATAAAAAATGCATATAACATAATCATAATTATAGATGAAAAGAAAGAATCTCTCCCTCCATATAAATGAAGTGTCAGATCTTCGAATATAGTTCCAGATTATTCCGCGCTTAAAAATCAGTCACGTGATCTCAGTCCAGTCTCTGCAAATGGAATCCAAGTAAATGAGTTTTTGTATTTGAAAAGTTAAAATAAATGACAAGTAGAGAGAACGGGTAACGTTATATAGAAAAAAGCATTTAAGTCAGAAAATATGGGCCCGTGCATCCCAAATTTCTGATTTAAGAAAAAATATATATATATGTGTGTATATGTGTGTGTGTGTGTGTGTTTATCTGTCCCCGGATTCATCAACGGGGGTGGAGGGGAGCTGAGGGTCCCCGAGGTTGGCCTGATCATACAAATTTCTAGATGACTTGCTTCCTCCGAAAAAAGAACAAGTATTATAGTATTATAGTTTGTGGTGAAACTCTCTCTTCCCCACCCCCCATTGTGAGCCCCTTACTGAAATAAAGTCAGCCAAATGACCAGTTACCCTGGTCGACCCCTGCTGAGAGAGCACCCCCCTGCTGAGAGAGCACCCGCTGTCACCTGTCTCCGCTGTTACCTTGGTAACGGCATTGTGTCTGCTTTTAATGCTCCGATCGCGAATAGTATGAATTTAGGGATATTTGCCTGTTTTTCATCAAGTAAGTTACGTTCTTTACGAAAGATGACTGTTTGGGTTTTTAGGTACCTTTATTGATAGAGTGATATGCTGTGGTCCAAATAGCTACGTCATCTACAAATTGTGATAGTTTGATTTCATATGAATTTTTCTCTATTCTATTATGCTTGGCTATTTGGTCTCTGAAAGTATTCATGATGAGGGAAAATAAGATGGGTGATAGTACACTGCCCTGGCGGCATCCATTTTGAGTTTCAATGGTTTCTCATGTAGCTCCTCCATATTTAACTTTTATTTTTCTTTGTTTTAG
Source organism: Solen grandis (assembly GCA_021229015.1). Taxonomy (NCBI): domain Eukaryota; kingdom Metazoa; phylum Mollusca; class Bivalvia; order Adapedonta; family Solenidae; genus Solen; species Solen grandis. The sequence goes on along the minus strand of CM037791.1, from coordinate 43,640,046 downwards.
AAAATCAGCAATCCAGTGTAGTATTCGTCCCTCTATGCCTATTTTTGTTAAGGTATAGGATGGTTCCTGTGTTCCAGAATTTGTCAAAAGCTGATGAGAGGTCTAGGAATACTGCGACTACGTACTTATTTCTGGCTTGGGCTTTTCTAATATCATTTTCGAATTTAACAAGGTTGTCTTCACATGAGTGATGTGATCTGCATCTAGATTGTTAGTCGGAAATTAAGTTATTTTCTTCAAGGTACTGGCAAAGTCTAGGTTTGACTTTTTTTTGTAAAAGTTTCGTAAAAGTAGAGGTGAGTGAAATTGGTCTATATGAACATGGATTTTCTTTAGGTTTTTTGGGCTTTAGAAATGGAATTATTACTGATTCGTTCCATGATTCAGGGGTTTTACCTGTCCGCCATGAGTTGTTTAGGAGGGCCAGGGGAGTTTGTTTGAGTTTAGCAACAGTTAATCGGAACAATTCAACCTTAACCTTGAATCTTGAGCTTGCGCAGTCGGTGAACTAGATCATTGACCTTGATGACGTAGGCTTGACCTACTTACCCAGATCTGGGACTCAAACCCCCCAAACCCCCGTTAAAGCACCCATTTTGCTACTACTCTTCGGGCGTATATTGCTACGCTTTGCAGTGCTCTTATTATGAAATGACTTAGTGTCAATTATTAAATTATTATGAGTAGTAATATAATTAAATCGGGAGCATGATTTTCATTTTCATAATCATCAAATAATATGAAAAAAGCAGCATTTTTTCCCTGAAAACATTACTTTTGTTTATTCTTTTTATGTTCAGTCCCTATATTTTATAGGAACGTTGCAAAAGTTAACACACGTGGTTGTTTTGAAAGCAATAAATAATGAAGGAAAAAATGCAAAAAAAAAAAAAAACTCATATGAATACGACTTCATCTTTTTTAGTTATTATAAATAGATGATTTCATGCAAAGCGCCCCTAGCGGTAAACTTAAATCAATATTTAAGAAATATCATGAAATCGATATGTGTCACGTGGTACAGAAAGCACCTTCTTCCGAGATACCGTATACAATGGGCGAGTCCACATGGAAGCTCTAGGGAAGGGTTGGATATTTCATGATTTATGCTTACTCCCACCTGTAAAAATTCAGCCAATCACAGACTATATGTAAAAAGCTTTTACCCTGCTCATTTTTCACAGCATGTAGAATGAGGGAACCAGCTCATTCTCGAGAACACTGGGCCGACCGAGTTTAGTAGAGTTAAGGTCAAAGGTTAAATTGACGTCACTAGTGATGAAACTATTATCGTTCAGTTGGAACTCGGGTTACATCAAGACCGATCTCGAGTTCCATGTATACTCGCTCAAATTTTTACCCGGAGTCCCCCAAAGCACGTGCACGAAAAGTAGCGTTTTCTCGTGCAATATGACATAAATTTGCCAATATTTATTCAGATATGTACATGTATATGATCTCTTTTCTTTTGCACTTGACTTTACAATTTCATATACCTATCACAATATTGAATACATATATAAATGTTTAATCAAAAGTAAATGACTTAACAATAAGTGGTTATTTTTGCTCGTGAATTAAATAAATATAAAAATATAGCCATGTATGAAGTCGGTAAATCTTAGGTACAGCAAAACAATGCTATATTCCTTAAACCTACCCATATATTTATTGGTATTTTTTACCCCTGACCTTCATTAACGGACCTTGATTTCTTACGATGTTAAATCGTTAATATTAACAATAAGGTCGTCTTCCCTTCGAAAGTTTACACATTGTATTTATTTCATTTACAGACATACATATTGTTCATGGGTGTCGGAAAGTGTTTGTTTGTATTTCAACACTGCGAGATCATTGAATGCTCAGTATGAAAGGGTATAATAAAACCTTCTCAAAATTGCGACGTGTTTCCAAATCGAGTTGAGCCACGTTCGTCTGTAATACGCCAACTGTACCCATATGAAGTAAACATATTCTGAAATGCTTCCTAACCGAGACACAGTGCACCGTTATTCAAATTATATGTGTGTGATTGGTATACAGTTTATTAGATCATACTTAATAAAAAGGATTATGAATACTAGTAGCTAGAAAATTTAAACAGGGAAAAACGAGTATAAGGAGGTAGGTATACCTAAAGCTTTATGTTCATGTATGTAAGTAATTTTCATAAACCGTCGACACAGGATCTCTATCTCTCTTTCTATATATATATATATATATATATATATATATATATATATATATATATATATATATATACATCTATGAGACCCTGGTGAACATGATCAAATACAGGGAGTTCTAATAACGTTTACTTGTATCTTGTTTCGATCATATTGTCTGTATATCTTTACTGTGACCAGGTGGACTTAGGCAATACACTGACTTGTTGCCTAGCGTCACTGGACCCAGCGACGGGTAGCAGCTAAGGGGGCGAATACAAAAAAGATCAGACGGGTTAAGTGTTCATCTTTGTATAATAGTGCAGTCAACACAAGCCTTGTAAACAGATGGGGAATGAATTAACAATCATATATATTTCATAGCTGAATTATCAAAACATCTAAAACAGTATATAATTTATTTAGTATAAACGCTCATCGTTTTAGAAACAATATAATAATTAACACATATTAAACAAATACAAACAATTACAATTCACACCAGTACATAAGTAATACAATTTACAATACAATTTACAATACAATTTACAATCGAACCACATACATACCGATTGTCGACCGGACTTTTGGACTGCCTCAGTGACTGTTGGTTATTCTGGATAACTGCAAGGTTAGGCAACAGTATACAAATAAGATAGAATAGATAGTGATTCAACAAATTACTATCCCATTTTCCAAAAGACAAAAGACAAGAAACCATCTAAAATTCTGCATGTACAATCCGGTGCAAAAGTTGATTTATATAAGCTCCTAAATAATTATTTACAAATTAAGCATAGCTTATTTGTGTCCTCCTCAAACATATATTAAGTAAAATGACAAACAACTCTCAGATGACCACTAGAATCATTATTAAAATAGACAGGAAAATGGCCACTGCATATCTGCCTCAAACAATCTGCTGATTAGATTTGACCAGAGAGAAGAAAAAAGTGAGAGTCACATGACCAGTTATCCAGGTAAAGGCGGGAACATGTCATACCTGATTGCCCTCTCTACTGACCAGCGTTCAAAAAAAGGAGATAATCCAATCAGCACAACAATTCCATTACACAATAGTTATGAAACACCAAAAGATAAGATATAAGATATTAAAAGACAGCAATATTGAAATAATGAAAACATGACCCGGTTACATGACCCTGCGACAGGTTAATAGGCAAACAAAAAAATAGACCGTCACCAGTAGTCGAGTGGTTAGAGCGTCTGCTTTGGAAGCAGGAGTTCGCGGGTTCGATCCTTGGCCCTGTTATACCAAAGCCGTAAAAATGGTACCAGTATAGCTCCCATGCTTGGCAACATATCTGCGGCGTGATATTGCAGTGTGGCAGGACTCAGGTCTCAAGTAGACTTGTCTCCAAATGACTGAAATACTGTCGATGGGACGTTTAGTCCGACAAACGAACAAACAAACAAATAAATAAGTAAACAACAACACATTTTAATTCAGTTTTGACTTCCATAACGCAATCGTAATGCAATCAATATGAAAATTATCACCATTAATGATAAGAGAGAAAACAAATTTTAGACTTTTTCTCTGTGTAGAAAGAAAAAGAAATCTATAAATGTAATTGTCTAAATATAGCCTCGAATTGTTGTCCAATTCAAATTGTTTGTTACCATAGAACAGCGTTGCAAGCAACTCTGTTTAAAAATTACATATATATTTCTTTCTTATTCTTATTCAGGAAACTTGTTATGCTTTAGATCAGATTTGACTTTCTAATTGTTTTGCATAGAGTAATTGATATATTATCGATTTCCTGTCATTGAACATGTGTAATATCATTACACAAGGCAATATTCCTATTGCTAAACCCCAACGATAAGACCAAGCAGTAGTGGATATTGTGACTGTCTCGTATCCAGCACCCCGTAAATACATACAATAATCTTGTCCGGTGTGCAAGGGAGGTGTTTTCCCCATGAGCGTTCATAAGGTTTCTTTTATTCTAGCTAAGGTATACCGCAACCTACCCACCCATATATATGTAGAAGATAGTTGTTTGTTTTATTTTGAGTAGAAATGGAATATATCTTATCGAGAAGTTATACAATTTTAATATTTTATGAGTGCGCAGCTCTATTTATTTTATGCTAACTGATGACGAAAGAATAGAACTATTTTGTATATTCGGTCCTGTTAAAATGCGGAAGAATGCATGTAAATGCAAAGGAGGGGAGGGGGGGGGGCAACTTGAAAATATTGGAATACTGAATCCAAATTCATCCCAATTATATTAACCTTTTACGTGTGAGCGACATCGATGAGTGGTATTGATTTTGATTCACAGATAAAACATATACCTTCATCAGTTAGCAAAGAATTAATTGTTTGTATCTGTAACGCATTTATAATTATGATGTGTGATAATTTTTACCAGGCAGATATGGGCGTATTCCGAGCATTAACTCTGCGAGCATCATCTCTCTGTGCGTTCCTGTTCGCCGTGAAATGGATAGGAGAAAGTGGGATTAACACAAGCGCGTTTCCACTGTGTCTCGTCATGTCAGCGATATTTTTGTTTCTTCTCGGATGCATAAACACTAATGAAAGTGAACACATATTGCTGAATTTCCTATTAAATCTAAAAGAGCCCCTAAGCGCAATTTTCTTTGCTGTGTTATACGTACAAGTTGGACGTTTCGAAGAAGTTTATCATATTTTCCTTCGAGATAATGCACTTCCATATGTGAATATCCAAGTAACAATTGATTATCTCTTAAAGGAAGTAAAAATACTTTGTTTCTTTATTTATGCCTATTAAAGAATTCTTGGATTAAACCCTGTAAAAATAATATATTACATGTTTTACATGACTATTAATGCAATATTAATTATGTTCATACTCGATATTATATCCACATATTTAATACATTTAATGTTATTTGCAACAAAGCTGAGTTTTTTTCACGGAATAGATAACATTTATCCACAAGGGCACTCACAAGCCTTAAATCTTGATAGGAATCTCTTTAGAGGAAATGTTTCAACAACAGATACATATTTATACAGACACAACGGAGAAATACTTCAGCACATTTCCTATGCTACATCAAATTTTAACATGTCTGGAAAGTTACTTCCTTTTGTTCACCAATCCTTTGATAGGTACATTGGAGAAGACATAGAAATTGGGTGTTCGTTTAAATGTAACTTTAAGGATTCGTCATTTTCAGTAAAATGGTTGCATGACAATAAAACATTGCAGTTGAGCCAACGTCACAATTTGTCAGTCCAAAAATTCGATATTCATTCAGAAGGATCTGAATTCAACCTAAAAGTATATGCTAAGTTACGCATACGTCATCTGAAGAAATCTGACTTCGGAAGATATGATTGCATTGTCCAAGAAACGACGTATAACATTAAAAATTCTTTTCATAAAACGGTCACTACATATGTCATTTCTGCTAGTTATCTAATTTTGATTCCAACACGGATTCTTATTCTCCATCGTGTTGTCGGCAGTGCAATGCCCACATATGGATTGGTCCGATTCCACATATTAGATGCCGAAGAGGACATCTCTGATATATATGCGCATTACACCGTAAACTACGAACCGGTAGAAAGTGTATGTTCCACAGATCAAGAAAACGTGTGTTCTCTCGGAGCTATGCTTTTCATACTATTAACACATTTAGGAGAAGAAACTGAAAATGCAGGAAAGTACTACTGTTTGTGTAGCAACGGATATGGTATTCACAGAATTTCTATATATCGACATTCATATTTAGCTTCAAAAATGAGTTACAGAGTGATAGAAGTTCACCTGCCAATTATTTTTATAGTTCTACCAGATGTTTCTCAAACGCTGTTCCGAGTATCCCATGAAATGTATGCATACTCAGAAATTGAAAATATCGTACACACAGAAAAAAGCATCGATGTTATAGAAGAAAAAATAAAAGATAAATTAAAGCTTTTGAGTTTAAAAGAAGAAAAAGTATTATGGAACGCAAATAATATTCAATCGATTTTGATTATATTTGGTTTTTGTTTGCTCTATTCAGGAATAGAATTGTTTGTTAAAACTTACTTCAAAATATCTAACATATTTTTCAGAAAGATTTTTATATTAAATCAAATTGAAGGGCCACCTGTTACTGTAATGATAGATTATATAACGTACGATATTTTCGTTTCACATTCAGTGGATGAGTTGTCATTTGTATCAGAAATGCTAGCAGCTTACTTAGAAAACAATTGCATGGTAACAGTTTGTATTCCTGATAGGGATTTTCAGCCCGGAAAAAGTTTATTCCGTTTAAATGTTGAATATATACAGAGCAGTTGCCGGGTTATTATTGTGCTATCAAGGGGGTACGTCAGGGAGTCTCGCTGTATGATGTTACAGTTGGAACATATCATCTTACCGCTTATATACGAGGGAAAGCTACAAGGGAAGCGATTGTTGGTGATAAAATATGATGAACAATGTGAGGTTCCCCAGCTTCTGAAGTGGAACTTAGATGTGTCAGTACTGGACTGGACTGAGTATTTACATGATGACGTCAAGTTGAAATCAATTCAGAGATGGCTACAAACAGGGAAGCTACAATAAAAAAGCGCTCGGAATTTACATAGTCTTGACAAATGTTGTTTTCAATCTGGATTGATAAAGACGGACACTACAAAAATCAGTATGTCTGTATTTCGAGTGATTTCAAGTGACCTGAACACTTTCTGAGTGTTTTCGTTTGTCAATAATGCTTTAAAGTGACTATATACGTATTAAGCATGTACATAAATAATTTCCGAATTGCTGTAGTATATAGCTATGTATCGTTAAAATAAATTCTCTCTGAGCTCGTGTAATGCGATATGTATATTTCAGAGACTTTTTTTTAAACTTAATTTATTTTACATCGATTACGAAACAAGTTATCACAAGTTATATTAGTGATTAGCTATTGCTTTGGTGGCGGCGTATGTGGCCTATATTGTGGGAGGAAAGCGGAGAGCTAGGAGAAAACTAACGTGTGGTGATGAGCAACCATTGTACCCTCTCACGTACGTGACCAGGAATCGAACCCAAGACGCATTGGTAAAAGGCGATGCGCGTTACCACTATGCAATCCAGGACAATATGATATATTATCTAATTAACCTATATAGAAATGTGATACTGTAATGCTGAAGTATGTTTATTAATTATCGTACATTTGTTTTGAATTAGACACGAGGGTTGGTTTCTAAATTTATGGACATGTGTTGTAATTTAGTACAACATGTGTCATTCTCATTTTTGTATGATAATATCATCAACAATATTCATTAATTCGTGTATCATTACAGCCAGGTAGGGCAAATGGTGTACTAAATACTGGCTGCCATAACAGCCCAATTCTCTATCTTCGTACTTAATGTACTGTAAATCCTTCTTGTTTTATACAAGCGCATAAACTTATTATGTGTCTTTTGTTATGTAATTTTCTTAAAAGCATAACTATTGTTTTATTTTTGTGCTCAGTCCGTATATTTTATTGGAACATTGTAGAAGTTAACAGACGTGGTTTGTTTTGAAAGCAATAAATGAACCGTATTGATTTTTGAATTTAGGTATGATTAGAGTTATTGATGTATTATACAAATCTTGTTTATTCTTTTCAATGCTGTTCAATCAGTAACTGCAGCCCGTTAAAGGGTATATGTAGAGCTAGTTAAACTGAGCTCCGTCTGTTGTGTGTTTGATGAATACACTGATTCAAAATCTCATTCTTTTCTAAGTATATGAACATGTGACAACGGAAGCACGACCTTGCAGAATTCACCACCAGAAATATGTAAACATGTATCTTTTAACAGCTTATTGTATAAAACTTGGTTAAGATAACTACAGGTTTACCGCTTACCAATGGTTATCTTTTTACCATGTTTGGTAATTAAACCATTTAGTTAATCTCTTGTATCAAACAGCTTAACCACTGGGTTAGTTAATCATGATTTCAACCAATGGTTAAATATTAACAACGGCTACAGAAATGTATATAGTTGGATCTCGGTTATCCGAAGTCATCGGGACTTCGAATAAAGCATTTCTTTGAATAACCCATAGGCTAATGGTCAAATGTTACGTTTAAATGTTTGTAGTCAGTGGTATGATGTGAAGATAAGTGTTTTAGTTTTTTAAGTCGTGTTTTCATTATAACGAATGCTGATTATAACTGTAAATGATGATTCATGTTCGTAAATTATGAAATTCAATACGGTTTTTAACAAATAGCCGATCAGCATGTGACAGGCAGGTTCGGATAAGAGGCGGGAACAGGTTAGGTTCGGATAAAGGGTAGGCTTTGGATAACGCATGTTAGGATTACTGAGATCCGACTGTATATCATTTATCTCCTGTTTACTGATCTCTTCGCAGTTTTGCTTTGATTCAATAGTGAATGTATTACAGAGACATCGGACGCTATGAAAACAATGGCAATAGTAATCAGATAGGAGATGAAGTCCATTATTTATTTATTTGCATTTTAAACAGGAAAGAAGACAGCATATTAAACCATTTTACTCTCAAAGAACAAAAACACTTATAAGTATTCTGAATTAATGAACACAACCAGTGATATAAAATTCACAAATCTTTCTAAATATGTAAAAAAAAAAATTATTAAAAGAGCGTTATGAAATTGTTATTTTTGTACAACTTTGTGTGAGAAAGTATATGTTATGCTTAACAATATGGGTATGTTTATATATTTTGTTTTTTTTATAAGGAATTGGTTAAAGGTTTACATATAAATGTTTATCATCATATAAGTAGTTGCATTTATCATTTAATATAATCATCTGTTAAACAAACTTTAATTGCAATTATTATGTGTGAATATATAAATATTATAGGAGCATGAATATATAAAAATAACTAATAGGTTTTATAGGCTCTCCTGCTAAATATGCAAATTTGCAAATAATGTATGTGTGTGTCTGAGAGAGAGAGAGAGAGGAGAGAGAGAGAGAGAGCTAGCTGGGAAGAAGCCCGTAAGCCTAGTTCTCTCAATCGTTAGTACATGTATACATCTATGTTTCCTTTTTTTACATGGTATATGTAATGAGTGAATTAAGCAAATTTTACTTGACTTGATAACAGTGATATGGGATAATGAATGTTATTGTTCTGCACTGACGGGGTATCTTTGAGATCTATTTCCATATTATAATGAAGATAATAATGTTTTCATTATTTATTTAATGTGTCTGCTAATATACATAAATAGAAATTGCAAGGCCGTAGCTCGGTTAAAATGGTACTGGCATAGCTCCCTGGCTTGGTGCTTATCATATAAGGATAGTTCAAGGACTGGTTGACCCGGTGTCAGGATAATGTGATTGGGTGTGGTATCGTGCCGCATGATACTGCAGTGTGGCAGTACTATGTCTGTCTTGAGTAGACATAGTCTCCAAAAATAACTGAAATTATTTCGTTTGGACGTTATATCATTAAAACAAACAAATAAATACAGAATTTTAAGTACTTTTCATTAAACAATATTTCATATGATAAAAATACTATGTGATGCCGGTTTTAAGATCAGAATTCATCATAAAAAGATATGGAGAATAAACACTGCATGGTCTTATTCTTATACCACATCGAAGGCTTGGACAATACCAGCAAATTATAAAGACAAAATGTCAACCCTCATGTCACTTGATATTCATTGATCAATTGATATTGAATATAAAAGTAAAAATATTAATACAATGATACTGTATAATGTAATTCAATAAACAATCACAATGAAAATTATTAAACTATAAATATTTTTAAGTATCAAAATTATTAAGCTTCTCACAAATAATGTACCATAAATAATTGTTCAAATTGCTGTGTTTTTTGGAAAGTATTAAAGTGACTACCAAAAGATATAAAAGATAAAAGTCATGTCTTTTTTTCTCAAATATTCTTTATATAAACATAGTATTATAAACATTAATAGAGACGGTAACCACTTCATTAATGTGCTACATCAGTATAAAAGTATAAATAATATTAACCAATCCGATGGAACAATTATCTACATCCTCATGCTGGTTCCAGGAATTTAATTGATATGCATTGGCGAGTAAGGTATTATGTGTATAAAAACAGGAGAGCGTGTTTATTTACTCACCCCAGCTTGGACAGGCTTAATTATTTAGTTGGCTGAAGTTCACACGTGCTTCTCTTCCCACCATATGTTATTAACAATTAGAGTTAAATAAGTTTAGCATTAGGATTAATATATAAATAAATTGTGTGCACTGTTAATTGCCATTGCGGTTAGGTTATGAACGAATTACGATTGTCGTTAATGGTCATATATAAATTGTATGAAACAAAGACTACCGCTGGTGGTTGGCTACATGCAAAGTTTTACTTATTTTTTCACATTTACATGAACGCGTTTTTGTTATTGCTTATGATAAGATATTTTACATGTAAATAAATTGGGTTAACTTCATTCGGCATTTGTGTTGTGTTTACACGCTCCATCCGTTTTTAATTTAAGTGTCTGTTAAATAGAATGGATACATGGTACCGGTATAGCTCCCTTGCTTGGCGCTCAGCATATAAGGTTAGTTCCAGGACTGGTTGGTCCGGTGTCAGGATAATGTAGCTGGATATGGTATCATGCCACATGTCTATAGCGTGATACTACAATGTGGCAGCACTATGTCTCAAG
>CM037791.1:43579078-43629078 GCA_021229015.1 Solen grandis | reverse complement strand
TAACTTTCAATTGTTTATCTTTTCACTTAACACAAACCTTCCTGCACATTTTGATACGGGTAACGATTAACATTACAAGTTACAAAAAAAAGTTTGTTTATGCGTGTATTTAATATGCTAAATTGTTAGTTTCCTGCTTATCTACGGTTTAACGCCATATGAGAGTGGCATGATACTACACCAAGTCACCTTATCTTGATGCTGGGTCAACCAATCCTCGATGTTGTTTTGTTTTTACAAAAGCAAAAACAATATGCACACTAATAAATATTTTAATTACTTCGTCGTGTATAAACATAAGAATCTGTAAGCGCGGTGATAAGTAAACAGTATACAGTATAATATATATATGATACGCTAACCACTCAAATACCCGAACTAGAAAACACTCTTCGTTTATCGCGACAAAATAGTGCTGGTGAAAGCATGGCGGGTCATGTATATGGGAGTTAACCGGGTCCACGAATACACCCCCCCCCCCCCCCCCTCGAGAGAGTATTGTCAAACGTATCGTCTATATTCATCTAACATCTACCGACACCAATTCAGGATATCGCGCGGCAGATAAAGCTTAAATTGAACGGTTATTTTTCAGGACATATTTAGTGTATACTTAATTTTAATACAACACTATCAGCTATATTGGACTTTGTATATAGATGCACTTGTACATACTTAATAAACTCATTATACGTGGAAAGTTGTCAACAGCATAACCTCGCTATCAATAATTTTCCTAGCCTCATTTGATACTTTATACTGAAGTTTGTAGCATATGTTTCTCTATATATCTGTCGAAAAGAGATAAAGTGGAGCACATGTTGTTTTATTTTAAATGATTTCAATTTTGTAAGTATGAAATCAAATGGTTTGCTCTATATGACATTTTACAATAGCAACGATCACCTGTATTTATTTTAAGATCCGAAAACCACTTTGTAATGAATTAATCTGAAGCTTAATTCATATGTTCTAGTATTTCGATTAAGCATTTCTGGTACTGTTCATTTACACTCAATATAGTTGAGCATAACAGAATGACTCGATATATCAGTATTTCTTCTTTTTGAATTTTGGTAGTAACACACCATATACATTTTATCTGGATCAATTTTTAATAACAATCCACAATATGATAAATCCTATAACAAGTCAAGATGTGCTTTTTTCTGCTAAGCAACTAGATTTGCTTACTACCCCTTACTTTAAAACAAATATATAGTTAAATATTAAAGGTAGTTTACATGTGTAGTTTACCTACTGTTTCATTCTCTCTCACTTGGAACAAGTCATGTGTTTCGATGTTCTAAAACTTGGTTTTACACAACGGAAGTTGTTTGACATACATCAATATGACATTGGAATTTTACACTTTTACACTTTTTTTAAATCATTTATGGGCAAAGATTGTAAAATCCTTGTTTTTCATTAAATGAAATAAATCGATTATCGTAACAGGTCTCTTAGCCATATTTATTATAAGTGTTACAAACCGTCAATTTCATAATTTTGCTCATATGGAAATAAAAATGCCCATATACGAGTATTACCGTCAAATATTCAAACAGTACGTGATACATAGCATGGACATTATCTTGATCTATATCTCAATAAATCGTGCGGTCACGTGTCTTTACTGCTGATCCACTATCCAAACGCATCATATGAGTCTGAGGTGAATTGTGATAAAGTTATCATAACAAACACTTTGAACGACATACAGTAATTATCCAATCCGTATAGAAAGTGTACTGTTGCTTTCTTTTTTAATCATCTGTTGTCTTTTTTAAGATTCAAAATCTTTCAATAAATCATTCATTACCGATATTCTCCAAAAGAAAAATCCTGAGCTTTTCTTATTCTGTAGCATGTGTTTTTGTTTATTTATGACACTGTTTAATTGAAAACCTCATACAATTAATTGTAAGCGTTTAAGTGCTAACCTAGTCTGGATCGTGTCTGTTTAGTTCATACAAATCCTAGTGCCAAGCACATTCCTTTTGTAAAGGATGATCAGCCAGTAAATGTACAAGCAATGAAATAAACATATTCATATCCTCACACTAGTTTACATTGACAGTGAAATGCATTTTTTTTTCGATTGGGTTTAATAGTATTGTAATTATTTAGACTCAACCACACACATTATCTTTGCAACGTAACGTAAGTGCCATTATCTTCTGAGCGACAAGCAATGATATATATTAATACCATTTTAGGACTGCACTTCTGCCGCGAGAGGGATGAAAGAAGCCAGGTACGGGATAATTGCTCTATCCCCCCTACCATCGGAACAGGGAGACAAATGTAACTACTTAATCCTATAACGTATTTCGAAACTGCAGCACATGGGTCAAGGAAAGGCGCGTAACGACTATATTTTCAAAGGAACACATGAATTGTTTAGCCATATCGAAAAACAGCGAAGACAAACCAAATTATAACTATTGTTTAGCGATCTGACGACGATTCAATCATCATGTCGATCGCTAAATTAAATGACTTCTGCTGATCATAATTCCAGATGTTTATCAGTTAAGAAAACATCAAAAATCATACACACACTGCCCCATCCCCAAGAAAAAAATAAATTTATCTCAGCTCAGTAGTATTTATCAAAAATATAGAAATCACAGCCAATTAGGAATGACGTAGTGTACACGAAATCTGTAGACTCCAAGTCATTTTTTTTTCTGCATTTCAAGACGGAACCTTCATCCACTAGTGCAAATACGATACGTTTATAAAAGACAAATGCCCACTATTTCAAACACGTCTCGCAGAATGAGTAGCATGATAATAGCGCGGGTATTTTAATCCTCATGTATTAAGTGTGTTAGTGTCGTAAGGACGTACTTTTTATCTGGTACATTTGTTGCTAATAATTATAACTCTCTGCACAATTTCTTTAATTTGTAGACTAAAATTACCTAAATGAGGACATACGCCTAATATATACAACGTGCATTTTTAATTTTTAACATAATGGACAAATATGCAAGGTATTTATTTTTCTATTGTGTTACAATGCCGTCAATTTCAAAGCGTAACCAGCAGAAATCATTAATAAAGAGACAGAGTAACACATTTGTAGACTAAAATTACCTAAATGAGGACATACGCCTAATATATACACGTATTATTTTCATTATAGCAATATGGTACGTGCTACTTAGCACTGATATTACCTTAATCTATATCTCGATAAATCGTCGGTCACGTGTCTGATTTATCTGCTATAACGATTTGTGTCATTTTACGTTCCAAATATGTTCTGCGACGTTTTACACTTGTTCATTATCATTCTTACTTGTAATTCTGATAAGCACTATACCAAGCAATACTCTTATAATGTGCAAAAGTTAAAATATAACGGAATTCAACATTTTCAAAACTCTTCCATGTACACAATTACAACATCACCTATCAGTGAGCGAATTATAAGATGCTATAATTTATTACGTGTTACATCAGTTATTGATACAAAGACAGTATACCAATTTGTTGATGAGACGTTGAATTGTAATTAACTTCAACATGCTTTCCGATTAATTTATTGTAAAAACTTTACACCAGCATGACAATTTATTACAACTGTGTTAAATTTTCCCATTACCGGGAAAATATGTGTTGACCAGAAAAAATACACACAAAGTTAGTATTAAATGTTAATATTTCTTTATTAAAAGATGCTATATATATATACAGTTTATATTTATATATATGTTCGCTTTTAACTTACAAATGAGTACCATGTTTATTTAAAGTAAATAACAGAAATGCATGATCAATTAAGAATCTAACATTTTAATTGTAGCTTTATCATTTAAATGATAAACACCAACGGTTGTCAACGATTAACATGAAATAAGAAAAGCATAATACTAACTGATCAGTCGCTCGCTTATTACTGTTTGAATAAGTTGCTTTAAGTATAAACGATCTAACTAACATAATAAAATATTGCCTAGTCATTCTATGACTATGCTACTAATTTAAGAATCATTTTATTTACACAATCATCAAAAATAAATTGAAGATTCGGAATGTTTGTTATCTTATGTTTAGAATACAAAGATAATAATTACAAATCACATATACAGTAAGTATTTGAACAAAATACACTTATTGACTTCACATACTGAATGACAAAAATATTGGTGTCTTTTCCCTTTTCAGACACATTCCAACATTTAAATACCTGTCAGTTTTTATCCAAATCATATAAAGAAAGCCATGAACCATAAACATTTGAAACTTAGGTTATTACAGGCCTACTTTAGTACCAATTATATTTTTTCTATTTCATAATATGTATTTCGTTTGAAAGATTTAATGAAATTTTTTACGAAACTTCACTGGACCTTATGTAAGACTTGAAATTCTAAGCCAACGACAAGCTGATATTTTCATATCATTTATAGGTTCAATGTGAACAAGATTAGTGTAATTATTGTACATGTAGTTAGTTGCTATCGTACGGTACCGATGGGAACAAAACACCTTCTATTTTCAACGTGTCAACATCCCGTGGACGACCTTATTTCTGAGTAAGAAGCAAGTGTATATGACCATAAAATCATTAAATATTTTATGTGGCAACCTGGGATGCACCCGCACAATCATAAGTATTGTATTTTAAGCATGGGTATTTACTAATGCAGCCTACAAATCATTGCCAAAGTGTAATAACAACTTGACCACAATGCAGGGAACAACTTTTAATCAATTGACAAAGCTAGAGGGTTTGGATAACATCATATGACATTATACATGTTAAATGAAATCAGGTAACCTGGAACGCATTAGTAACCACTATGATTTCAAGTCTTAAGATTATGTAATATAAAATTTTGAACAATAAATATGCTATATGAAACTTAACCATAACGATCTGAGACACTTCCTTTCATTCTAAAACATTGTGCAGATTGCTAAAGTCATTTATTAAAATTTAAGTTTAAAATCAAAGTCCTTACCTCTATCTTATTGGTTAGAGTTTTACTAAACAAAAGTCATGTCGTAAAAGACTCCTAACATACAACCTTATTATATAGTTTATCAATATATATGAGTTTATAACTTAAATAGTTTGAGTGAAAATTATTCATTCAGTCATTCTTGTTTACGTAAGTAAAGAAAATATCAATGATAAAAATAGAATGGTTTCATTATTTCCTAAATTAATCTTATTCAAATTTATGCAAATAACTAAATCAAGTGTGGTGTCATAAGAAGAAAGTCATTGTCATCAGAGTTGGACAGGGGAATACATACATTTTTTTTATTGCAACATTATCTACACTGTGTTAATAAGATTAAAAAAATTTAAATGACTAATTTGAATAGAAAACCACCTAAAATTCTGAGCCTACTTAATAGACGAAAACATAAAATTAATGTGCAAATTAAAAGCACAAAGTATTTTCAGAATTCAGAAATTAATTGAAAGTATCGCAGTTATTTTAACGAACGGTATGACAAACGGGTACGAACATATTTAGCATAAAGGATTCTAAAAGGAATAGTTGATTGTACAAGATAAGCTGGCATGTAGGAACAATATATTTTAATAACACATGTTTTTGGTTAGAGTTATGTGATGATTGCTCAGGCTTAATTAAATATTTACTTTTTATCGGCAGTTTACGATAAAAAAGTTCACAAAACATATATCCATACATATCAGTTTATGATAGCATGATATTTGCCTGAATGGACGACTTACGACGAATAGTCACAACGGCCGTTGTACATAAGGCGTTAACGTGGGTCAATAATGCTTTTTTTATTTATTAATTTATTTATCTATTTTTTATACTTTGACAATTCTTGTTTGTGTATATTTAAAAAAATCACTTATCTGGCCAAAAATTGGCAGGCAAATGCTTTGAACGCATTTAATTTTGCAGTTGGGCTACTTTTATTCATACATTTCTGTAACTTTCATTATTTCGAAATACGTATTCCTGGTACAACTGATACCCCTACACTTATATTCTTAAAATATCTTTCATTTATAATTATGATGATCTGTGTTTTAAACTCAATTTCTAATGTAGAGTATTGCGGACAGTATTTAAACCTATTGAATTTTTTTAAATATATGTATATAGGATTACAAAAATAATAATACGTGTACACACCTCCTAGAAAACATTATCAGGACCAGTAAGTAATGTACACAAATGCTATTCAGATGTCTGCATCTTTTAGATTACGGATCTAAGAGAGAGAGAATTAAGATACTTAACGGACTGAAAAACAAATAACTCTTTCATACTGCTCCCAACAATTGGTTTAGAAACATATAAGCTTATGGAGATGCCGTATCTGTAATCAAAGTACACTAAAACAGAATCACTGGGAGAGAGGGTAAGAGAAAGAGAGAGGAAAAAGGGTAACGCTTGTTAACTGCAACTACACTAGAACTAACCATAATATTAAGATACGTTGTATTTAAATATTTCAACTTACGGCAAGTTCTCTTCTTCTTCTCTTCTTCAACCTGTGGCTCCTTGTTAAGCACTCTGTTAGAATTATTAAGTAAGGAAGCTAGTAATTATTTGCTAAATCAAAAATAATGTTATTTTTTGTTTAATGTTTCTTATTTCAAGATCAATATCAAGATCAGTTTTATGAATGAAGACGGCACATTCAGCGGGGTCTAATTTATACAGATACAACTGTCATATCTTCAGTCTAATTTTAAACATCTGTAGATAATTAATGGTGTGACTATGAGCTGACCATCACGTGCAATGTACTCTTATTACATGCTATCTAAATTGGGTCTACGTTCTCGTTGATACCCCTTGTACGTTTGTTATTTGAATTTTTGTAGCACTCAATTTAGGACACGAAAGATATGGAGTATAGTTTGACAATCTTGCTTTATGAAGCATAGTTTTACTTATCAAATGTATATCAACATTCAACGCCTTCAATATGATGATAATGGTGATGTTGCATTATCCTTGTTGTGGGATGACTCGGGAAACTGTCCGAATAAGTGACCATAACCTTTGTATCCATTGACAGGAACAATGTAGATTTCAATGGTAAACACGACTGAGATTCCCACAATCTAAGCACTAAACTATTACACCAAAACTATATGACAATTTCACATTTGTTTTAGTTTCTCGCTGTAAAGTTTATGGTGTACTTTAACGCTTGTTTCTTTTTCGTGTTCCCCTATGTTTTGGATATTCATTTTTTTCAAATACCGTAATGTTTTTTCGTTTTTTTTTTCAATCTTTAATATTATCATCGGTATACGTTTTCCCGAATAAGTAAAACATTATCATGTTTTATCAATACAGTATAAAAATAAAAATACATACTTTTACTTTTATCTTGTTTTGAACGACTTACTTCAAGTTTCAAAATTAAGCATTTGTATATAACAATTTAAATAAAAAATAAATAGTTGGACGATCTTGAAGGTTAACAGCCGCCTGCAAAACATTTAAACTTATTGTGTTTAGTTGTTAGACGATTATTAAAGCTCGAGATAACCAGAAAGTAATTGAGTGCCATATATAATTTTCTGATTCAATTGATTTATCTTTATCATGTCAAAAATATAAATACTATTTTGTCTACTTTCGTTTCAGTTTCCTTTCGTTTTGGATAAGAGTAACAAAACATACTGGATAACACACAGGATTTTATTTCCTGAGTTAAAACTGTTTCTATTTAAAATCAGCTTTATGTTGTGCGTGAAAGGGTTAATGTTGCTCAATCTGACACATGCGTTTTCTCAGGTAAGTACCGGCAATATGGAAAATACTAGCGTTAATGTCAAAGGACAGATATTAGTAAGCTACACAGCTTTCTGTCAACTCGTTATGTTTCAAAAGAAGAGCCTGTTTATTAAGAGTGTTTAATTGTCACACATTTTGCCATGTACAATCAGAAAGAAGACATGATAATAATCTCTTCATACACATGCAATTTGTTCATAATGTTATCTAGAACGTAGCTGGTGGATACACATATTACCTTTATCTATATTTCTATTTATTTTGCAGTTCACATATCTACGTCCGCTACCCTACAAAGAAATATCCAGTGATAGTCTAGGTTTCAAGGCCAATACTGATAAAATAATAGAGTGAATTGTTTTTAAATAGGTCATTTAATGAAGGTGAACATAAGTCTTCACGTGTGGCCTTGTTTTGATGATCTGCGATTCCGTCATAATAAACAAAAACAAAATGCATTCTGTACCATCTGTATTAAAATGAAAAGAAATGTTTTAGGAACAGTTTCTTCTTATGTTCAAACTTTTTATCATAATTAGCAAGCTGAAGTACACATAATAAACAATGACTCACTCTTAAATAATCCAATTTTGATTGTGGACGGAATTCCTTACGATTTAACCGTGCGTTTGTTTTGGTTTATAATTTTTCTTTGTTTGTCCATAGTGGTTACAAGTCTGTTTACCTCGTGAATGCTACTTTGAAACAGTTCCTTACGATCTAAACCGTGCGTTTGTGTTAGTTCTAGATACAACGTTCTGTAACAAAGACAAAATTTAAACGTCTCTATACTAGGGAAACATTAACTAATACAAACCCAAATTGATTTTAAGATAATATTCCATGTTATCTAAAACTTAAAGAAATACGGGCATATATGCTATGTACCTCTTCAACATGTGCGCA
This sequence comes from Solen grandis, assembly GCA_021229015.1. Classification (NCBI taxonomy): domain Eukaryota; kingdom Metazoa; phylum Mollusca; class Bivalvia; order Adapedonta; family Solenidae; genus Solen; species Solen grandis. The sequence goes on along the minus strand of CM037791.1, from coordinate 43,620,403 downwards.
TTCAAACTAAATGCGTTACAATAAGTTTGAATTTAATTTTAGGTAAACATGCTTTAATATCCTATTTTTAGAAGATATATTAGCAAATATTCTATATATTATTAGGAATATTGATTATTCTATTTGCACATTTCTAGTTTCTTTAAAGCATAGCTAAATATTGAAAGTAGCAGAACAGCTTATAATTTACGAACCAAATACGAAATGAAATTGTTATTAGGTGTATACACGAGCAATAATTCTCCAATACATTTAATATAAAAAAAAAACTGATCATGTTTACAGTAGGTCTTGACCTCGTTTATTTGATAGTATATTTTATCTTCGCATTTGGCTCTTAAACGCATTTTGCATGCAGCACAATGTTGCACGATAAGCTAGTTATTCAGCAATTAATATTAACGTTGCTATGCTTTTTTATCATCCAGATTTCATGGAACGGTTATATCTAATGAATAATAAATAAGGGTAACGCATACCCATACCCATGCAAATACATTATCTCAATCAGTCTATTACCTACTTTTATATCTCTATTTAGGTTAAAATCACGTGTATTCAGCTCATTAACTATCATCACGAGTTTGTTACTGGTCTCGGCTATAAGGACGATAAAAATCAGGCTGGTCATATACATGTCTCTAGGTAAACTGTGATATCACTATCATCCAACACCTTGAACCTTGAGCAGTCAATAATACGGTTTTCTGGGCGAAGTGACCGTTTTAAAATCAGATCACTTTTTGTAGCTGTCAATGGAAAATGGTGTGATGTAGTTTAGACTTAACTCAAAATAAATTATATCCCTCGTTCCATCCTGATTTAAACATATTCCCATTTTAATTATCGGCAAAAAGTGCTTACTTCCTAAATGGACAGATATTATGTGACTCTTTAACTAGGATTGACCAAAACATCCACCACTAAACCACAAACCAGTCTTCTTCAGTAATGAAACTATTTAGTACCCATGTCTTAGTAGAGAAATATATCTATATCATGTTCGTATACGAGAATATATAAGCAATCATATGTAATAAGAATGATGAAGTTTTATGGTAATAATTTAAATGAACTTTTAAAATACCTCTCAATAGTCTTTCTTTCCTCCGGATATGTGCGTTTTAAGATGAACCAGTCACAATGCATACATATACAATACTTGTAAATATCAAAAAAGAAGTGACAGTAGAAAAGTTACACATTACACTAAATACTAGATCAGTACATGATTTTAGACATGATGTGTTGAAATGTTATTTAGTGCAAAGCTCGATGTGATAATACATTAATTCAAAGCACCGTATCCGTTTCCGAATAACAGTGACCAAAGCCTTGCCGTATGGGCCTGGCGTTTAGAATGGCTTACATTTGTTATGTTATGAACATGAGATGTGTTCGTGTTCTTCTCTGCAAGAATCGCTGTTATTAAATGTCCTCAACGTTAGCTTAGCGTTTTCGTGAAAATAATTCATTTTTATTTATATTTTAGTTTCGTATGGCATTATGATTGCATTACGACACTGGTATAATCAGTTCAATTCCAAACATTACACTCTATAAAATCTTAATGAAGAATTTGACACTGGTAGAAGCTGGGAAGGGACATTATCTACGGATGTGTGTGAAAACTTACCTCGGCGATACTGAATTTTCGTACGTCCGTGAGCGTGACGGCACATGTCTAGATAAATGCATTACTTACGTTTAGCAAGAGAGAGAGAGAGAGAGAACAAGAGAGAATAAATAGGGATATATTAAATGTCGAGACTAGCGATTTTGATATCTGTAAGTCTCACATGTATTGCACTTTAAACAAAACACCAAAACTACATATTCATATATATTCAAGTATGAACAGCATATATATACAACAACATATCATTGGTTTGTATTCGTGTTTATATATTTCAATTAAATGCATATAATAATAACACGTGTAACAGAAAATAAGAATGTTATATACACATATTTGCGAATCCACATTAATGACAGAAAACCTATCTAAATATCTTAAGAAGACAAGGAATCACTCCTCGAGCCCAACAATATACTTTAAAATTTAACGGTGTATGTGATAATCAAAAAGGCTCTAGGTTGTAAGATGTTGCTTTACATCGCAAGAACGTGTAATTTAAAAATAACCTGTATAATGCCCAACGCTTCTGGTTAGACACATGGCATTTTGCTGTATTAAAATAAAATGTAAATCAACCAGAAATTTTAAACAACAGTGGTGCCAGTAATAAATTCACTGGGTGTTGTTGTGTTTTTCTGTCGATGGAATGATCTGCATTCGCCATCTAAATTTAATGGAGAAAAAGTAATCATAGCCAAAACATAGGTCTCATAAATGGACAGCTATCACCGTTGTATCGCATTTTTATATAGCAATATCACATTTTACTTTTAACATAAATCTACGCTTAAACGAGAGATTGTTCTTAAATATATCAGAATAGCTAGACCACAATTAATGCTATAAATTAGTTATTAAGATAATCATATACAATAAATACATTAAATATGTATAATTGTTTTAAATGCTCGTAGTAGTATGTGTGTAGTATTTTGGTTTTTATAAACATATACTTTCAAAACCAAAACCATTTCTGCTACTACCACAAATATCAAACTACGTAGTGTGGTATAAGTGGTATAATAATTATCAATTGAAACCAAAACTACGACCATTAGTCTTACTTCCGCTACCATTTCTACTTCTACTATTTATATTTCGTTGAGAATGTCTACTACTGCAAAAACTGCTATCACCGCAACTACAGTTAAGACTGTTTTTGTCTTTAAAATGAGACATAGTTGACCAATCTACTATAAAAGACTGTGGAGATATCTTGTTATGAAACAGGCCACTACAGGCACTTCAGGGGGTCTGGATGGCCAAATGCCAGATGGTCCCATCTCAACGGGGTAATACAAAACTCCAAAGGGTGACATGCAGTTGTCATTGTATCATTCATGTGCCATTGTCAGCATCCCTGAAAGATGTCTGCATTCTCTGGAGACCATTCCCAGTATATATAGGGCTGATTTTCACCAAAATCCTAATAAAAATATCAACATTTAAGCAAAAAAACCTTCATCAACACAATGAGAGTTGACATGGCTGCACACTTAAAAACTGGCCATATTCCACAGAGCAAAGGCTTGAAACTGACTGACTCTTCATCTATGGACACCTACATGATACATACTGACTGCAGCAGAGAGGCCTTTGAGACTGAGGGTCAATCTGTAAAGCCAAGAAAGTCCACTCCTAAAACAGCACAGGCGCCTCTGACTAACATGGGCCAACATCTAGGCCTCTCACCAGAAACAGCGGAATGCAGCATTAACTTTGGGCATAAGACTTGTAGAAGGTGAGATGACTTCCATGGGCTATGATGATGTATGTTAAGGTCATAATCAAGAGTCAATCAGCTGTGATCAGCCTAATTTATGGGTGGGAAGGAGAAACAAGAGGGCCAAGATGGCCCTGTGTCGCTCACCTGAGTAAGATGGCTGTGTTAGGCATAATGACAAAAAATCTGGCATCTAAAAGTGTTTTTCTAACATTTGACTAAGTGACCTACATATTGATCCTACCTGAATTTGCACTCAACTGGGAATTCATGCAGTCATCATTCATATTAAGTTTAATGAAGACTGGGACAAAAATGTAGGCCTCGGTTTTTTTTTGACCTGGTGACCTAGTTTTTGACCCCACATGACCCAATTTCGAACTCATCTGAGATATCATGTAGACAAACATCCTGACTAAGTTTCATGAAGATTGGGCCAAATTTGTGGCCTGTAGAGTGTTCACAAGGTTTTTCTAAGATTTGACCTGGTGACCTAGTTTTTGACCCCACATGACCCAATATCGAACTCATCCGAGATATCATGTAGACAAACATCCTGATTAAGTTTGATGAAGATTGGGCCAAATTTGTGGCCTCTAGAGTGTTCACAAGGTTTTTCTATGATTTGACCTAGTGACCTAGTTTTTGACCCCACATGACCCAATTTCGAACTCATCCGAGATATCATGTAGACAAACATCCTGACCAAGTTTCATGAAGATTGGGCTAAAACTGTGGCCTCTAGAGTGTTCACAAGCAATTGTTGACGACGGACGACGGACGACGCACGACGCACGACGCACGACGGACAAAAGGCGATCACAAAAGCTCACCCGAGCACAAGTGCTCAGGTGAGCTAAAAAGCATCTCCTGCCTTGAAATGCACTAACTGCAACTACATCTCACATTAAATCACACACAAGACAAGCTGTATCATAAGGTTCAAACTCCTTACCATGTGTCGGACACCCCAGCATGATCATGGACTAGCAGAAGGGTCAAATGATGCATAAATGGGTGACTGGCGATGTTGGTACATATTAGTTAAAATGAACATATTTGACTTCCAGCTAAGAGCAGCAAGCAGAAAGCAGCTGATAGAATAGGAATGGCTATCCAGGACCTGAATGAGAAATGGCTGCTAATCCAGTACACAGAGTATAATAAAATATAAATCATTAAAGGAGACAACAGCATAAAAATAAAAATAAATAAAAAAAAACATAATTAAGGGGAGATAACCATTCCTATGTACTAGAAATAATTTCATGAGTTATCTCCCTTTTGCTAAATTATATAAAAGAGCAAATAACACATGGTCCCCCAAAGACAGCACAATCCCTTAAACAAAGAATCACATAACCAAAAAATAAAATAAATAAATAAGAAGAAAGAGAATTTGCCAAATACTTACACTATCTGTCACGGCATTCATGATAGCCATCATGAGCTAAAAATCTCCCCTTATCAATACAAATCTGCTGTTTCATGTTCATATCATGGGGCTCAAGTCTAAAGTGTTCCACATTTATGCAGAGTAACTCATGGCACAGATGCGGAACATCACAATCATGCTTTTCAAGCAGAATTCTATGATTCATACTGTGTCGCAATATGTCAACTTGGATAGTATGCTAAACTGCATCTGAAAAATGGTCTTTAAGGAGTCTCTGATTGTGGAACCTGACTTACCATGGCAGTTTTTCTCATTTTGAACATTTTTTTTTTTTGCTAGTAAAATGGAATATTTAACTCCAATTTGTCCCATTCTGCTGTTTAATACCAAACTGAGGATTATTTTTATTATTATTTTGAACCCTGCTGTTGTCATGGCTATTATAAACATGTATCTTTCAAACCGAAAGTAGATTCTGATAAAATTTTAGTAAGATAGGATTTTTTTAAAAATATTTTTGTTATATATAATATATAATATAAAGAATTATATATATTTTCTTAAACAAACATAGTAACATATTTATATCTTTATAAGCAATAACTGTGCCAAATTTCAAGTAAAAAACATGCATAATAAAAAAGTTATTAATAATGAAAGTAGGTCACCCCCTCTCAAAAACCATCCTATATCAGGACTAAGACCACAATTAATTTTACTATATGTTCTATATAAGCATATATGCAAATGACAATTTCTATAAGGGAAATTGACGTCCAAACTTACCCTCATTAGATAGATCTATTCAAGAGAAATAATTATGTACATTTTAAACATGGGGTCACCCGACTACTTTTTGACCTATTTAAGGTTAAATAACATATGTATGAATTTAGTGCACCGGTCGGCCATTTTACACCAATTTTCTAAAAAATTCCCCTCTCAGTAATGCTCAACTTTTAAGGTTGTTGTGCAATAAGGCCTCCAAATTGGGCATTTTATGACTATTTTAACTGTGTTCTATAGAATGTAATCCTTTATTGCAGGTCTTTCAGTCAAAAACTCACCTTAATTCAGCAGTAACCAAGGGCAGGTAATTGTGGTCTTAGTCCACTTGTCATGGAAAATATGCAAATTAGCAAGGTCAGCGATGCCTGGTAAGCATTTCTAGCTACTAAAGACAGCAAGCTGCTTTTACGCAAATATGAGAAATATGTGCTGAAGGTTACTGTTTCCGTGATGTACATTAGTCCAGAGTGTAAGTGTGAAAATCCCGAGTATATTTCATTTATGCACGAATTATGCAAATGCCAACATGAAAAAGTTAAGTGTCGCGATTGTCCTTGTGTCAATTTTTATCATTCTAATGACTGGTGATATGATGATATATGCTACAAACTATCAGTACAATTGTTTGATCAAACGTTTAACTATATCAAATTTAGATTCAAGTTATCTGAAGGTTTCTGTTTTACTTCACATACATTTTAATTTCAGGAGAAAAAAACACTTAGGAGTGAAAAGTACAACAAAAGCACATTATTCTTACATCATTTTTTTCAGGAATAAACTCCAAAGAGGAATAAACTTAAAACACACGATACATTTAACGTGATGGTTATAATGTTACTCAAGCTTATGTTATACATGTGTATCACAACATAAATCTCCAAGTCAACTACCGATAAGATGAGCCACAAATACAGTTTCTTTCGATACAACTCTATTAAGAACTTTTTTTAATCATTTAAACCAGTATCATAATATAAAACATATATAGCAATGCTGGTCTTTCAAGGAATATATATGTATCTCTGATTAGGTGTATATATAGTTGTGTCAAAATTATATGTTGCATTATAATGGCGTGTTGTTTTTTTGTGTGTGAGGGTGGGGGAGGGTAGCCTATCAGTCAACAATCAAACGATGAATGTACTGAGAGATTGCCGGCAGGATTTACATAGATAGCTATACTTCTTCACCAAAAATAAGCGGCTTATCCGGTTAGAGATTGATATAGTGCAGTCACACTGATGTATCTCTGACAACGGGCAAACAAGTTCAGGAACTACCCTCATTTGCTGAGCGCCAAGCAATTAACCTTAACCAGTACCATTTATTTGCGACGCTGGTATGTCGTTGCCGGGGATCGAACCCAAGACTTCCCTCTTTAAATGCCGACACTCTAAGAACTCGGCCACCGGGAAACCACACGTTCGCACGCAACTCTACTAGTAAGCTTAGTTCGTTTGTTATCCCTGTCTCAAAGAGCATTGTGTGATATTATTTGTTTGATGGTGTTCTGGTCATGACCCTTATTGCATTTAAAGCATGCATATCTAATGCGGTTATGACCTTCAGTAGTTCGTATATATGCTGTTGGACAGAGTGATACAGAATAGTTTAATATGCTGTAGTGATTATGCAAATCAGTTACGCCGATTTTTTTTTATTTCCCGCTACATAAGGCAGGTCCAGCCTTCTGTTTATCAGGGATTCATCATGTTTTCTTCTTGTTACTCATGACCTCTAGGTTGAACCAGCACTTTGCTCATAGAAAAAAAATACAATAACCTTCCCGCTACATGGTTCGAATATACAAACATGTTTGTAAAACAAAATTAACTAATTAACCGATGTAATGTTATCAATACACTGATATATTAACTTATCTGTCATAGCTTTTGAAATTTAAAGTCCACTATTGTCGAGTTGATATATCTCCAGATATTAAGCCTCTCAATGCTGTGGGTGGGTTCGAGTCTCGGCAGGGTCACTCGGATTTTTCAGATAAGGAAGCATTCCAGGTGGTTTGTGGTAGTGGTGCTACCCGGGAGAATCTCTGCACTAAAGGTCTTCTATTACCAGTACATAGATTGAAGTCGTAAAGTTACAAAAACAAGTGTGAATTTATTGATTATATTTGTTTGAACTTCAGCTTTATCTTCAACATGAATCCGCCTATGGGAATACATTAAAATTATATAGATGTATATCTTGTACACAAACAATTTCAATGGATAGTTCCCTGACGCGAACTTTTATTTGAATAACAATAGGTTTGGCCACAAACAATGACATGTGCTCCTTTGTTAACATCGTGTTTGTGGGACAAAATCTAACTGTAATCTTTTGTTAAGATATGCTAATAAGTGGGTCAAGGAACTATGCATTCAAAGTAAAGGGGTATGATGTGTAAATGAAATATGAACAATAATCTGCATAGATAGTGTGTAATCGGAGATAACTCTTTCAGACAAAATGTTTAAACGCGATGGATTATTTCCCCACATCCCTTTTTGATATATAAATATAAGGAAAACATAAATTAATCCAAATGCTGTATAATTAATATAAAATAATTTTATCAGACGATTGCTCATAATTTTGAGGTGGAGAACAAAAAACAAGAGGGCCATGATGGCCCTGGATCGCTCACCTGAGTACCATTGCTACAACTGATTACAAGGTTTTTAAACAGACAAGAATTCTGATATAACTCAATCTTAAACATTTTAGCCCTGACAATACTACACACCAAATATATAAGCACTGGGCCTTATGGTTTCAGAGGAGAAGACTTAGTGCGGGATCATTTATCTACCATTAGATGATGCTACATTCCAAATATCTAAGCTCTAGGCCTAATGGATTCATAGAAGAAGATTTTTAAAGATTTTCCTATATAACTCTATGTTAAACAAGTGACCCCTGGTGCGGGGGCATTTATCACCATAGGGTCATGATTTGTACAATCTTGGTAATAAACCATAAGATGATGCTTCATACCAAATATCTAATCTCTAGGCCTTATGGATTCATAGAAGAAGATTTTTAAAGATTTTCCTATATAACTCTATGTAAAACAAGTGACCCCTGGTGCCGGGGTCATTTATCACCATAGGGTCATGATTTGTACAATCTTGGTAATGAACCATAAGATGATGCTTCATACCAAATATCTAATCTCTAGGCCTTATGGATTCATAGAAGAAGATTTTTAAAGATTTTCCTATATAACTCTATTAAAACAAGTGACCCCTATTGCGGGGGCATTTATCACCGTTTGGCTATGATTTGAACAATCTTGGTAATGAACCATTAGATGATGCTACATATGAAATATCTAAGCTCTAGGCCTTATGGATTCATAGAAGAAGATTTTTAAAGTTTTTCCTATATAAATCTATGTTAAACAAGTGACCCCTGGTGCGGGGTCATTTATCACCATAGGGCTATGATTTGAACAATCTTGGTAATGAACCATAAGATGATGCTACATACCAAATATCTAAGCTCTAGGCCTAATGGATTCATAGAAGAAGATTTTTAAAGTTTTTCCTATATAACTCTATGTAAAACAAGTGACCCATGGTGCGGGGTCATTTATCACCATAGGGCTATGATTTGTACAATCTTGGTAATGAACCATAAGATGATGCTACATACCAAATATCTAAGCTCTAGGCCTAATGGATTCATAGAAGAAGATTTTTAAAGTTTTTCCTATATAACTCTATGTAAAACAAGTGACCCCTGGTGCGGGGTCATTTATCACCATAGGGCTATGATTTGTACAATCTTGGTAATGAACCATAAGATGATGCTACATACCAAATATCTAAGCTCTAGGCCTAATGGATTCATAGAAGAAGATTTTTAAAGATTTTCCTATATAACTCTATGTAAAACAAGTGACCCCTGGTGCGGGGTCATTTATCATCGTAGGGCTATGATTTGTACAATCTTGGTAATGGCCCATAAGATGATGCTACATACCAAATATCTAAGCTCTAGGCCTTGCAGTTTTGCAGAAGAAGATTTTCAAAGTTTGCATTTTTAAAATCTATTTTTAGCTCCTGTGACCTACTTTTTTAACCAATCTGAATAATTTGTACAACTTTGATAGAAGGTATCATAAGGATGATTCCTGTGAAGTTTGGTCAAAATCCCTTCAGCGGTTCATGAGGAGATGTTGTTTAAAGCAAATTGTTGACGACGGACGCACGCACGCACGCACGCACGCACGCACGGACGACGGACGACGGACAAAAGGCGATCACAATAGCTCACCATGAGCACGTTGTGCTCAGGTGAGCTAAAAAGGTATTTCATAGTCTAAGTAACATGCTGTGGAGACCTTCACTAACATTTCAGTTTTTACCCCTGGCCATCGGGTTACTAGAATCCATCTATCGACCTCCATGGAGATAGAACCCCCCGGGAGAGAATCCATCTGTCGACCTTCCTGGAGATAGAATCCATCTTTCGACCTTCCTGGAGATAGAAACCATATGTCGACCTCCCTGGGGATAGAATCCATCTATCGATCTTCCTGGGGATAGAATCCATCTGTCGACCTCCCTGGAGATAGAATCCATCTGTCGATATCCCTGGGGAGCATTTCACTCCATTTTTAACAGCCCACATTATGGCGCCACGGAATTATACCGCCTTCTCAGGCAACAATTTACATTTGGGTGAAGTGTAGCAACAAGTTTAAGCTGAAGGAAATTAACACTGTCCCGTGCAGGACTCGAATCCAGTACCTCTTGTTCCCGAAACGCGTGCCCTACCACTGGACCACTGCTTCCGACGACGATGACAACGACAGCAACAAAAAAAAATAAAATAGAAAAAGACTGCAAACAAACAACCACGTGTCTGATTTCTACTCCTCATCAGCCAATCATACCTTTACATTACATGTAGTTTCTTGAAAAAAAGCAAATACAATAAGGAGCAATTTACGATTTTAAAATCTAATTGACCACTTCGATAATATCCTGATCGATCGTGTGTGTTTACCTTATGATCTAGTCATAGTAATATTAATGGTATATAACATAGTTGTACTGCGCTTCTCGTCAATGTGTCCCGGGTTCGATTCCTGGTCACTTTCATGTGTAGGTACAACTGACCCTCGTCCAGATCCGTGCAGCTTAAAAGTACTGACAAGCAGCAAACATGAATAACGCGTGAGATACGCGTATGCTGATCAAGCTTGACAGTATTCACCAATCTACAGAGCTCAAAGGACGTTTATATAAATTAGAGACTGAGAACCAAGGTAAAAAGAAAATGAAAAGCATGACGACACAAAAGAATAATGCCGGCCTATTCCAAACTGAAAACAAAATACAATGTATATTCTGGAATTGCAAATATTGAAGTTTAACTGTTTAACTGACTTAGTGTGCAATATAAACAGTTCGGATGATATATCATTTTTGAAGAAAGAAAAGCGCATGGGGGATTTAATAATTTAAGAACTTGATATAATATGCACGCGCATTTGAAGAAGGGGACATTTTGTTTGAATTCACGTGTATTGTATTTCACGCTTGTGTGTGTGTGTGTGTGTTTTATATAGTAACGTGTTTCAAAAATAAGCGGCTTATCGGGTTAGAATCTAAAGTATATATAGTATTGTATTGTGCATATCACCACTTCAGTATTGTTGAAGAAGAAAACGACGATGATGAAGAAGAAGATGAAGAATGCATTATAATTAATTTAAATGCTAAAATATGTGTGTTCTATCATTGAAATAGAATCCATATTATTCAATGATATCACCCACATTGTGAGAAATATAGGTCTGCCATATCTACATATCATGCACTGATATCACCCACACTGTCAGTCATACTGATCTGCCATATTTATTTTTACTGCCAGGTAAGTAAATATTTATTTTTATAATCTATTGTCATCTGTTGTTAATATTGATGATGATATTGATGATGATTGTGGTGTTAATAATGATGATGATGATGAAGATCGTGATAATATAAATATACATAAAATATATAAATAAAAATAACACGTCCTGGCAACTGACATTGTATTCTTTTAATCATCAAATGTATTTATTCCAATTTATTTATTTATTTATTTATTTACTTACTTATTTATTTATTTATTTATTTATTTATTTAACACAAACATAAGACAATATGTATTGATAATATTTCGCGCAAAATCTAAAAACAGAAGAATAAGCTGTTATTTCCGCGCGCGCGTGCGTTTATGTGTGTGTTAAACTGAAAATAATAATCCTCGGTAAGTTGATATATTCTTTTGATAATACAATCTTAAAATAATTACATATTTATGAATTACATCCCGATTTAATTAGAAAAGAAAGGTTTGAACAAGAAGTTTCTTACTTTATGTTTATATCTACGATTATTTGTCGGAGAAGTAGGTCTTTTTTTATGTCTATCATATTTAAAAGATTAAGAATTTAGACCAGAAAAAAAACACTAAATTTTCAAAATATAGATTTTATGTTTGTTTACGATTAACATTATATCCAGTCATTAACAAGTTATTTAGATATATATGTATTAATGTATATGCTTCTAGGACAATTTTCATCGAATGTTGTGTAAAGATTGTCAACAAAATTCGGTTTCTTTTACTGTCTAGATACCTTTTTTCCGATTTTTTTTAAATGATATCTATCCCCAATACAACTGCGGACGACTTCGTGTAAAAAATGATAATAGTATAAAAAAAACAAACTGTCCGAGTACTATCCATTACAAATAATTATATGTTATGATATGGCCAGTGGTAGCATCCTGCCTAGTGCATAGGCTGGTGGTTCTAACCTGGCGCATTTGTTGGGGGTGGTCTTCATTACCAGTAATTAGCTGGACGTAGCTTTATGAACACTATACACAGTTTCAGTGTGCTCACTATTTCACGGTGGACGCTTCTCTTTTAATATCAATTAATTTATTAATTATTTGAGAATTGCTTAAACTATTTTATTCACTCCGGATCATTATAAAATAGATCAGATTTACCTTTGGTGCCCCCCCCCCCCCCCCGTATCTGAATTGATGTTCATCAAAGGGAATTGAAGTTAATATATATAACCAGTATATAATACGATAATCGCCCTCAGTTTGCATGGTCTTACAGCCCCGAGCGTATAATAGATATTACATGATGTTAATTTGCCAATACAGCAAATAATAATATATGGTTACCTCCCCTTACCCGAGCATTGCTAATTAGTGAGTCGCAGTAAAACTTCCCTGTGCCACATCATGTCGATGTAGGATGGATTTTAACATTCTTGACCTTCTTTTATGACGTAAATTTATGTTTGTTACATGTGATGTAGTTTATAAGTTGACCCCAGGCAGCCGTGTGATTGGAAAGACACACTAAAAAGGAATTGTTAAGGATTCACCGAGAACGTGTACATGTGTAGTTACAGGGTCAAAGTCTATATATAGGAATTATTGTATTTGACTGAGCAGTGTAAGAAAAACAGTCTTTCCAGCTTAATTTAGAGGAAACCGGACAAATCAAATCATCAAAATACATCGCATATATATAAAGCTTTCCTGATTTGACATGGAAGTGACACAATGTGTCAAAGAATGCTATGAACTGTTGAATAAAAGATGCCCTTTTAATCTCGTCTAGAATTATAGAATCCAGGGATTTCCATGCATTCTTGATATATGTATTTGCAGGGAGGTTTTAGATAACTGATCTTAATGTTAAACTTGTATGTAAGTTGTTGTGTATAAAATAAAAGGTGAATGAAAATTATGCTAAGTACATAAATGTTTGAACTCCGGGTAAGACAACCCGTATCCCGCGGTCAACTCCTTTCAAATATAACCAGGGAAAAGAGCAGGAAATAAAAAGAATACTGGTACCCAACCTGTTAAACGGTGTCCTATACAATTAACGAGTAACTAGATAGTGTATCGGTTAATATTCCTGTTCTCACCAATTTATCTTAAATTCGATCATAGGTCACGTATTATGTGAAATATTACGCCGCCAATTCAGGAATTTTGATCTAATCCTCTGAACCGTAAATACGTCAGCTGCTTGTCTGACGTCTCAACAACCATCCAGTCACAAGACAGCACGGTATCAGATGTGTGGCTTGAGCTACAGAGCTCCAAACGCATTCTGGCTACCTATGTAACAAGGTAATTTTGTGTTCTGAGTAGAAGTAGCTCCCCTAACATCAATATAGCATGTATGGTGATGGTGTATAACTATATATTAAAAATGCATGTGCTTACTTAGTAACATAGTAGTCTGACTTGTCTTTTCTAGATTTCACTAGTTACTAGTTAACCCCTACTTTTAAAAACAAGGTGCTTTGTTCTGTTTTATTTACATAGCTTGCCCAGTGCTTGTAACATATGCTAACCCTATCATGTATTGTATGTGTATGCATTTAACCCTTTTGTGCTTTCCTATATATTTTGCAACAGAGATGGTCCTATGCTTAAGCATGTCCCAGATATTGATAGGGTGGAAATGGGACCTGAGAGGAAGAAGGTTTTAGTATCTTTGGCAGCAGCCATTGATAACAGATTTGATGGTGACATGGCACTGTTTAGGGGCAGTAGCATCCTTAACTTCAAGCAATGGCCAAAGTCAGATGAAGGTTTTTGAAATTTAAAAATACTTTGAGTTTTTCAATAAAACCAATCACTAAATTGTACATCAATTATTTAAGAATAGGCCACACATAAAAGACATTTGATAAGGAGTTTTCATCCACATTTAATTATATTACATAATAATAATCTAATCTCTGGTAATACTTTAAAGATTTAAGTAATAACTCAGTCACAAAATATTAAATTCTTGCAAATATCATGATGAATTTGATGTGATTTCATTTTTGGTTTCTTCTCAAGGATATGGAGATGATGATGTGCAGGCCATGACCACTATTGCCCAACCAGCCATGGAGGCACATGGAGCAGAGCCTGACAGGGTGGTTGATGAGTGGACAAAACTCAAGACAAAGATCTATGAGAGGTGATGAAATAAGTAATCTTTAGCTTGATATTTGAAACATTTATTTAAAAAACAATTGCATATATTATGAAAACAATAATTTAGATAACTTAAAACAATTCTTTTTTCTTGAAATATTACATTCAGTGGAAGAAACATCAAGTCACTGACATGGCAGGAGGTGAATAAATCCTATGATTCTGACTGCCCCAACTTCCTCCTCCTGGTGGACTATCTCCTGACCATACCATCCAGCAGTGTTGATGCTGAGAGAGGATTTTCAAGGTAATGCACTTTCCTTATTTGTCAACTTTTCTATACAATTATGATATCCTGTTATTATTAAACTCTGCATGTTACAGTTATTATTTAACACAGTACAATGCATTTATGTTTAATTATTGATCTCTTTCAGGATGAAATTTGTCAAGAATGACTGGAGATCAAGACTTGGGGAGAAGAATCTGACGGACCTAATGCTGATTAACATTGCCTCCCCTAGTGTCAGTGACTTTCAGCCAGAAGATGCTGTTCACCTCTGTATACCAGTGGCCAGAGAGCTCGTAGGCCAAGCTACATGGAGGAGCTAATGGTAAGCTTATAAAAATGAAATCATTCTTTTACACTGACTCTATATGCAGATGATACATTTATGAAGTAATGATATAAAATCTTTCTTTTTTTTAAGAATTGTGGTGACCAGAGTGAGGTGACCTGTGAGGAGATAGCTGTGGAAGGAGAGGATGCCGGGACTGAAACAGAGTGTGCGGGCCAGGAGGAGGACATTGAGAATGACATGGACATGGGGCTGAGAGATGTTATTGCTTTACAAAAGAAACATTATCAAAGTCTTTGTGACTTAATAGAATAAAGTAGTAAACTGTATCTGTCTATTTTTTTTCTGGACTCCTTATTTTTCTTCCGGACTCCTTGATTTTCAAGTTTAGGAGTCCAGTGGACTCCTTCCCAAAAAAGTTAGTGTCTAACACTGCTTATAAAATTTATGACCGTTGACATCATCATAAAAAACGCCCCCCCCCCCCTCTCTCTCTCTCTTCTTTCCAATCTTTACTCTCACAATAAAAAGGAGAGTCTGTGCAGCTTTATGCATTTAATTATCTTAAAAGTGCACATACAGGTAATCAGTGTAATTAAAAACATGTAAGATGGTATAGTTTCTACAAATACACAAACTATTGTTATATGATATCACATGACTTTTATCATGTATGAAAATTACAATGATTACAGTTCCCGTCCTGGATAATTACTGGAACATTCTATCAGTTTTGTCCATAATTAGTGGCTTGGCACATAGCAAATTCATTATACATGTATTTAAAATTACATTGTAATAAAACTACACAGGTATATACAGATTATATTCAAGTATATACAATACATTTTCAACAGGATATTTAATTATTCATGTGTTTAAACATATAAGGGTAGTTCCAGGACTAGTTGACTCCGTGTCAGTTATATGACTTGTGGTATCACATCACATGATACTGCAGTGGCATCACTATATCTGCCTCAAGTAGACATAGTCTCCACATGACTGAAATATTGTGGGTGGGACGTTAAACCCAACAATCAAACAAGGAACCAACCAAACATTGTTTGTCACTTTGATTGAGAATGTTAATATATTTACAAGTACCTCAGTTATATATGCATACATGAACGTCGTACACGAACAAAATACTAAGTACATAGAAATTTAAGAAATATCGCGTCTAGACGTCCTTCACTACTCGCATTCAACAAAAGGGCTTTCATGATCTGCTGATTTTTTTTTTGTTCAAAAGACACTAGATTTGTATAATGTTACATTACACTGCTTAAAAAACAAACTGTCAAATGCTCATAGCATGTGTTGTTTAATAAATAAATTGGATAAAACTGTTGTCCCCCGCTAGGTAACCGGAAGTTGTCTCGTTTTCGTTGAATGACTTATTTGCATTCGTCGTCTGGAAAAAAATGAAAAAAGGGGGTCATAGCCACATTCTTAGGCTGCTGCATGAAAGGACATCATAGTTGTATCGCTTATTTATATAATTATATAGCAGTATATTTTTAATATACTATTTGACAGATATTCTACTTACGTAAAATACGTAAGAACGAGCAACTGCTTTTTAAAAACGATCATACACCCAAAGTTGATTTGCTGCCTATTTTACTTGTGTAAATATAAAATACAGTTGTCATTTTATTTCTAATGCCACTACCATTTCTATTTCTTCTATGAGCATGACTACCACAACAACAACAACAACAACTACTACCACTACTAATAATACCATGACAACCAACACCATAACAATGTCAATAACAACCAAAATAACTGCTACTATCATCAGTACAGCTATTACTTTTATAACTACATCCGCTACAGATACTTCTATTGCTGCTATAATCACTAATGCTGCTACTATTACTATGACTACTTATTCTACCAGCAGGGTTCATTTGAGGTTGATACTACTACTTATATATTGCTACTGATACTGCTTCTACGACTACCACAGCTACAACTTCTCATACTTCCACAGCTGCTGCATCTACTACTACCACCACCAACAAGACTTCTTCTACCACTACCAGGGTGCTGCTGCTTAGTCTAATTGTACTAAAAACTACTACTACTACTACTACTACAACAACTACTTCTTCTTCTACTTCATCAATAATCACCAATAGTCCTGCTAATTCTTCTACTACCACTGTTACAGCTTCTCCTCCTGCTGCTACTATCACTACCCTTCCGGTGTTGCAAAATTAAAATTTAAAAAAAAGAAACAACAACAGCAACAACAACAACATCAACAACAACAATTACTATTAGATAATAAGAAGTAGCAGCAGAAATAGTAAATAGAAGAAATGTTATATCTAGTGTGATATTAATGAAGTGGTGTTGGTAGTAGAAACAACAGTGGCAGAAAAAGAAGCAGAAGTATTAATTAAAATGGAAAGAGTGGTTGTAGTGGCAGTAGTAGTAGAAGTAATAGTAGTGATAGTAGCATCAGGAGGAGCTGTAACAGTGGTAGTAGAAGAATTAGCAGGATTATAGTAGTTATTGTAGAAGAAAAAGTAGTTGTTGTAGTGGTAGTTGTAGTAGTAGTAATAGTTTTGGTAGTAACAGCAGCTGAAAAAGGAGCAGCGGTTGTAGTGGTAGTAGTAAAAAAGTTTTTATGGTGGTGGTGGTAGTAGTAGATGCAGCAGCTGTGGAACATAATAGTGGTATTAGAAGGGGTAGTAGTAGCAGTAGTAGTAGCAGTAGAAGGAGAAGATGTAGCAATGGTAGACGTAGAAGCAGCAGAACACCATACTAGTGGTAGTAGAAGTAGCAACAGCAGGAGGAGGAGAGGATGTAGCAGTGGTAGAAGTAGAAGTAGAAGTAGCAATATATAAATAGTAGTAGTCATTGAAAAGGTAGCAGTTGTTTTGTTTGTGATAGACATTGTTATGGTTGTGGTTGTCATGGTATCAGTAGTAGTGGTAGTATTAGTTGTAGTGGTGGTAGTCATGTTCATAGTAGAAATGGTAGTTGTAGTGGCATTAGAAATAAGACGATAATAACTATTCTTTGTATTTACATAAGATAATTATGCAACAAAACAAGTCTGAGTGATTGTTTTTAAAATCAGTTACTCGTTCTTACATATTTTAGTATTTTACGTAAGTAGAATATCTGTCAAATAGTATAACCTGAACTTCTATGATCCGACTGTACATCCATATCCAAAAAAACATTAAAATTAATTTGTAAATAAATCTCTAATAAGTAAATACAGTCTGTATAAACACCGAAAGATGAATGATAAAAATAAACCATTTAAAAAAATAAATTAAATTCAAATAAGTATATAATAAGAATAATAAATATATAAAAATGAATAACCGCTGGAAGAATAATGATTGCTATAAAAAAGGGAAAACAATCAAAGATGGCGGCTGAGTGAAAAAAATAAATCAAGGTCCTGAAATCATTTAATAAAGAGATATGCCGTTACTGAGAATAAATAAATTATTAAATAAATAAATAAATAAATAAATAAAACGATGAATAAATAAAACGATGAATAAATATATAAATGCATAATATATGAAAGATAACAATTAGCGCCTAAAGAATGAAAGAAAGAAAAAAAGAACATTCAAGATGGCGGCTGTGATATAAAAGTGCAATCTCCACGCAGTTATCTCCCCTTCATTCTTCGGCATAGATCTCTGCCACCACGAATGTCATTTATCAGAATTTCTGATATATACATTTTTTAACTTTTTTTAAGAATTGTTAAGAAACTGTTTTTATGCATCATTTCAGTTTTCTATCATTTATATAATATTGATTATGATGTATAAATAAAAAAAAATAAAAAAAAATAAAAAAAATATTATACATGTATTAGTTTAGAGACTATTTTCTACTGCGTATTAGTTTAGAGACTATTTTCTACTGCAACATCGTAAAAATAACGCTACTGTTACGTAACCAATGTAAACAAACATAAATATCAAAATATGGAACGACTTATAAACGAATCTGTTTATGACTTAAATCCATCCATTATTTTAAAACAGAAACAATTAGATTGTTTGAAAATTATTACTGAGGGAAGAGATTTAATTGTAAATTTACCAGTTGGATATGGTAAGAGTTTCATATACCAGTTGCTACCAGGCAATATGAAGAGGAGGGGGTACAGCAGAACCACAGTGTTGGTGATTTCTCCCTTAAATATCATTCAAGAGGACCAGCTGAAACAATTGAAGGATTATGGCATATCTTCCCTTATCCTGCCCTTTAGTGACATTCAGCCATATATTGATTTTAAAGGAATAGAAGAAGGTCTCTATTCTATCATTTTGCCCACCCTGAGGCTTTATTGAACACTGAATGTGGGAAGATGCTGTTGAGATCATTCGTAGATAGAGTGGTTGCAGTCATAATTGATGAATGTCACATAGTTGAACAATGGTATCCATGTATTACACATAACCTACATATAATTATTTTTAAATATATAAAAATATTTATATATCCCCCAAATGTAAGAATGTGAAATAATGTGATTCTGAGTTATATTGACATATGTGCAAGCATAACATCAAATTTATAGGACTATAGTTTACTCTTTGAAGGATATTAAAATTAATTAAAAAAAAAAAAAAAGAGTTTTATTTTACTGGATTGTATCACTTTTATTGATTATATAAAGTAGTAGTCTCACTTTACACAATTAACTGGAGCAATATAAGCCATCAGAATAGCACACTCATGCAATATCCCAAAATCCCCATTTTTTTCACTTACTATATTTACTTTTTATACATTATTTTCTTATACTTCATTTAACTAAACATCAACTTATCTCATTCGTTATTCAATCATCACCCTTAACAACATATTATTTCATATTTTAATTTGCACGCCGGTCCTCAGTTTTTACAAACTTTGATGCAGTGAACCAGTAGAATATTTAGATTTTTGTAGATTAATGTAAAACACTTTCCACAATATGGAAAGAGGTTTGTTTGTTGTGTTTAACGTTCCACCGACAGTATTTCAGTCATTTTGAGACGATGTCTACATGAGACAGATATAGTGCTGCCACACTGCAGTATCATGCTGTAGATGTGTGGCATGATGCCCACACCCAGTTACATTAATCTGACACTGGGTGAATTAGTCCTGGAACTACCCTTTCATATTGAGCCCAAAGCATGGTAGCTATCTCAGAACCATATTTTATGACTACAATATGGAAAATGGATCCTAGTTCAAATATTAGCCAGAGAGTACTTTCACTGGTTACTGCTATTAAAGCTTAAAATGATATTTTCTTTAATGATTGCAGCACACTTGACTTCAGCTTTATATCTAGCATAAAGTATTTTCTTCATATTTTTTATGTTATTTAAGAATTGATATTATTGGCACTGGTATCATTAAATTCATAATGCTCAAACTCATGATGTTATAAAACAAACTAAACAAGACCAGCCAAGAGAAGAGACTTTTTGTAGGGTGAATCAATACTGCCAAGGCTATTGATTGCTTATAACCCATGTCTCCAATCATGTCAGTAAAGTTAGTTTGTTAACATAACATCAGCTCAGTATTTGCCACATGTTTCTGACATTACATAAAAATTTTGCTACGGATTATGATTGAATTTATTAACCTCAATTCACACAGTGGGTTAATAAAAATAAAAATTCAGCTCCATTCAAACAATGACTGTCCCCGGTGGATGAGTTGTTAGAGTGTCAACCTCGGAAGCAGGAGGTCGTTGGTTCGATCCAGGTCAAAACATCCCAAAGTCGTAAAAAATGGTACTGTTATAGCTCCCTTGATTGGTGCGCAGCAAAAAATGGTAGTTCCAGGACTGGTTGACATAGTGTCAGGATAATGTGACTCAGTGTGGTATCATACCAAGTGCTCCAGATAATTTTTTATCCAATCAGTACGGTACTGATTAAAATCAAAACATATCAGTACCGACCAACTTCCATCAGTACCACTTGTACAATAGAGAGAACACAATGTTAATCACAAACACTTTTAATTTCATATTCTAGACAAACATGTTACACTTTTTTATAATGAAAATAGTATTTTATTTTTCATTTTATAAAAATCTGTATCTTTTTAAATATATTTTGCAAAAGTTTATGGACAATCCTTCATCTGCATGAAGAGGTCACATGACTGTCATATGTGTTCTATGTAATCAAGTGTTGAAAATAAGTCAAAATATTCTGAAAGAGCAGACTTATATACATTTCTTGTTAAATTTGTCCTCAGAGAGTAAGCTTTAGTTTGATAAAAAAAGTGCAAGCAAAGGATTTACTACGAATAAACTAAAAAGTGAATAAATTCATTTTTAGCACTTTTGTTCTGTCCCTTTTGTTCTGTTTTTACAAGGAGATCTCCAAAATTATATCTCGTCAAACTATGATACAATAATCGATCTCTATTTCTAAATTATAGTTTTAAATCATACTTCTTTCTTAAAAAAACAAGCAAGTAACAAGTTAAATTACAATTTGTTGACACTGAAAACACTTAAGTATAAGTACACATGTACAACATTTCTACCTGCACGTGGTTATCAATCACCTCGATGTCAGCGATTTTAGTTTATCACATTTTCGGGCGCGTATTATGCCAACTTATTTGTGTGGTTGTGTGGTTTTGGTGCTACAACTGATTTGATGATATCTTCCAGTAACGCTGCAACGAATTCATTTGCCTGTTTGTGCAGCACATCAGGCGGTGACTGCGATTTTGAATAGTGAAAATAATTAGTAATTTCTGATTGCTTCGCCATATTTGCGCATTTGAGAGTGACTTCCCTTGAATGATACATTCAATCGTAACTACGGTACTCGGCATTGTCCGCGCTATATCGGTACATACCTATGGTTTCCATTAATAAAAGCCGATAAATCTCGTTTTTTATGCACTCTAGACGTAACAGCTACAGAATATCGGTACTGACAGAACTGAAATTTGTTGCGTACACGGATTTTTCCCACGTATTTGGTTCGATGGATTTTGAAAATTCTAGCGTACTGCATATTTTTGGCGCGTATTTTACGTGGATACGCGGCCTATCTGGAGCACTGTTATAGTTAATTCTGCAATACATAATAGATTATAGTATACAATACACAACAGTAGAAATTCACTAGACCTCAAAAGGCCTTTAATGATAAGAGAACTTGCTAGTTTTATGTATAGAATACGCCATTTTGTCGAATCGTCTCACGTATTCCAAATGTCATGTGATATGCTTGGTGGCAGTGATTACTGTACAGATAAGGGGAAGTAACCGCTGCGGGCAGTTTGATAAAAGTGAAGTAAAGTCTTACCTTCAGTTCTCCGTCAGCTGGAATTCCTGCACGTGATCACTCCAGGAACCGCCCACGTACATTCGGTCTCCCTCGGGACTGAGGCCGATGGCCCGGGGATCCTCACACAAACCGTCTTCCTTCCCCAGGATCTGTGTGGACCGGTCACCTGTATTGGCCACAAGATGGACGGTTCCATCCCCACAACAGACAAACACTGACCCCGCCCTGTCCACTGTAACACCGAGGGGTGCGACCAGTACCTTCATCACTGACCAGTCATGTGTATTAATACTAATACTGGTCAGCGTGTTCTTCCTCCAGTCTGAAACATATAAGATCCCGGAACCAGGACTGACCGCGAGGTACTTTGGTAGATAAAACAGTTCAGCCCAGCCATGATCTGTCTGGAGTCTCCTCAGGACTTTTCCGTCCATGTTCAGAATCTCAACTTTCCCCGGGTAGACATAACTCACCGCGAGTTTCCTGTCCTGAGTGACCTGGATTCCATAACAAAAACCTTTAACAGAGATGACCTTGTTCGTGTCCGTGATCTGGTCACCGTTCACTTGGACGTAGCGGAGACAACTGTCATAAGGCAGGGTAACAATGAGGTCATATGTTGGTTCCTCGGTGACATCACGAGACACGAGCGCCGTGTCCCGGGGTTCGGAGGGGAGGGGGATCTGTGATATGACGATGTTCTGTTCTGTGTCGATGAGTTTTATTGAACTATTGTTGTTGTCACAGACGACCATAATGTCACGTGATATAACCACGAGACCTGTGACATCACATTGCCCCTTGTCTGACATCTCTCTTACGTTTATATTCTTCACATGGGTCGCTTTCACCTTGTAGCCACTGGGCCGCTCGTGCATCTCCCTCGGGGTACTCATTGACGATTTAATGCGCTGTTCCTTGTCAGTTCCTCTCAGTTCCTTGTCCGGCTTTAACCTGTAACACGAGATCAAATTCCTTTATCCATTGAAACAAACATCAAGCATCGACCATCAAAAGAAAAAGAACAACTACAAAACAAAAGTAATACATAACGTAACTTTACATTCAAAATGTATTGTGGATGGATGTGGTCAGATTTGTATCATGCCTGGGCAAAAAAATCTCAAATTAAGGAAACTTCCTAAAAACCTCTACCCATGATAATATCCAAAATTTGCAAACTATATTTACCTAAACTTTTTTTATCTAGGCACGATAACATTTCTC
Organism: Solen grandis; assembly: GCA_021229015.1. Classification (NCBI taxonomy): domain Eukaryota; kingdom Metazoa; phylum Mollusca; class Bivalvia; order Adapedonta; family Solenidae; genus Solen; species Solen grandis. Next base: position 43,596,751 of record CM037791.1, on the reverse strand, counting down.
CTAAGAAAAAAAACATAATGTCAGTACTAGAGCTGAGGTAAACGTTTTGCACTGTTCAGAGGGGAAAAATTGAAGAAAAGTGAAAGAAGAAAATAAATATAAGAAATCAATAGGAGTATTAACAATAAGTGAATATAGTAGCGTACATGTAACGTGACTGCGGATCCAAATTATTAAGTTCAAACCCGTTAAGGGCATAGTACTGGTCCAACAGAGGAAATATATGCGAGGTGATCTGAATATAATTATTATAAATAAAACTACACATATGATGAAAGATCACTGTCAGCTTTATAAGTTGCGCGCCAAGACCATGGAAGATATACCAGTGCAATGCTGATTTTTTTTTTTGCATGTCGCGGCCGGTTGTCGAATCTCCCTGTTACGAGATGGACACTCTAAAAATCGGACATCGGGACCGATCTAGATACACAGATGGATAGATAAATAGACAAACATACAGGCAGGCATGGATATATACTAGATCTAGTACAATGTTGATAAATTGTGTATGTCGCGGCCAAGGTTCGAACCCATGACCTCCCTGTTACGGGCCGGACGCTCTTACAAATCACCATCGGGATCTATCTAATTAATAAGATGGATAGATAAATAGACTAATGTATATACAAATACATAAATGTAGACAGGCAGACTGACAGACAGGCAGGCAGGCGGACGGATTGATGGTGGATGTGCAGACAGACAGACAGAGCGATGGGTAGACAGGCAGTTTGAAAAGCAGGCAGGCAAGCAGATAAAGAGAGAGAGAGAGAGAGAGAAGACAGAAAGAGACAGGCAGATAGATTGAGAAAGAGAGAAAGAGAGGGGGCAGACAGATTTAGAGAGAGGGAGGCACAGTCACAGATATGCATACATAGAATAGAGAAAGATGGGAGACAGAAAAACAGGTAGACAGAGAGAGAAACAGGCACAGGCAGATAGAGAGACAGAGAGACAGGCAGGCAGACATTTTGACAGGAGAAGAGAGAGAGAGAGAAGACAAACAGAAAGACATTCGGTAAGACAGAGACATGCAGATAGATGGGCGACAGACAGACAGACAGACAACAAATTCAGAGGACTCCGATAATTGATTCCGTTTGTCCGTTTGCTTCTTGTTTGGGTCGACTTCGATTTCTCGGTATGATGAGTTCCCTGTTAATCAAAACAGTTAAATGAATTAATTTTTCGAATATCATTTTCTTAAATAAATTTAAATCTAGTTCGATTCCGGTTTTGGTCAAACTTTGTTTAGCTTATGATGTTTGATAGATGTTATGTCGGCGCTCTGATTTAGAACTAATATTAAACGTTTGATCTATAAAGATAATACATGTAGATTTAGTGAGAACAATCTGATAAACAAAACATCTCAACATACATGTAGATTTATAGAAGCATCTTAAACGAGTTAGATTTAAAACGAGTTAAACATTTCTAATGTCTTAGATAACAAATCTTTGTTTAAAAATTGGAACAACAAATGAAATTAGGAAACGTTTTGAAAAATTGAAAAAGAAACCTTCTTTCCAAAAATAAAATTCTTAAATTTCATGTACAAGGAGTTGTGTACATCTTGACTCTTCAAGAGATCAACAGAGAATGACAATTTCAGCGTCTGATGTCATTTACATGACGTCATTTATAAACGTCATAAAGATCAACTCGGGATTGTTTACATTTAATTACTGAGTAAAAAATGGAAAGAAGAGAAAAAGAACATATTTATGTTTTGCTAACAGAATCTAGCTTATTACGAGAGATGATGCTATACATGTATATAATGGTGTATATAAAAGATGTATCAAGTATGTCCAAAGTGACAAAAATAAGGGAAAAATGAAAATAAAATGAATAAATAAATCATGAACAAACAAACAAATGGGTGAAATCGTTCGATTATGTTTTGTCTGTTCTGTTAGTTTAAGAAGTGGGGAGAACGGATATATTTATGGTTTGCAAACATCATCTACTTTATATTATGATAACTGAAACTATATAGAAAAGTGTATATAATAAAATGAATGAATGAATGAATGAATGAATGAATGAATGAATGAATGAATGAATGAGATGAATGAATGAATGAATGAATGAATGAATGAATGAATGAATGAATGAATGAATGAATGAATGAAATGAATGAATGAATGAATGAATGAATGAATGAAATGAATGAATGAATGAATGAATGAATGAATGAATGAATGAATGATGAATGAATGAATGAATGAATGAATGAATGAATGAATGAATGAATGAATGAATGAATGAATGAATGAATGAATGAATGAATGAATGAATGAATGAATGAATGAATATGAATGAATGAATGAATGGGAATGAATGAATGAATGAATGAATGAATGAATGAATGAATGAATGAATGAATGAATGAATGAATGAATGAATGAATGAATGAATGAATGAATGAATGAATGAATGAATGAATGAATGAATGAATGAATGAATGAATGAATGAATGAATGAATGAATGAATGAATGAATGAATGAATGAATGAATGAATGAAAAAATGAAGAATGAATGAATGAATGAATGAATGAATGAATGAATGAATGAATGAATGAATGAATGAATGAATGAATGAATGAATGAATGAAATGAATGAATGAATGATGAATGAATGAATGAATGAGAATGAATGAATGATATGAATGAATGAATGAATGAATGAATGAATGAATGAATGAATGAATGAATGAAATGAATGAATGAATGAAATGAATGAATGAAATGAATGAATGAATGAATGAATGAATGAATGAATGAATGAATGAATGAATGAATGAATGAATGAATGAATGAATGATGAATGAATGAATGAATGAATGAATGAATGAATGAATGAATGATGAATGAATGAATGAATGAATGAATGAATGAATGAATGAATGAATGAATGAATGAATGAATGAATGAATGAATGAATGAATGAATGAATGAATGAATGAATGAATGAATGAATGAATGAATGAAAGTGAATGAATGAATGAATGAATGAATGAATGAATGAATGAATGAATGAATGAATATGAATGAATGAATGAATGAATGAATGAATGAATGAATGAATGAATGAATGAATGAATGAATGAATGAATGAATGAATGAATGAATGAATGAATGAATGAATGAATGAATGAATGAATGAATGAATGAATGAATGAATGAATGAATGAATGAATGAATGAATGAATGAATGAATGAATGAATGAATGAATGAATGAATGAATGAATGAATGAATGAATGAATGATGAATGAATGAATGAATGAATGAATGAATGAATGAATGAATGAATGAATGAATGAATGAATGAATGAATGAATGAATGAATGAATGAATGAATGAATGAATGAATGAATGAATGAATGAATGAATGAATGAATGAATGAATGAATGAATGAATGAATGAATGAATGAATGAATGAATGAATGAATGAATGAATGAATGAATGAATGAATGAATGAATGAATGAATGAATGAATGAATGAAATAGAAACGATTAGAAAATAGTAGATAAATTATATATATATATATATATGGAGAGAGAGTAAATAAATGACAAATAAATAGATAAATACACAAATAATGAATGAATGAATATAAAAAATAGAACATAATTAAATCATAAATAAATAAAATAAATAAATAATTCGACCTTTAAATCATTAATAGTTTTAGGCCTCGATTTAGCGCCAATCTCGAATTCGCACCATACATCATCAAATGGTATAAAAGTTCGCATCTATCACAGAGAGGGGAAAATGTGAATAAAGTGTCCTAGCTAGCCGCAACTAACGATTAAAGTGAATTAAAAATGAATTCCTTGCGACTGTTATATTTCTTGACTTGCTATAGCATGTTTAAGTTCGTGTACGAAAGCTGCCCCTGGCTTGCGGAAGGTCGGTAGTTCTGTTAGTATTAGATTAAGAAGACGAAATGTAGATTTATACCCTCCCCTTATTGGGACTGAAAGAGTCATTTTTTTACCCGGATACCCGGGGCGAATACTATTACCCGCGGTTACCCGGGTTCCGGTATAAATGTGGCCATTGCATGTAATAGCACATCAACACCTGTAATAACTAACATATACGATACAGATTTTTTTAAACCAAAAATACGCCAATCTTGAAGCATGTGACGATAATTCCTTGACAGAGCGTATAATCCTGTTAAACAATGTCATTAATTGGCTATTGATGTATATGTATGATATATAAAGAAGTACACGAGATATCATAATATAAAATACCGACATCGGGTAACGGGTAATAATAATGAACCCGGGTACCGGAAATTTTCTACGCGACCAGCGGGTACTCGAGTGCTCGTTACAGCCCTACCTTCTATATGTCGATTGTGTACACCCCATGTTTACAATATTATATATTGAAGAACTACTGAGAGTATCGATAACATCTGAAAATTTAAATTTTCAATATATGTTTGTTTTTACTGTCCCAACCTTAAATAGGCCTATTATGTATGCAATTGTTGTTTCGCATCTTTACTTATCTCAATTTTCTTTACTTCACACCAAAGCGATGAAAATATTAAACAATAATTATTTAAAAAAAAATAGGAAATGTACTCAGCTTTTTCAAAAAGACTACATTTATGTTTTTAGTTTTGACTTAGTTCAAGTCATTATTTACTCAATATCAAATACTTCTTATTCATTATATTGATAGTAAATACAAAACCTGTCATTGTGTTAGAATTGTTACAATTCATTTTCTTGTGATTTTTAGACTGACTGAAGCCTCGAGCCTTACGCAGCGGTAAACCAAATCAGAAATATCACGTTGCATAACCATATTTCTGCAGAAATCTGCTGTAAACACGATGGAATGTGGTTCGAACAATTGACCATAGATCATTACAAACTAGTGTGTTGCTCAATATTGAGTATCACACGGAGCATTAGGGTGTATGCGAGTCCACTTTCAGTTATCAGCGACTGCGCTCCGAAACTCGGACGAATTGTTTTGAGGCGAACCAATATGGAACACAACTTCGGCACTTTCTTCAAAGAAATACCGATCAATTGGCCGACATTTATATGAAATTCAAGATATCCTTCCTCTTAATTTCCGTTTTGCTAGTGCACGATGTGTTTCTATGCACGCCAACTATTTGAAGCACAGACATACTCTCTGCATTTGCTACAGACAGGCTCTCTGCATTTAGCCTGCAATTGGCTTAAGTATGCACAATTCCGAATACTGATTAAGGATTTTTTATTTTTTTTTATCATGACAGTATCATAACAGAGCCTTCTAGAATCTGTTCCGAAGAATTTTATTTCATTAAATTATTACGCGTCTATGATTTCACAATCACATGAATTGCCTTTCACAAACTTATAACCTAGGATAATGTAGCAGTATTTTTCAATTGGCAGCTCCAAGGACTATCGGGCCTTTGATTTAATCTTTTATTATAAACATTAATTACGAAGGAAGGTTTTTCTCTTTTTTTTCATACAGGCAATAAACATGTACAATGTTTATTATATCAATGTTACCAAAGCAATATTTCGTTTCAGTATTTATAAATTGCCGAGTTTGTGCTCCGTGTAAATTGCTAACCAACACCATTAAACAATTTATCGAAGTTTTGGGTGGCAGTCACTGATACATAAAACAAGTGGACACGCATATGCATAACAAAGATACTCTAATGTTCAATGCGATAATTATTTTTTGGCAACTCGCCTGATTTAATTGGTCACTTGTCAATTTTCTGCAATTTGTTGACTGGCGCTTATTTAACGCCCCATTGATAATATATCAATCATTTGACCTATTGATGAAAAGCAATAGCAGTTTCAAAAGTTGATTAATATTAAGAAAAGCTCGTGAATTCGGGCCCCTTTTTCACGTAGCTGATCCGGAATGTTCCTGGTGAGAAAAATAGCCGGTTTACCGTGATCATCCAGAACGTTTTGTTTACCTTTTCTAAAGAAATAATTGCATTTTCATATTCCCGACGGATCATGGTGCGTTCCCGGTTGATCCTGTAAACTCGATATGAACCAAATCATCACCGGTGGTGGTCCGGCAAACGCTGGTATTATCTTGTCATAATCCAATTGTGCTTAGGCGACAGGCCAGAGTTGCTGTGAGTGCTCACCAATACACGGAACACATTACGGTTAAAACATTTTTTTTTTACGATTACTGTTCTAAATGGAAGTTACATATTAAGGTAATGTCCATGTAATGGTTCCGCTACTTCTTGGACCACTTCTCCTCTACCAAAATGAAACATTAGGAAGCCTTTGTTATCTCCAACAAAGGCCACAAGGTCCGAAATGTAGCGGAACCATTACAAAGATTTTACCTTAATTTCGACCAATTAAGAATATGGTGTTTAGTAACCGTTTTCGTAGAAATAGAAGTATTACTGTAAATGGCCACCAGATAAAGGTCGTAGATTTATTTAAATACCTTGGTTTTGTATTTTTTCCTTCTAAAAATAGACAGTTTACGTTTGCTAAAATCATTAAGTTGAACAAGCGGAAATAGATTTATTAAGTCTACACAGAAAAATAAGAAATTTCGATTTATCTATAGATTGTCAAATCAAATTGTTTGATACTACAATTTTACCAATTTTAACCTAGACGAAAATTGAAAGGGTACTTACAGAAATTTAAACAAATATATTACACCTTAAGCGTGGTACATCTTATAGTTTGCAATATGGCGATTTAGGAAGATGCCCTACTTATATAATTATTAAAAATCGAATAAATGGATTTTGGTATACTATTTTGTCGAATACTAATACACTTTCATCAGTGTTTTATAAATTTAAACACAATGGGTTAAGTTGAAAACACGTTTCTGGTTTGTACCAGTACTTTGCGCCTGGGAAGGCCATGTAGCATATTTGCCCTAAAATACCTATTCAACACAGATAATATGAGAAACTGTCCAAAATAACTTTTTTTTTCTCGTGAAGATTCACGAAAACAAACAGGTGAGCGGGATTTGGACGAGATCTCGCTGAGACGATTTAAATCAAGCAGACACTTGCAACGCTTAAAAGACATACGCTTGACAGTGCCTGCTATATAATGAGAGGCATACATATTTGGATTAATCGGTAATAAACTGAAAAGAAAATTCAGTATACATGTATTAATAATCGATATTAGCAATGTTACACATCTCACGTTATCTCACAGTCACATGATCTTACATGTAACTTAGCGAGAAATTCTCTTGACAAGTTCCGGCTACAAAGGTGAATTGGGCAATATATGAAGCAAGTTTTTCATATCGCCGCGCGCTGAGTCTGGTCACAGCACGTAGCTTAATATCTGTTTCTAGCAGGATTATTTATGACATTAAGTGATAGCTCTATTTCTAATATATATGTCGCACATCTCTTTGTACAACATCCATAAAATCGCCCAATAACACGGTATTAACCACACTACAGGATTTTTTTTACAGTTTTTTATATATATGAAATAAATTACAAATACAACACAGAATGTTTTTAGTGTGACGGAAATGTATTCTGAAGGGTATCTGGGAATAAATTGAAAATTGTTAAATTGAAAACTTGGATCTAATGCCAAGGTCCCATTGGAGCGTTGTAGGATTTCTCCCGATGGCATCAGATTGAACCAAAAAGACGGAGTAGTCCCACGAGAAGCTTCGGGACTTGTCCGTTGAAACGTTCACTGATGTTTCGGCTATGGTACAATGGCCTTATATTATCGGGGATAGCTCCCGATGCCCGGCAATTTCTCCGATGATTGGGGAAGGAGCCCTACCGAATTCGGGGCTTCACCGTATTTGAAACATCATCGGGGGAATATCCCCGTATATTAGGGGATATATCGTTGTATCGAACCACCCTAGGTGGCTCGTGGAAGATTGTGAAGATTGTGGGAATTTGGTGATGAAATTAAGAGCCTAAATCAAGGGTAGACTTTTGGGGGTTTATGAGGATGCCCCCCCCCCCCCGCAATGTCCCATGGCTTTTTTGACCGTCTCAGTCTAAGGGTGACCAAAAAGGCAACACAATTTTAGAGTGCGCTTGTCGAAATTTTTGCGAATATTCTGAGATTCTACTACAAGATCTGGAATGTGTCACAGAAAGGTCGCCGAACCTTCGAGACATCATCAAAGCCTAGGGGATTCCTCGGAGGAAAAAAATATTTCGCGGAAGCTCCGTAAATTCTTCCCAGGAGCTTCCGGGAATCTATGCGTATATTTCCCCGGCCTGTTTTCCCCGATAAAACTTCGAAAACATATAAGGAAAGTTTTCAATGTAAGCAATGAAGTTCTCCCGAGGCCTCCCAATGACTCCACGTAGCTCGCGACGCTTTCGAAGCTTCCGCGGGACACAGGGGAATCTGTTCCCGACGCCTCCCGAAGCTCATTAATGTCCATCGGGAGTACATCCTCGAGGCAAAAAAAAAAAAAGTCAAGTGGGACTGAGCCTTGAGCGATATAATTTCATATTTTACCTTCACAAAGCCATGTAATTGAATAACTACTTTGCAAACGTTTTTTACTACAGTTGTATTAATAAAAAACAACTAAAAAAAAAAAACAAAAAAAAACAAAAAAAACAATAAAAATCATATTTTGTCAAATACATGTATGTGGAAGGGAATACTGGGTATATGCTGTATTAATTTCGAACTTGGTAATCTTGATTGACTACTTGTCGATCTGGAAGCAGCCTTTACACACAGACTTCCCAGATAAAAAAAAAATCAGGCGCACGTTTTAGGGTCGAGCGGTTGCAGAAGGTTTGGACCCTTTCTGCGTGTACAGTTTCTTTTCTAAATGTTAAATCATTGACAAAATAAAAATAATATTCAGTAATAAAAGCTGATGATATTTAAAATAAATTTTGTAATATCCGTTTTATTTCGCGCATAAATTGTGTTTTCTGTGCATTAGTATTTCATATGGCAGATTGAAATTGTCAAATTCTCTCATGATTTATTCATATTTTTATAAATTTAAAATACACCAGCGCGTCTGTATTAAGAGACCATGAATACACATACATGTAGATTATTATATTCGTAAATATTAAAAAAGTGAACATGATGATGTATAGGCCTACTGTTTGGATTTATTTCCTGTAGGAAAAATATTTAGAGGAGTTAGTTTCATAAAAAATAATACAAAATAAAAAGTTATGTTAGAATAGTAAAGCTAATGACATTTAGAAACACAACCTATTTCTGATTAAGTTTAATGTGTATGGCTAGCGATAGGTAAGCATCTACTCTGCAGAATACTAAGATTTTTTTTTTTGATTTTTTTTTGCTACAGCAATTTGGTAATCGCCTATTTTTCCCAATTGTAAGATCGCTCGGCAGACGACATGTAAATGTCTCTCAATCAGTGAACGTGTCATTTAATTGGCTTACGCAGAACCCTAAACACATACTTATCACACAGTCATGGACGACTGCCGATTCGGATTACCTACACAGCAGGGGGCCATAAGACAATAGGAATCTGGCTGGTCAGTTGGTTACACGGGTGGTTCAGTAGGGGGGCCCACGATGGGGATTTCCTCTAGACAACACTACTATGATGTAATCAAAGGATTTAATTGCCTAGAAAAAAGTATGACCAGGGCAACTGGGGGGGCGCCTCGCCCCCCCCCCCCCCCCCCCGGTGGATCCCGGCCTGCAAATATGTTTATTTGTTGGGTTGAACGTCCCGTCGACAGTATTTCAGTATGGCAGTATATATATCAATATGGCAGTATGTTTTACTTAATTAATTATTACCTGATGAATTACTGCCGCCGCAATTTTCCGATGAAAATATTGCACATTCTATAACTCGGTTAGTTTAATTTTTTAAAATATCAATTAAGATCGAATGTGTTTCAGGGAAGATACGCGATACAACATTATATTACGCTAGTTGGCATTTGTGCCTCGCAATCTTATGAAAGCGGAATGAAATGTATATAACGTAACATTTAAGTAGTCATTAATGAACATAATCATGGAAATAATGAATTAATATTCTTTAAATAAAACTGAGAAAATAATAATTCAACAACAATATTATTTTTTAACTATTTTCATGCATATCGTTAGGCAGATGTTAACAAAATGTGAACCTGTATATTAAAGACACTTATGTCGTTTAAACTGTTCGTTTGTTTTTACAGATATTTATGTAGAATTTCGCCAATTTATATTTAAATTGATCTTATGCTGGGAACAAAGCAAATAAAACAATATATTTTTGAAAGTTTTAACGAGCGTATGTGTCGTCATTTTGAACGTTATATATGGGTGAACAAAACCAGGTGGCGTTTGGTGGAAAACACCGATGTTTGCATAACGTTCCAGTTATTAATAAAGAGATCAAACAAATATTTATTTATCTATACAGTTTTACTATATAACAGTCGGGTAGCCGGGTAATGATTTAGTACCTGGATACAAGCGTTACCCGACCCGATTCCTGGGTAGAGTACTCGTCCCAGCTCTACTCACAGTTAATCTATTTCAATAATATAAAACAGGCCTACTTAAAATGTGCATCTACTTTACGTTATATTTCTTTTACAAAAAAGTAAAATGAATTTGATCTAACGCGAAGAATCTAGATATACTGTAAAATATACAGATGACAACAAAGTTAAATATGACTTGCATTTAAAACTAAAGAGAAAATAGAAAAACAAAAATCAAATAGAAAAACAAAAATCAAAGAAAATGGCGACGTGACCTGTGTGAACGCGAGAATTCGAAAGACCCTGATTGATGGAAACGGCAGCTTATATACAAAATATCCAACAAGCGCGTGATCCAACACAAAATTCCAACAAATTGTTGGAAATCCAACAAGCGGTTGGATATTTCCAACAGACTGTTGGATATTTCCCACAGGCAGTTAGATCCAACAAGTTGTTGGATCAAAACCTTTTCAAATCAATAATCACAGTTTTCTAAATATCTCAACTTACAATACTTTTAGGCAAAGGTGATGATGACAACGATGTTAAGCAGCTGTATAAATTTATATAAACTCTTCAGTCAGGAGATTAAAACCTAACATTATTTATTTCACAAGCAGTGCATTAGCAGACATAAATGGTTGATGGAAGTAACATGAAACTGATTACTTGATTCATTCCTTAATACATGTGTCTTAACAACAGAACAATAGTCAATTCCTCACAAATAAGATAATCGTATAAACGGTAAGTTATCCCACCCATTTAAACCTAATGCGAAGAATGCCACTCGTTACAGTTGTCACTAACGTTTCATCTGCTCCAGGGAATCGAACTTAGGACCCTATGCATAACGGATGCTATACCTCACAACCAAGTACTAAACTGTGACAATATTCATGTTACAGTATTGACATGATAAAAATACAGCTATCTACAGCAGAAAACATTGCTTTTTTCTGTATAGGGCAGACAAGAACTTTTTCGTTGGTAATTCTAAAATGACGTCATAATATCGGGAAATACCTTGAGATCATGCGAGATTTACTTAAAATAGCTACTTCCGGAAATGTCCGATTCTTCGTTCTGGCACAACAAATTGTGCCGATATATATAAGTCGATATTTGCCGAAATTATTACAGTTCTAAAACCCCAAAACACGCTTTAGTCATTTATAAGAGTAAAAACAACATAGGAAACGGCTCAATTCTTTATTTTTATTCATTTCAAATGTAAATGAACCATTATTTTTTCTGATTGTTATTTGCCGATGGAAATTAATGAGCCTTGGGAGTTTTCGGGAACAGGTCCCCCGGTGTCGCAAGACATATGTGGTCATCGGGAGGCCTTGGGAGAACTGAACAAATGCTTGGATTGAATGTGTTCCCGATGTTTTTATTGGTATAAAAAGGCCGGAGAAACACCCGCAGAGCCCCAGGGAAGCATTTTCGGAGCTTCCGCGAATTATTATTTTCCTTCCAGGAACCCCTGATGCTTCGGTGATGTCTCGCCGAAGTATCGGGGGGGGGGGGCACTCCGGGATCTTCAAATTTTTGGCAACCTGTTTGTGACACATTCCAGATCTTGTGGTTGATCTCAAAATATTCGCAAACAATCGGAAAAGTTTGAAAAAACGCACTCAGAGATTTGTTTCTGTATTGGTCAATCTCAGACTAAGACGTTCGAAAGGCAACGGATGCTTGGGGCATCCCGATAAACCCTTAAAAAGTATTTCATTGTTTTTGTCTCTCAATTCCACAATCTTATCATAATATTCATAATCTTCCGTGCAGCACCTAGGATCTACGGTGATAATTTCCCGTAATATTTCAAATTCGATGAAGCACCTGGGCACCTTCGTCAATCATCGGGATTCAAGGCCATTGTACCATAACCAAATCAAAGCGCTCAATGCACTGATAGGCGGCAGCCGGATTAACAGGAAAAAAGGTTTAATTCTTTATTTTTGATACAAAAGGGGCAAAAGCCACATGACGCAAAAAAAATGATACTTGAATGTTTGCCTTTCTATTTCAAAGAAATTATCTGGGAGTAATCTAATTAGTTTTCATTCAAAATTACGCGTGAACAACTTTATGTTAATTGCAGACATACGAAGAGCTACATTTTTTTCTTTACAGGAATAGATCTTCATGTATGTAAAATCGGTCGCTGTTGTGATTTATAAATGTCACAGACATCTTGTTCACGCTTAAAATGGATCTTAACAAAATAAAATAGCATGTTTACAAACAACATCACATGGATAGCGGTTAAGGTTATGAATAAAATGCCTGCGTAAAATATCTTTTTCGTATTCGTAAGTGCAGAATCACATTGCGTGGATCCGCACTAAGCGCGGAGGGGTACAGTTAAACTTGCCATGGCAAATAAGCAAATTAGCAACGTCAGCGATACCTTGTAAGCGTTTGTAGCTACTATAGACGGCATCAAGCTGTCGTCTAAACATCAGTGAACGTTCAACAAACCAAAGCCCAAACAGTGCCATTTCTCATTGGACTGCTTCTTTTGTTTTGGCTCAATCATTTGGTAGAAAAATATGTTTTTCTTTTTCCCCCAACTTGCCGATACCTTTTCGCTAGTGTTGCCTAGGGCAATAGACCCATGACCTTCAAGTTTCAAAATTTATATATCAAATATGTATTCAAGAAATCAAATGAATAAAGAAATCATTTTAATCCCCAAATGTCCTTCAAAATGATTCTCAATCATTCTACAAACATCTTTTTTCGGGGAAGCATGTCCGCGGACCCTCTAGCACTCACATCACATTACGATTTTGCCCCATCCCCTTCACCCCAGCAGAAAGATTCTGGATCGGCGTCTGTAAATAGTTGAGTTAGTTTAAAACACTATTTCATAATTCATAATCAGCTGAACGAGCAAATTAACGATCCAGTACTTGAGATGAGCCCGATTCAGGGGCGGACGCTCTAACCACCTGGACCAGATTTATATGAAAGATCATCAGTGCAAGATTACTAGTTATTTTCACTTATTAATCTTGGTTACACTAATGTATTTCTAACTTGTTTTTGTACATATGTCATTTGCAATCGATGTCATCAAAGACATGAATACCAATCTAATTGATAATATGAAGTTACCCCAATAACGTCGACCTGAATAATGCCACTTAACAACCATAAGCATGATGAAGATGAAAAGAAAAGGGGAAATGGAGAACACGGATAAAATACTTGCTCATTTAATCTGACGAATCAAACCTAATTGTATATGCCTGATTTCGAAGTGAACTCAAAATGACTGCAAATCACACGCACAAGCTAATGTCCTGTTTTCAGTTGTTATTTATCATTTCCACCCTGCATAAAGCCTCAATTATGGAACATTCTCCTTGTCAACTTAATTATTATGTTTACAAGATGAGCAAAAACTTTTCGAATAACGAACCACTTTATTTATAACATTATCATCCGATATTTTATATACGGCTAAATATTTGGTGAATATCGATCTAGATTCCAAAATCAAACTCCGTCTGATATCGTTATTCACCATATGAAACGCGAATATACAGCTAGTGGCGAATTTCACGCCAGCTTTGAGATCAAGATTAAAAAAACTTGGCGAGTTGGTACCTGGCGAATATCGAACTAGCTTCTAATTCTGAGCCGAGCTGGACATCGTTATTGACTATATAAGAAATGAAAATAAAGAGCTAGTTGCGAATTTCGAGGAAAGTCTGAGATCGAGACACGAAAAAAGAATCCAGCCAAATATACCACGTTCCAGTACCGAGTCAATGTGCAAAAGGGCATAATATAAACAATTACAGTTTATTAAATCAATACACTTTATAGATACTATTGTCAACAACTGTTTGTTTGTTGGGTTTAATGCCCATCAACAGTTAATTTCAGTGAATGTCTACTTGAGTAAGATGAAGTAGCCAAACTTCACAATCATGCTGTAGACATGTGGAATGATTCCCCTTGACATTTATTGGTTCGAGTCTAAGCACCTTTTGTGTGTATAGGCCCTCTGGCTTACTTGTGGTAGGTTTGTGGTTTTGGTTGAGTTCTTCGTGCATATGGGATATTTCTCTACATTTGATTAGCTGGACATCACTTTAAAACTGAACTACTGTCGCAGGGAAGGTAAAACTCTAGCACAACTTTTGACGTAGGTCGAGGAGGGATTATTAATCTCGGAACACAAGCACTGTGTTCCACAGACTAAGATAACAGGACATGCCTGTCTATCCGTAAACACATTATGCATTTCCCTTCCTAAAACCCTCGAAGTAAGCATCGGGGCTTGGTAAACACTAGTTAAGGACTCATACCCACAACCATTGCATCACAAATCAGTATAGTGACTGAGGTAAAAATATCATATATATACGTCTCTTGAGTTTTATAAAGTTCACTGTTACATGTGTATTTGAGGAGGAAAGTGTTTCATCACGAAGAATGACCTTCCAGATGATGTGGTAAAATCCACAGTCAAGGTATTCGACGAGCACAAGGACTTTTATGTCCCATTCGATTAGAAAGAAAGATCCAATGACGAATCAACCTGACCTGGACAATCTTTAGCAAACTGGTCAGGTAAATAGCAACTTAGTTCCAATGTATGAAGATGAAAATCAATACACATTGGGAAAGAAAGGTAAAAAACCGATTGCCATAAAAAAGATCCAACTGAAACAGAAACATAACAGATTAGGAAAATAATATGTGTGTAAGACAGTTTCGCAAATACTCTTTTGATTTGTATAATTATATTCTTACAGCATCATAAAATGATGTTGAAGATTTAATCAAATATGTATGACCCCATGTATCAAGAATGAAATACACATATTACTTTATCAGATGTTGAACAGGCAATTAAATGTTGGAATTAAGCAATAAGTCTGCTTAATAAATACTTTATAGAATTCTTAGACATATCA
Organism: Solen grandis; assembly: GCA_021229015.1. Taxonomy (NCBI): domain Eukaryota; kingdom Metazoa; phylum Mollusca; class Bivalvia; order Adapedonta; family Solenidae; genus Solen; species Solen grandis. Next base: position 43,581,310 of record CM037791.1, on the reverse strand, counting down.
AATTTCAGTGTATAAGCAGAGGAAAGGCAATAAACGACAGCAATGGTTTTCGGGCGTTTCATGGAATGATATACTTAAATGAGTTAATATATGAATCCTACCTATCAAATATAACGCCGTTTTGTCTCCGTCAACAATTAACGTGTACTCGCATTTATGCAACACTTTATGTTGTAATTCCCTTTCGGTATCGTGACAGGTTAGCTAGACACGAGCGGTATTGTCAGCTGCATTCTACTGATCTTTATATACAAGATGAGTTTCATTTCATTTGCCAATGCCAATCTTTTAGTGATATACGTAGACGTTTCAGTAATCGTTATTATTACATAAGACCAAAAATTATAAATTTCACAGATGTTCTTAATTCTACAAATAGGATAATTTACTAAACCTTTGTAAATACATTCAATTGCCTCACAAAAGGAGAGAATAAAATACCACAGGCAGACCATGTTGCAGATAAACTCATATCTATATGTTTGCATATAAGTCTGAAGATATGATTATCGAAACAAACCATTTATAAGAGATATTTACTCCATCCTCCTATTTTGACAATATGACGGCTAATGTCAGATATATCAGATATGTGGATTTATATTGTAATACTATTTCATACTATAGTCTATACTCTTGTTATACCTAGAAATAATATATATTGCATGTATGTATATGACGACGTACTGTAGAGTAAAGGTCGAATAAATGTATGTTCTTTTCTGTTTGGGTAAGCCAAGAAGAAGATATATTTGTAAACATTCGATGTCCAAATAAAATTAACAAACAATGTCTCAAATAAAAATAATTAGGCAACAAAAAGACAAAAATCCATGTTATAAATAGTTGAATAAATGTTTTAAAACTTAAGAAAGCCCTAATAATACCTATTCGAATATGTTTCTCTGGTAAAGAGGGCAATAGTAGCATTTGATCAGCTTTTACGAAAAGCAACCAGTATAAATAAAAAATCAAACAATTATAAAATAAATCAAGACGATAGAATTTACGACTCCAATTACTATCGCGACATAAAAATATAAATGGATTTAAACAAGTAAACATGCGTGCTTTAGCCGAGAAGCAGAGGTCATAATCTCCGGCCAAAATTTGTTTTGACGAAAAACAGCTTGGCTGTCAGATGTGTTAACTTTCAAGATACCTGTTTACATATCTCCACAATGAAGACTTTTAAAAATAATAATATTGGATTACTCTTATAACATTTAACGTATGCAAACAAAATTCAAACTACTAGGAAGAGAAACTCGAATGTAAAGTGATCATAACAATTCCGGCTTTTTCAAGACAATACGTCCTAGTTAACATCGTCATCGTAATCAAATTTCTTAATTCGTGGGATGAAAAAAAACAACAAAAACTGGATATCCTCTGAAAAAACTGATACGCAAAACTGTATTGACAAATATCGACCGTTTCTTTCCCGATCGAAATGTTGGTAAAGAGTATATCAATGGTAGATGCTGATTTTAAATGGCTATATCTTTTTTATCTATATATTAACACTCTTCAAAACACTTTTTAAAGAAACTGAAAACTATGTTTATCAGAATATATATCTATAAATAGTTAAAAGGCATTGGTGTCGTTTAGTGTTGTTTTTCTTAATTCGAAAAACACACCGTAATTATATTGCTACAGTTTTGAATACTCTCAATATATAAATGATATCCCTTTATAATTAGCACAGCAATCATTGAGAAATTTCAAATTACTTACTTGGAGAAGGCAGCATCTCGTGAGTTTCACCATTCCCATCCTCGTGAGTTTCACCATTACCATCCTTTCTCCAATGCCGCCTGGCACATACTACACAAATACTTAGAAGAGACACAACACTTATGACGATGCCAACGACCAGGAGGACAAGTTGTAGTTTTCCTGAAACAAAAATACTATCTGTGTGAAACGTTTTATAGACATTGATAAACAGTTATTGAACCTATTTATACATACATGGGTTGTAAACTATAAACGGTCAATCTTCGCTCAAAGACTGGAATTTAAAAAAAAATCGGAAACATGCTGGAGCTCCTGATTTTTTAAAGTTAATATTATTCAATCCTGTTATAACTGCTGCAAATGTTTTGCAATACAAATGCATACAAATTAAATATGTAAAGTTGCAACTTCCAGGCGTGGAATGCAATGTGTTCAGATGCGGCCTAACTATACAAACTAATTGAAAAATCAATATAAAAAAGCATATAA